>CM042426.1:40044731-40184731 GCA_023631565.1 Gymnocephalus cernua | reverse complement strand
TCTTGTTGCCTGTAATCTTTCTAAATAAATCATTCAACTGCATCAGTCTGCCTGTTGTCATCTGTGTTAGTGTCCTTCCCCTGCTGCCTGCTCTCCTAGCTGTGACATAATCAATGGATTATCTTCATGTTACTGAGGCAAACACTGTAATGTGTGAAATAAATTCTACATCGTTACATTAAACACTAGAATAAACTTTAGTTACTGGTGATCACTAACATTATGAGCAACAAGAAGTAGTCAAAAAGTCAGAGGCCACTGCACCGAGACTTATTATAGGGGAAACAAACATCCATTTGACAGACAGAATGATAATCCAACATAAGGAATTGATAGCTGTGGTGAGTGGTGTAAACTATGAAGTGTATAGTATTTTTAAAAGCACCAAACAAACCTGAGCGGAGGAAGATCTTAGGACAGCAGAATGGATTTGCAGTCATCCTCACTTCCACCACCAGAGTACCTGTTATAGAGTGAAACCTTGGCTCATCCTGGTCAATATGATTACACTGCATTCTAAAGCAAATCTGTTTTCGCTGAGTATGCAGCTCCTAGTCAAGGTTGACTCTGTTCAAGCAGGTTGAATGTATCATTATCTGATAAAATTGTCTGATTCAGGTGACCTTCAGTTCAGAACCGCCTGTCTACACAGATAATGGAATTCTCACTCCCGGATATATTTATTTATTGGATCAGGACAGGTTTTAGCATTGATGAAGGTGAATGGTTACTTCACTGCTCTTAGGTTAAAAACTGCATTCATTCTGCCCCAGTATTTTACATGGACGTGGGTCAGTGAGCTAGTAGCTAATAGCCATCAGTGGAGCTGCTTCTTAATGCACATCCACGCACTGGTTGCAGCAGTCGGCTATGGTAGGAGAATTTCTCAAACAATTATATTATTATTTTATTTCCTAATTTACTTTCTTTTTTTTACTTTTGTCATTTTTTTCATCAACTGTGATCGGTCATGGTTCATCAACAGTTTTTTGATTGAATTCTTGAATTTATGATAATGGAAGCCGCTTATTGAGAAAACAGCAAATGATTGTGGACGGATTGACATGCATGTAACTTAGTGAAGTCTGCAGGTGGGGTCTACATATGGGATCTAGATCCTCTATAAAACATTTGTGCTATCTGTGGTAAAATGAGCTAATCGCATGCTGGTCAGATTACCACTGGACTCATCACTTTGACTATTAGACATGTACTGTGTGCACACATCTTGCCCAGCTGTGATGTAGATTCAGCAAGTTTGTTGTCAGCTGACTTCCCCGCCAGCTCCTTTTAGCCTGTTAAATCACATCTGGCCCACATGTGGGTCAGTATTACAAAAGCTTGCAATGTGGCCACCTATTGTTTAGAGACCATTACTAAGGGATTTACTTTCCAAACTTATGATTTGAACTAATGCGATGCTGAATAACATATCCTAATGAATCCTAATGACAGGTGCTGACCGATTCCAGATCATCTTGAACCCTAGTGTCAAGGTTCCAGCATGCATCTCGTGTTTTCTAGTGAGTTTTTTGACCCCTTGCCTGTTTTGACTCTGCCTTTAGCCTAAGCGATTCACTACCTCTGCCTGTCCTGACTTTTGGCTGTTTTTTGGACCTCGCCCTTGGATTTGGATTTGGACACTGTTACCTGGTTTTGGAATAAACCCATTTGTGAACTTTAATCTGTCTGGAGTCGTGCACTTGAGTCCTTACTGGTTGTGTCCTGATAAATGGGAGGGATTTCAGCAAGATCACGGTGAAGCAAAGAATGATAATAATACTTAGCCCCAGTACATGGACCACAATTACTGAGGTTCAATGTGAAAATGAGTCTGATGTCTATGGAGCTGGGAAGGTCACAGCCTTGGACAGTGGCCCAGAGTCGGACATCTGCATGAACCAACGGCCAGCGCCAATCAGCTGCTCCAACAGCTGGCCTACTGATAATCCACCGCTGTAGATTGAATAGAGGAGAGTGTTGGTGCGGCTGAGAGCTACAGCAATGACATTCCAACAATATGTGTGTTTTCTCCTCTGCATGGCTCCTGTCTAATGTCCAAAATAGAACAATATAGCAATTAATTATGAACCATTTCCATCCTGTTTGTAGTGATTATATCAAGCAATTGATTCCACCTAGATGAAAGACAGCTTCACAACTTTATGTTATGTTTTGGTGATGAACAGATGCATGTCTCTCTTCTGTTAACACCTGATGCCTTATATGATATTAAAACAATCATTCTGTAACAGGAGAGGAGGCGCGGTGATAGATTAACAGTCTAGGTCATCGTTTGAAACCAGGTCATCCTGTCTCAACATGATTTCTACTCTCTATTATTTAATAAATTAGAGGGGGAAATTAAATATGTCCAAATATACATCTCATTCAGTGGATTAAATTTTGCTAATTCTTGCAATTATTTTCTTTTTCTAAACCAAGAAACACTTGTAATTTTTATAAACTGATGCTAAATCTTTAACTCCTGACTGTGGTCGTAATGTCTTCCACTAGGTGTATAAAAACCCAAGTCTGCAGGGTGTTTTCATTCTTACAACAATGTGTTGGAGCTGAAATGTGAGGTGTAGTTTATGCATGAAAACAAGCCTTACTCACTGGTGACCCTTTCCTGCACATGGACATCTATAACATATAGGCCTAACTGCCTGGGCCATAGTTACAGTTAGGGGGCGGCAGAAACAAACCTTTTAAAGCAGGGGTCTTCAACATTTTTTAAGCCAAGGACCCCTTAACTGAAAGAGAGATGGAGCAGGGACCAGCTCCTACATATAATGTATAAAATGAAGTTGCATAATAAACTGAGTCTACAATAAGGTGTAGGGCGGCCTAAAGCCTTTATACTGTACATACCTTTGTTGCATAGAATACTAAGCTATTAAAATAGCCTAATAATTGTTGGCATGGTTTTATAGATCATGTTTTAATGTTAAAACATACATGTGGCACAGTGAATCTTTAAGATTACATGTATCTGTGGATGGCCTTAGTGACCACCTAGGCCAGTAAGCAGAGATTTATGTTATCTTATAATATGTTGGATTCATGTTAAGACTTTTTCATTTCTGAAAAGACTTTCCAAAATTAACAATAATTTGGAGCCCCCCTAGGGGTCCCAGACCCCCTTGTTGAAGATCCCTGTTTTAAAGGAATAATTTGACATTTCCGGAAATTTTCTTATTGTAGCCCGTCCTCACCAAGAAAACGACTGTGTAGGTTGATTGTGCAAGCAGCTCACAACGACCCATATTTACGACCCATATAAATTTAGATAGTTGCGTTTCACAATTTAAACTATATGTATTTAAAACTGTCAAATGATTAATACAGACAATCGACCTATTCTGTCGTTTAGGTATCGTGTCGTGTCGGCTTATTCACTTTCTTGCTGACAATTACATGTGAAGATTGATACCATTTCCATGTCTTGCAAGTGGTTTGATCTCATCTATATCTTGGTTAGAAATTGAATAAGTGTAGTTCTCAAAACATCAAACCATTCCTAACTTGTTAGCTGCCTGACAGTCACCTATTTATACATTCAACTGTCATTTCATGCCATTTAGTTGTTACTGACTTATATTGTGACATATAAATAAAATAAAATAAAGTAAGTAACTTACTTTACGGAACAAACATACTTATTTTTACCCGAACCGTGATCTTTTCCTAAACATAACCAGTAGTAGTAGGCTATTGTTTGAATTCACAAAGTTAACCACGTGTTTAAAACTGATGAGTTGGGAATAACAGGCGAAATGCCTTCGTAAGTAGCATGCTCTGTCTGCCTTCCCATGAGATCACGTTTGAAAGACTCCATTGAGCTGAGGGAAACTGCCGTAATTCCCTGGTGGTCCATCTCTACATACAACACATTTTACTTAGTAGTCCTGGGATGCATTGTGGGGCACATACCAGTATTCAGCCAAATCACGAGAAAAAAATGTAATGTTACATGCTTTGAGCAAAATTATATTGCATTATCCTTACTCAAATAAAACTTTATCTGCATAACTAAATATCAAGTTACCTGTGAAAAGAGAAAATATTGTTTCATTTATTTATATTGATTTTTGGATTTACACTAATAAACCAACTAAACTAATTAAACCTCACAGCAGATGGCACAAAACAGCTGGAGGAGGACCACTTTCTCTAGATTCTTTTCTTTGTCTGTTTGAGTGCTGCTGCTAATGAACACTGACAGCTGTAAGAATGGAAGAGTTAACAATGTTCCTTCTTTCGTTGTGTCTTTATTTCGGATCCCCATTAGGTACTGTTTCAAAAAGAGCTGTGCAGGATAAGTGAATAAGCCTCAGTGTGTGTGCGGTACTTGTTAAACCTCACAGCAGATAGCAAAAACAGCTGGAGGAGGACCACTTTCTCTAAAGATTCTTTTCTTTTGTTTGCCTGTTTGAGTGCTGCTGCTAATGGAACACTGCTGTAAGACTGGAAGAGGTAACATTGTTCCTTCTTTCTTTGTTTCTTCATTTCGGATCCCCATTAGCTGCTAATGAGCAGCTACTCTTCCTGGGATCCACACAAAACAACCACAACATCTGCACAAAAATACCATACATACACTTGTACGTACATTTAAAACAAGACATATAAGAAGAATATCATTGTGTACATGTTTTATAACTTAGTGTTAAATATAGCCTATGAAATCACACTCCACACTGACAAAGGAAAACAAGAACATTCTGTATCATACGAGAAAATGCTACTGATGGAACGTATTGAATAACAACACAGAGGTGGATGAAAAAAGAAAAAGAAACGTGGCAATATAATGCACACTTTCTTATAACAACGCAAAATATGACCTTTAAAACTGACCACAACAACAGCTCTCTGACACTGTCAGCAAAACGCCTTAAGCTTGATTGCATTACTAATGATATTCTTGTCATTTCCACTCCCTTATCACACATAGGCTAATGAGTGCAGTTCTTAGGAGCAGGTTTGGCGATGCTAATGGGGGGTGCGGTGTCTCATTACATTTACTACAGCTGGGTTAAAATGAGAAAGTTTGCAGGAGCTCAGGGTTCATTGAAGTGACGCTTCGGGGCTGCGGAGACGCTCGCACTGCAGCCGCGCCCACGGAGCGGCGGACGCGCACACAGGACGCAGAGCAAAGTGCGTCTGGAAAAACTCCTGAAGGAACACTGAGACAAAACTGAGAGTGAAAACTGGAGACTACTCCAACTCAGTGCTGTATTCATCATAAGAAGTCCAGCAGCGAGGTGGCGCCGCGGCAGGCTCTGGCACTTCCATAAAGAGGATTTCACTTATTTATCACTATCTGATGTGGGACAACGTCGCTCCACTCCACAACACGGACATAAATGTGAGTTTGCTGTGGCTATTTCTTGTATTTATAGGCTATATTAACATATCTTTTTTGCGTAAGGCTATTGCTATACAAAAAAGGAGAACAAATATCCACGCAGTAATAGTGTTACTGGTGTAACATTTAGGCTAGTAGGCCTATTTATTTTATTAAGTAACACTTTGTTGTCACTGTTGTTGTTGGTACCATTGTTTAAAGCATTTTCGATACCAAACGTAGAAACCGAATCGCAGATAATTAGACTACATAATTCAACTCGTTGGCTGGAATTCTTAAATGTTCATTAGGGCTATATATTTGCATTATTAGTTGGAAAAACAACCCTGAAAATTAGAAACTTTTGTTAGGATTTTGTTTATTGCTATTTTCACTACTCAAAGACTTGTGTAGCCTAATGCTGCTAAATTAAAACGTCTTTATTATAAATATAAAACAATGATCTTTTTTGTTTTAATAAGATAAGAGAACATTGTCATGCATGGTTGTCAGGTGCTGCTGTCGGTGTGGAGACCCCCTATGCACAGCTCTTTGTTAGAGACAGCATCTTCCCACAGTGAGCAGACTCTGCCTCTGTCAGCCACTGTATTACCCACACTATTCTTTTAGTCTTCTTATGCAAATCAATGCAGATAAATATTTTTGCACCAACTTCATGCAAAAGGGCTCATGTGTATATATTTTTTGCATTATCTTCCTTTGGCACCACCAGCCCCCATGTAGCTGGACAAAGGCTGACTACTTGGTGAGGGTCATAAAATGAACGCCTCGTGCTGTGATCCTGCAGTCATCATGTATCAGCAGAGCTCAGGATTTGACCTCAATGCCAGCTGTGACTGGCTGACCCCTCACTGTAACTGGACATCAGTGGACAGAGCTCTGCAGCTGCCTACCTTTTCTACAGCGGCCAAAGTCAGAGTGATCATTACCTTCATCCTGTGTGGGATTGCCACTTTCTGCAATTTGGCTGTGCTGTGGGCAGTCAATGGCCACAAGCGCAAATCCCATGTCCGTGTGCTGATAATCAACCTGATTGCGGCCGATCTCTTGGTTACTTTCATCGTGATGCCTGTGGACGCAGCGTGGAACATCACAGTTCAGTGGCTGGCCGGCGACCTGGCCTGCAGATTTCTGATGTTCCTCAAGCTGCAGGCCATGTACTCCTGTGCCTTTGTCACAGTGGTGATTAGTCTGGACAGACAGTCGGCTATCCTCAACCCTCTGGCCATCAGCATGGCCCGCAAAAGAAACAGGGTCATGCTGATGATAGCGTGGACTATGAGCACCTTGTTCTCGATCCCTCAGGTAAGCCCAGGTGACAGGTTTGAAAAGACAGGTGATTACTGAAAAAGGGTAACTACCCTTTTCAAAAAGGGTAACTAAACATTTGTTACCCTTCTGAAAAAGGGTAACTACCCTTTCAAAAAAAGTACCAAATCATTAACTACCTATTTTTTGTGTACCTTATTGTAAAGTGTTACCCACAAAACAATAAAATAATAACAAAATAGACACCAAACTGTAAACCAAATAAACATATGATGTATATATGACAGCACATACTGTAGTACGCTATACGTCTCTCCACAGTACGTAGCATGTTTGGAGCCCTCCAGAAACTCACCTACTTTCTCCATTTTCTAGTGTAAACCTTCAATCTTGCAAACCGTTTATATAACATTTTTTCAAACGCTGCTAGAGACTGATCACTTTGAAGCAAGCTATTCAGACAGAAGTGCTGTATAGGTTGTGAACTGATCTCTCTTGTGTTCCTCCATGCTCCATACAGTATCACAGTGAGCAGGCTATAGGTCTTTATATCTGGCAACAGATTATTGGATCTGCATGCATTATCTCAGCCTCATAGAGGTAGACAAACCACACATGCTCGAGGACCTTGCAATCTGGATTTACATTTATTTGAAATACATTCTTATATACAGTTTATCAATCTCTCCAGTTCCATTCTGCTTATTTACATAAAATGTGGCAATTTATAGAGGCTTTGATGCACCTGCTGCATGATTTAGGGGGCGCACAGGGTCTCGGTATTAGAGATTAGTGGCTCTATCATTTAGTTACACAAGGATGGAAATCCATAATCTAAAAAAAATAAAAATAAGTATATGCTTGACTGTAAAGTCAGAAATATGGCAGCCTAGCATTTCACACTGTTGATCATGTTATGAGTAAAAAGCAGAAATGTGGCGATACGGTCCAATCTCCAAACAGAATACTGATGATGTACAGTACTGTAGACTTGATTACACCCAATGGCAACATTTTGAAATGGTCAAAACCATTGTTTTTGAATGAATAATTCCTACAATATTCACACATAGCAAATTTTATAAGATTCAATCTGAAATAATTGTAAATTAATCTGCAATTATTCGTTTTGAGAAAACTTTCAAGAAAATAATATTAAACATCCACTGCTGATTTAAAATCCTGTAAAAGGGGTCTTACATGTGATACATGTAAGGGGGGGGGGTATCTAACTGCGTGTCAATCACTGCTCATGCACACGCATTCATTCTCCCTTGTGGGGGGAGGGGCTTTAGCGGAAAGGGGGGAGGGACTGAGAAGTTGTCAATGTTAAATTTTTTGGGCTAATCCTACCTACAGCACCTTTAAAGTAAGACATCTTCCTGCAGCTCTCCCCTCCCTGTTGAAAGGCTAATGCATGCACAGAACAGTCAGTAGGAACGCTGTCTCTCTCTATGATGAAACTGTGATTGTCCAACGACTGCTGTCACAGCTAGATTCTCTAAAGCCTGAAAACAGAGTCAAGAGGAGGTGCAGAAGTCTAGTCTTCTCTCAGACCACTTGAATTACAATATGCTGATAAGACAATGTTATTATGATGACATTTAAAATTCAAAATACTGCATCAAAAGCGCTGCCAGCAAAATGCTATCCTAATATCTTTTCATTTTTAATTCCACAGATGTTCATTTTCCATAATGTGACCATTACATATCCAGCCAACTTTACTCAGTGCACAACTAGGGGGAGCTTTGTCACTCACTGGCAGGAAACAGCCTACAACATGTTCACCTTCTTCTGCCTCTTTCTGCTGCCGCTGGTCATAATGATTGTCTGCTACACCAGGATCTTCATCCAGATCTCCAAACGGATGACGAAAAAGAACTGTAAGTTCACAGCAGAGCCTGGTGTTTGGTTGTTCAGAACATACTGTAGAAGAGTGGGTCAGAAAAATACCTAAAAGTGATGCATTTATTTTAGTAATGATGTTGCATGCTCACATCCCATGTGTCCACTAAAACCTGACTCTCTTTCTTTCCTACAGCGTCCTCAAACGAGCCACATCTCCGTTGCTCAAAGAACAACACCCCCAAAGCTAGAATGAGAACTCTGAAAATGAGCATCGTCATAGTGATCTGCTTCATCGTCTGCTGGACTCCGTACTACCTGTTGGGTTTGTGGTACTGGTTCTTTCCAGACGACCTGGAGGGGAAAGTCTCCCACTCCCTCACCCACATCCTCTTCATCTTTGGGCTGTTCAATGCCTGCCTGGACCCAATCATCTACGGCCTGTTCACCATGCGCTTCCACAGGAGGCTAAGGAGCTGCTACTGCAAAGCCACCGTGACGTCAGACCTGGAAACTAATGCGGCTATAATGAAATGTACTGCCACTGCTTTGCCCTATGAAAGGAGGATGGCTACTGGTGAAAAAGACAGCAACTGTGGACAGGCTGAGTCAAAATCTCCTCTGAAGGGAGGTATCCTTGTCATTTCAGTGCTGAGAGTACAACATGATCAGAAAACAGAGGAGAACCAGGATCTCGACACTGCTAATAGAACTGGTTAAACAATGTCACCTTTTCAGGGTTATATGTAGCCTTGGAACCAGACAAATCTGCAAGCTTATGTTTCATCTGCTCTGGCAGAGCCTTAGTGCTTTGTTTTTGGCTTGTGCACCTTCGCCCAGGGAAATTACAGTGAGCATAAACCGAGCTAAGTAAAGAGGAGCGTCATTGAGGCATTTTGAAAAACACCCAAGATGGTGGCTGGGTTGGATCAGTGGGTAGAGCAGGAGCACATATATTGAGAGGTTTATGCCTCGACGCAGAGGTCCAGGGTTCGAGTCCAACCTGTGATGATTTCCTGCATGTCTTACCCCTCTCTCTCACCTAGCTGTCCTGTCAAAAATTAAAGGCGGAAAAAGCCTAAAAAAACACCCAAGATGGCAGCAGCTGATGTGGAACTTTCTGTTGAAGTGCTATTTAAAAATTCTGATGGCAAAAACGGCAACACATGTTCACACACATTTTGATGCTGCACTATCAGAGCTCATCTCGGCATGCTATAGTCTGTTTACATTTTTCATTACGCTGATTGGTTATAGGTCCATCCAAGAGGAAAATGAACTGAGAGGTTCCAGTCTAACTCACATTTGCGATTTTGGTCTGGCGATGTCAGGCAAGGTTATTTGTATACTGGACATGTTTATTTTACAATCACACCTAACATGCATGTGTGGAGTAAGTCTGAAAACATAAAATATCCATCACCTAGATGTGTCTTTGTGTTTGTGGTGCTCAAGTCTGTCCATCTTACTTGAGGCTTATATAACATCTTTTGAACACACTAAATGTGTTCGGAGCTGTTTGTTGCTTTGTGTGTTGTGTAAGTGGCTCCTATTTTAAGACAAGTCTCCCATATACATTTACCGGGGTCAGGAAAAGGCTTCAGGACTAAATGAAAAATAGAGGACAGTGACTGTCAGGTTACACAACAGTGCTGCCTTCGTTGCATGTGGTTACACACTGCCTATATCAGATTCAGATTCATTGTTTATCGTCCTATACAGAGGGAATTTGTGTGACAGTGAGTCAGCATGTACAATGACAGAACCCTGAAACTGACGCAGCTAGTTTGTTTACTCCTGTGTTTTTCATACTGTGACATAACCGGTTTCAGAAGTTCCACATGATACTGCACTCTACACAAGCTTGAAAATCATAAGCAATGGTCTGGTAACGACTTTGTTAAGAGTTCAGTTGGATTTATTTTTTTCTTTAAAGCATGCAACATTATAGAAATAATTGCCTGCAGAGATAATGTGGAGATAATGCAAGACAGCTGCTGGCATACTACTGCAATATAAAGTGTTCGGCATATGCTGCTTTTGCAATTGCCACTACTTTATATTTGAGTCCATTGGCTAGATTATGTAAGCAATTTGACTGTTGCGTAGTCTTGGATTTCTCTGGATTAATAACCATATTGTGCTATCACTGGGGCTGCAACTAACAGTTATTATTATCATTGATTAATATGGCGATTATTTTATCCATTAATTGTTTGGTCCATAACATGTCATAAATTGGTGCATAATACAGATCACAATTTCCAAGTTGATGTTTTTACATTACATGTTTGGCCCAACTAACAGTCCAAAATCCAAATATATTCAATTTACCGTCTCATAAGAAGGAAAGCAGCAACTCCCCATAACTGTTTAAACTGGAGGATTTTCTGTCTCCATTACAGACGCCATTACGTACAGGCGAGAGTTAGCTGAGGTATACAGTGTAGGAAAGAACAAACCACAAGGGATGAAGCTATGGTTAGCATGCAGCTGTTTTATTACCTATTACCAAATTATTGGTAACACCATTTATTTATATGTATTGGATTTCAGCTGGATCTAATCATTTTGTGTTGTGAAATAATTTAGTTTTGCCAAACTGTGGTTTATATTCTGATGCATACTCTTGTTTCCAGTTCACACATTGGATACATAAATATACAACTGACGTCTCCAGCTAGCACCAGATGGCTCCAGCAGCTCAATCTCTACCTAATAGAATTCTGTTAAATGAGCCCAGAATCCCAAACTCACTAGAGATGAATTGCTGTGGCCATGCAAGAGACAGGGCCACAAATCAAAGCAGGTTACGCTCCCCTTACACCAAAAAATAAATGCATCACAAGCATGAATCAGACACAACCTTTACACCAAGTGTGATGCTAAAAGTTTGGCTAACAGTCAAGTAAAGGCAAGATTTAGGATTAGCATAATGCAAACCTTAAGGTTTGACAATTTAGCTATCAATCATGTCAAAAGTGGAAGTTACTTCCCTCTGGACTACGTCTATGTTAAAATGTTTTCTGGTTGGGTAAACACATAGGCGTTTATTTTGATAATAATCAAAATTGGCCAGTGCAACCCCCCCAAATATCTTACCATAATGATGAATGAAAAAAAATAACAATTGCAATACATGATCAAGCAAAGAAAAACATTTTTTTTCACATGACCTCCCCATTCATTTTCGGTCATTTATAGCTTTAATGCTAAAGCCATTTTAGCTTTCCCATGATGCTCTGGGAGAGTCGTTTTGACCAATCAGAGGCATTGCTTTCAGGGCCCATGAATTACAGTCTGAAAGATACAAATTTGACCGACTCACAATAGGCTACTGCATTTTTTTTTTACAGAATATAATGGAAATAAGTATAGTTACATTGTAGCATGACTATCAAAGAGCTGAATAGACATATTCGTTTTACTAATACTGGAACAACAGATGCTTTAATACAAAGTGAATTATTTAATGCTATTCAACTGAACTAGGTGAGATAAGTAGAGTTGTTGTTATGTATGTTGTTTTGCTGTCTCTTAAAATTAACGTGAAACAGCCTGGGCATAGATGTCCAGGGACCTTCCTAGATAGGTAGAGATCTCACCCCCCCCCCCCCCCCCCCAATGTTAAACCCAAAGTTATGCCCTTGGGAAAACAGATTTTCCTTTTATGGATTGGGTAGGTACCTTTGCTCATTTCATGAAAGTTCTCAGTAGAACTACAATGCCAGCCATTGATTTGGACAACCTGAATATCACCAGTCAGAGTAAGACACACTCTGCCTTCTGATCAGTGTGTGGCTTCTGGCATGACTTGACCAGAAATCTGCTGTGAGAAAGTGCAATGAATGTCTTTGTCTCTTCTCTTCATTGCTTTCTGATGGCAGTGATACACAACAGTGACCAGGATGCTTTGGTGTTTCACCTCACCTGTGGGACTCGCTGACTGGGCGGTGATCTAAGTCTAAGCTGACCAAACCTCTGACATCAGCTAAATCCTTTCAGTCAGGCCGTGTATAACTCAATGGATAGAGCTCTTAGAGCCAGGGAGAAGGGTTTGGATAAAAGAATCCATTACATGGATGATGTTATAACAAAAGATCATGGTAGCCAACAACAGTTTACTGTTTACAGTAACAATCTATAGTTATTTCTATATCAGGTAAGTATAAAGCAATTCATTACATACTCTTATTTAATTGGACAATCTTTGTTCCAACCCCCTCCCATTCTTGTAGCCTGTAGCTACGAGTGTGGCATAGTAAAAATTGAGACTGCAGATACAAACAGCCTAAATGACGTGTCTAAGGAGATTTCTGGGAGCTCAGAAATCCAAGAAGACCAAAGCATGTTGCTTCAGGCACCCGTGAAAGACACCATCATGGGCACCTCTCTTTGGAAGTGTGCTGGGGACATTGTTAGGATAATCTGAGGTAAATTTAAATTATGCCAGAAATGTTGCATCTCCCAACCTGTTTAGGGTATGCAGGAGGATTAATGCATGCTATGTAACATATAAAACAAGTATATAAGTATGTGACATTTATATCTAATAGCTATATAACACCAGAGGTTATCTTGCGATGGGATCACACCAGCTGCTACCCAAATTGGGCCAGGGGCGTAAAGTGGAGGGGCACATAGCCCCGTCCCTACTTCCTACCCCCATTGGGTATTTGATCACGAAAGGAAAATCGAAAAAACATTGATACATGTGAATGGTGCATTCTAGGGAGACAAAGGCTGTTTCCCTGGGGGCTTTTCAGAGCCTCTGCTGATTGGTGGGCGTTTGGACTGAGGGAAAAACTCAGTCCCGCTATCTGATTTAGCCACAATCTCCCTGAACAAATCATTTTGTTGCTGTCACATTTTATAACTGCTCCTCTCTCTGCTGCTGTCAGTTGTCATTTCCATGCTAAATTGATTGATGCAACCCTTCTTCACTCCATTCATGTCCAGTTCTCATCACATCCAGTGCCCAGGATTCCTTCCACCGAGCTCATCAGAAACTCCACATCTCATCCGTCCGCATCTCCAGCCAACTCTCTTCTTTACATGATCCAGAAAATCAAGGGGAAGTCCAAGTCAAGAGATTAAACCAAGTCCCTTCAATGCAACAAAGAGAAACCTTTATCTAAAAAAGATTCTACAAAATTATGTGTGCAGGATACAGTATATCGACGACGTTTCCTTTCCAGGATTGTTCTGTTGCTGCCGGAAAATTCCGCCAGATATCACTCATTTCGGCCAGAAGTCTGTCAGAAGAGTTCCTGCCTCCTGGAAGCATTAAAGACTGGCCTCTCATCATCATAGTCTTCTGTCAGCAGCCCTCAAAGCTGCAGAGGAAGACGTCCACTGGGCCGAGGTGGCTGGCTTCTGCAAAGCGACACCTGGCTGCCTGCAGGGCTTAAAAGTGGGACTGAGTTTTTCCCTCAGTCCGAGGCTACATGCGAATGGTGCATTCTAGGGAGAAAAAGGCTGTCAGCCTCTGCTGATTGGTGGGCGTTTGGACTGAGGGAAAAACTCAGTTTTAAGCCCTGCAGGCAGCCAGGTGTCGCTTTGCAGAAGCCAGACCTCCTTAAAAGTGCTGTGGAGATAGGTCGGGCAATGCGTGACTAGTGCAGAAGTGACCAATAATGCACCATCAACCTGTAATTCTTGTTAACATTGGTTAAGCATGGCCAAGCATTATGTTGAATAGTATAAATGCAAGACCCACAGGGATATAACAATTATTGGTCCTGACTACTCTACAATGTGCACTTGAATGTTCATTGTAGCATGATTGGGCAAAGGATACAAATAATACACAAGTTCAAATTATTGGTGGACACAAAGGCACAAATCATAATCTTTAATATTTAGAAAATGGAAAACAACAACTGTTTTATCAGAAGTCATGATATAGTAGTATAAACCAATATATATGATCATATATCTTAAACCCATAATGGTACAGTATAGTGGATTTTACTATTGGGACACCACCTGTGCCACCGTCATTTGTTGTTGTTGGTGTTACTGAGTTTTCTTCTGGCTGCTGTGTTGAACAGGATGGAGTGGATGGTCTGAGTCTCTGAGGGGACCAGAACATTTAATCTCATAACCAGTCCCACTGAGTCCTCCGGAGACCCTGAAGCTGTTGCGCTGTTACCAGAGCAGTCAGCACATCTGGTCAAGGACATTGATGTTACTCTGTCTAATGACCTAACTGACAGAATGGCTATTGGCTAAATGAAAAAATGAAAAACACACAACCATAGTCACTCATGACAATACTGTTGTTCTGGTTGGTCACCTGTATCAATATCACTGATACTGGAGCTGTAATCCTATTTTCAGCCAAGACTGAAAGCTAGAGTGTGTTTGATAATTGTTATTGCTCACATTGTTTTGGACTTGGCCCACATTATTTTCTCATCTCTTCTCGGCTGGAGAATGCCAACTCATTCACTGCTCACTGATCCTTCCCAGGCCTGTCCACTTGTATTATGTCTTGTCTACTGAGAGGAATCACATTGACCGATGAGCGCATCATCACACAGAACAGATGCACGTACTTGTAGCTTGCTAAAAGACAGCTGCTGAATCCAAGAAACGTACATGTTTTGCCTTCGCCTCATTACAGCCGCCAATTCAGTGTCCTGACATGAAACCCACACAGATGTACAGGCTATGTAGAGTGACAACTTGTCTGTGTTGAAGACAGTACAGTGTTACAAACCAGTGGCTCTGTGAAAATAGTGCTTTCCCTTACAGAATAAATTCAAAATCGTGCTGTTTCATAGAGCTGAATCAGCTAACTGCTCTGGTCTACATATTTCAGCCTCTGGTTAAATCACCACTTCTTATGGGGTCAGCTGATGTCTCTTAGACTGAGATATTATGAGCCTGGATATATTCTCTGGCCTAAAGTGGCTGTGATTAGGCCCTGTGGCTGTTTGCTTTTCCACATGGATTCAAATATGTGGAGTCCAGTACATACATTACAATAGGTTGAGTGGAGTTGAGTCCATATTTTGTAGTGGGGGAGCATTATCAGTGTGCTGCAGACAAGGGTACACCGCCTCATTACTTACTGTGATTTGTTGGTGCAGTTTTGGGCAAGAAAACATAACTTTGAAATAGTCTTTCAGTAGCTTTAAATTCAGAGAAAGAAGTGTACAAATATCTTGCTTGATTTGTGACAGCCCTTTTTTCCCAAAAAGAGAAAAATCTGGCTTTGGAACGAAAATGGGTTGAAGACTTGGCATTCTCTCTGCAGTGAAACCACGTTACCGTACAGACTAATGCAATTCTTTCTGTCAAACATTGGTGCAGATAAAGTTCAGAGATAGCTGAAAGTCATTACATCTACACCCAGTCCTCATTTTCCAGATGTAGGTTGCTACAATCATTGGCAACTTGTTTTGTCATGTCAATGTGGCACATCTACAGTGACCTTTCCAAATATGTCAGGACCTCGACTGCACTTTGAGTTCTGCTGCAAAGTAAAGCTGGAGATTCTCATGTGAATGTATTCATTGATTTGTCATTGTTTACAGTTAGGCTATATCTTATCTAGCTTAGCTAAATTGAATTCAGGAATGTGAGAGAAATATAGTAAAATTTAATCATCATTTGTCCTTGTTCATAGTAATCAATTAATTAATCTGTATAAAGATAAGTATAAAGATAAGTGTGGTGATTTTCTATTTTTCTTTGTCAACAAATTCCTTGATAAGATTCTACTCACAAGTGTTGTGTGTAAAGACAAAGGCTCAGGCCTGTTTCACATAGGACGCGCAAGCGGTAGCGCTGCGCTATGAAGCCCATTATTGTGTATGGCTTGCGCGCACAACAGCTGCGGCTTGCCGCTCTTGCGCGTGCCGCGGCCAAGGTTCAACATGTTGTTATAGTTTTTTTCAGACACGTGATAGCACGTCACAGCACACCGCTGCTGCTATTGCGCGTGCCGCGGTCAAAGTTCAACATGGTTCAACTTTGACCGCGGCACGCGCAAGAGCAGCCGCGGTGCGCTGTGACATAAGTCACAAGCACCCTATGCTTTCAAAAAACAAAAACAACACAGAATGCACGTGGATCCACAAACGGAACATGGACTAGAGGTTGATTTTAGCCGTCAGCATCTCCCAGAGCTGTACGACACAAGTACAGAGACCTCGGACGCAAATCTTGTGTTTATGTGTCCAAAGCAAGTATTTATACCAATTACATAATCAAGCTGACAAGTCCATATATATGCCATTGTTCATACCAAGATAGTGAAACTGCTTTGTGTTGCTGTCCATATTTAACAGTTCACTCTGTAAGTATAGTCTAATGAACAATGCACATGAGCACTATTCCTTATATGTTAAGTATATACATTACTGATCTGAGAAATGCGCCAAAGCAATGGAGAAGAACTGTAGCCTACTGTTGTGAGCTGCAAAAACCAAATACCAAGTTGATTATATACGGCTCCATACAGGTACTTGTAAGATATATTTGTATTTGTATGTTTACATTATGTAAAATATGTTTGGACTGATTGACACGTCATGTTCGTTTTCATTGAAGTAGGCAATATGCCTTTACATAGAATAATTACCCATTAACAAGCGCATGTAAACTCCAGTTTTGAAGGAATTAATTGTACTACGTAAACAAAGTATTTTCCAGAGTATGAATGGATGATGATGAATGTATGAATTTAGGCTCATATCTTAGCTTTATTATACCCGACTGCAATGACTGCAGACCTCTTATGTATGCAAAATGCAATGACACGTAGTGTTAAAATGCACCATCTTATTTAGAAATTAAAATAATCCACACGTCTTCATCTTCATTTATTTATTTTTTAAACAGGGACAATGTACAATATACATTAACCTTAGACAGGAGAGATGCATTTTACCAGGTTGTAGCACTTGTGCTAATTTCCACCTGTAGTCCCTGGGCAGGCTGATGTCAACAAATACATTTACTAACACTTTTATCCTTCATTCATTTACAGATATGCTCCCACATACACATCAGTTACTATACATTATGTGAACATGTTTGTTTTAAAAGAAGCCATTTATTTATTTTTTTCTATTTAGAGGAGTGTAAGAAAAGGTGGAAGAACCTAAGGGACAGGTACATAAAGGAGAGGAGGCAACAGAGAGACAAACAAGTGGTGCAGGGGCAGACCAACAAAGTACTTGGAAGTACTTTTCCATACTGTCTTTTCTGGAGCCACACGTCAGGGAGAGGCAGATTGCCAGACGCTCCGTTGTAGAACTGGAATCGGAATGTTGTTCGGATCTGGGAAATCGTAGAACCGACTCTCATCAGCAGACTATCAAATTGCTCCCCGTTGAGCCAAAAGTAGCCCTGGAACCGGTCAAAGTGCGGAGCTCCTTCACCAGCCGGAATTCCCCCAACTGCTGTCTGGACCTGAGAGTCTCGTGCACCCACACCCTTCTTGCTGTGGCTGCCTTCCTCCGTCTTCTCCTCCTCTCAATCAGGGCAAGTGCCAAGGCTTTCTTTTGGTTGACAGAAAGAAACATCTTCGCCACCAAATCACAGGTGTATGCACAATGTCGCATGTAACGCACAGGGCCGTTTGAAGGAATTTGGGGGCCCCAAGCAAAATGGACATGGAGGCCCCCCCAATATGACAGCACACACGTATAAGTTTAAACTCTGGGCTGTGCAGGATATCAGCTATAATTATAGAGCTTGTGGTGGTACCTTGTGCTATAGAGGAAACATCAGCACTGAGAAGTGATGCATCTGTTGATGTTGAGGATGAAGTTGATGGTGTAGCTGGGAAAATAATTGAAAAACAAATCTGAAATTACCTGTGAAGTACGTTTTACCATTTCACTGTTAGCATATTGAAAGAGGTCACTATTAACAGCTCAGCTCAGTGAGAGAAATTCACTCTACCTTCATCAGTGGAGGTATCCTTAGGAAGAGCCTGAGGGCTGAGTCATGTAAGCAAAGCACCTTGAGGGAGAAAGAAAAGATTTATAATAACTTTACTTTATAATAACAATAATTAATAGATGGTAAATTGATAGTTAATTCATCTTTAGTTAATTGTCATTTAACTGTTAGCAAACAGTCTTTTTACTGTTAACAAACAATGAAATTATAATTAAATGTTTACTAATTATTAGTAGTGCTGTAAATTAACAGTTTATTGTAACACACATTATATCTATCATATAATATATCAGGTATCGGGTAATGATTAAACATTTTTTGTAAACCTTTAAGAAACCATTTTTAAAACATCTAGAAACATTACATAGATAGACAGACCAGATATTCCTAACAATTTGTTACGGGTTACTAATGCTTAAAAACATCCCAAGCTAATGTTTGATGCACGGAATATATTGTGTGGTTTTCCTAACCCCCATTTGGTAAATAGATTATCATGGTGGAATAGTTAGTATAGCATGTTAACGTTATGACACTTTCATCAAAACCTATTACAAAGCTACAGCAATGTCATGTCATTAAATACGATAAACAGTGATTCTGGAACAGATCTGCGTCTTCCTTATCCCGTTAAAAAACATATTACAGTAGTATGTAACCATATTCCGTCCGTTCGAAAAAAAACATATTGTTGCTAGCCTACCTGCTGCAAAATTACACCAAGACAAGTAGAGCTATTTTATCCAGTGTAATTTATCACTTACCACTATCTTGTTTTTTCTTATCCTCCTCTTCCTTTCTCTTCTTCCTTTTCTGGCTTCCTGAAGCATAATTCCTTCATGATGACTGCCGACATAGATATACATATAAGACCGCTGCCGACTGAGGAGGTTTAGTATTTTGCCGGCAGCAGAGATCACGAGACGGGCCCCTTGAGGTTCTAAACTCGAACCCTTATTCTGAAGCCAACACTACAAACTTAATTATAAGCATTTTATTAGGCATCTAAGCTGAAAAGCTACTATGCAAGTAGTGATGTATTTTAAAGCTACAGCTGACAACTTTGATAAAAAACATCTCAATATTTGCTTACAACAATCAGATCATCTGTGGAATCAAATCCACCTCCCTCTGCCTCTTCCATGGTGTTCCCAATGGCATTAGGGAAACAACCAGACTTTCTCATGCTTCACTAAAATATGTTTCTGAAAGAATTTTAGGTGAGAAATAGGCAATGCACTAATAGAATATTGATTTATATTTATTCAATTTGACAGTTTGACTGTCGTTCACGAGCAGTCATTTGACACTGTAGAGATTCCTCGCCTCTGATTGGTAGTTAGTCTTGGACCCTTAGGAAAGCAGGGTAACATTATCTTTTCACAGACCGTCTGTGTAATGTGCTCCTGTTTTTAGCAAATATTAAAAAGTTATTTTTAATCCAAACAAATTACCTACTGAACCTTCAAATGTGTATAACTGTCTAACTACATGTGCAGCCTTTCAACATACTGTATTTATGCCCATTTAGGAATTATACATATACATTTAGTTTTCCTATCTTTTGCTTTTTGTACGCAAATCTGTCTTTTGAACTTTATTAAAACACTCATTTATTAAAACACCCATTATTTCGTCTTTAACCCATGTCAGTAAAGTGAAATAAAATGTACTTAAAGTAGCTATAAAATCCAAATGATGTGAACACTTTATACTTTAAACATCTTATTTATAAAGCTACTATATCCCTCCTGTCTTAGGCATGACAAACTCATGACTTAAACACTCAAACACTCAGTATATATAAATAATGTTTAGTGGTTTCTTCATTAACACTGTCCTGTGTTACACAGAAATACCTGTATAAAAGCAACAAAAGTTAAAACAATCACCAAAATGAAACGTTTTCTACATCATGTTAATAGTTTAAACAATTTTGTCTTATGGTAACTAGAAAATGAAAACAAATCTATAGTGCATTTCTGCTGAAATCTTACTATTGTACAATATTAAATGCTGATAGAATGTAATCTCTATAAACCTGAATCAGTTTTAATATTGTCTCAACCAATAAACTCAGATAAAGCCAACATAAACTATGTTGTTTATCTTATTGTTATCATGTTTGCAACACAAGGTAATACTAATTGCTGTCTAGTATTTAGCATAGTCACAAATTAAACTAAGCACTGAGTACTGCAGTCCATTATATCCAATTTGTATCTTGAACTCATATCACATCGTACGATTTATGACAAGAACGTGTATCAAAATCATTGCTGAAACTAAATTCAAAATCCAAATGTCTCCTTCTCCAACATGCACAACTCTCTCTTATCTTTGGATGTGTGTGTGTGTTTATTTAAGCCCCCACCTCCGCTGCTCTCTGAGCTTCTGTAGGGAAAAGAAAACTACACTCCTCCTTTTTTTCATTATAACACACATCTATTCAACGCCTCTAAGAAAATGTTGGTTAGGAAAACTGAAAATGTTCAAAGCAATGCTGTCAGCCAAATGAATGGTTTTAGCAGCTAATCATTTTAATTGATGTGTAGGTCTATTGGATAGACAGCTCTATAACAATAATAATGCAGTAATAAGCATGTTTCATGTACAAAAAATTCCAATTTGTCTTACCTCAAACTGTATATCAGATAGTAGTCTAAAGTGATAATAGTATCTAAATGTTTTTTACAAAAACTCAAATGTTCTCTCTATCTAAAAAATCTTTGTGTGCACACAGTTTGTCAAAATATGGTTAAAAAGGACTCCAACAGCCAATAAGGAGTTAAAAACAAAAAAACGCACGGTTACATCGATCGATTCCTGTGTTTTTTAGGCCTGTAGTCAGAGCGCTGAGTGATAAGCACAATTTTCACTCAACCCCTCATCAAATGTGAGTGTTGCTCAGATGTAACGCGGTAGGCCTACCTGAAGCAAAAATGGTGAAACATCAATTGGAAAAAACGTTATTTTTACCGTGCAAAAATGTGTTAGGCACAGACTTCACTCAAACGGTGAACACTGCAGGCCCAAACACGCGCTGTGGTGAAAGGTTTCTTTATCTCAATCCGTTCAGTCAGTCAGTCAGTCTAGTAAGTCATAAAAACGTCCTGATTCAGTCTCCTGATCTGTAGGAGACAAAGATTAACAAATATGAGACAGTTGAGTGAGAGTGTCTGAAAAAACATACTTTGTTTATCAGTCAAGTTTTTTAGTCATACTGCACATTTGTTCTTATGCCAGTTAGACAAGAACACTCAAGCTCATCCTTTCCATGTCTTCAAAAATGTTTCAGCATATTCTGTGTCTGGCTCTGATGAGACAAAAGAAGTACAATGAACATTCTGTGGTTCCATCAGCTCAGCTGTGGGTGATACCACTTTTTCTGCTTCAGCTGGGGCAAAAATGAAAACAAAAGAAGCACCTCTGTAATTGTTGTGGCTTCATGTGTACCTCTGTAGGCAACAACTTACTTTTCCTCAGTCAGGAGGTTTAACAGTCTGGCAGAGACACGCTTCTTTTGTGTGCATTTAGAATGTGTCAAGAAAAATCAGTCAAAGAATGATTTTTTTATCAAGAACTGGAAACATGGAAACAAACCTTAATTCCAAAATAGACACCTTAAGTGTCTGCCTATAAGTTTACAACTCATACTTTGTAGGATCCAAAAATTAACCTTTTTCTATCTGGTTTCAGGATCAGCAATACACATAAAATAAAATCATAAGGGTGGTTTATTTTTCCTAGGATAATCATTCCTCTAGTACTTCCAGAGAGGAAAAAACACAACCACTATTTTATCAGATTTGCACTTTTGAGACTGTTTGGTGTTGTCCCAAATTTCGCATGGCCGCTATGCACTGACCGGAAATTACTCTTCTTCTTCAGGTAAATGGTAAATTGCAGCCGGGCGTGGCGTTACTGGCACCTATTGTCGTCCGCACGGCTTGTTTTCTCACTGATGACAGTAAAGTGGTATGTATAAAAGAAAAACGTGTATATTACATTTGTATAGTTTGTGTTTCACCGTTTCAATAATAACCACTGCAGCTTCCTGGCCCGCCACTTTCACCAGTTTAAAAATACGTTGGTGGTCCCGTGATTTGAGACACAGCATGTATGTACTGGCTTTTAAATAAGTGTGTGTGTGTGTGTGTGTGTGTGTGTGTGTGTGTGTGTGTGTGTGTGTGTGTGTGTGTGTGTGTGTGTGTGGTTGGTGTGTGTGTGTGTGTGTGTGTGTGTGTGTGTGTGTGTGTGTGTGTGTGTGTGTGTGTGTGTGTGTGTGTGTGGTTGGTGTGTGTGTGGTTGGTGTGTGTGAGGTTGGTTGGTGTGAGGTTGGTGTGTGTGAGTGAATGAGCGAGGAGCCACATACGATATGGCTGCCAGTGTGTGCACCTTGAATTTTTCTTCACCATTTATCTGTCTACAGATGAAAGGGCTGTGTAGGATCAAAGGAAGGTTTGAAAAAGCCTCAGTAAGGAAATGCCACACTATGCTAACACAAAATGTCAACTTTGAAATCACTGAAGTTTGAAGGGAGTTAGTTCTGCTGAGTATGTAGGTTGCGCCCATGAAAAATTTGCCAAATCTTCTCTGCCAATGCCAAACAGCTTATTCTGCCATAGAATCGTTTGGTGGATTGGATGATTGAAGTTTGAAAAAACAAGACATATTGGCAGTTTAACAATTTATTCATTTCACAAACAGGAGCCTCAGTAGCGTGTGGAATAATCATACACAGCCACAATAGCCTGTCACCTCCTCCTCATGCTGGTCACCAGCCTGGTCACACACTGCTGTGGGATGGCATCTCATTCTTCAACCAGCATTTTTCGCAAGTCAGCCAATGTATAGATATATATGCTAAAATTGAAATTTTAGGTGTGAATGCTGCATTCAACTACCGGTACTTTTTCCTTGAGCAAGGCATCAAACCTGCTCAAGCTTTCCATTATAGGCAACAACCTTGCTGTAAACTGGCTTTGTGTGTTATACATTAATGTCTCCGAGACGGTTTGCAAAGGGGAGCTAGCTGCTCAGTTAAACCAGTCAGTTGCACCCTTAAATAGTATATATACGTGTAGTCCTGTATTTGTTGAGGAATGAGGGGGATGATTTTCTCATTTCCTTCCCCAGTGTCCCAGGAAGGTTGGATCTGTGACCTCCCTTTCATCTCTAGACCAGGATATGACAAGAAAAAATGAAACTGTAATGATCCTAGTGAGGGAATCTTGTCAAAGCAGGATGCAGTAGTAGACACAGCAGAGAAAAAAAGAAATACAATTAATGTAGGCACTTTGAATGAATGACAAAAACAGTGCAGTTAGAAGTTTGATGGAGTACAGAGATATGTTATTGGGACCAAGGGGGCAAGCTTCTCTCCACAGAGTGAAGCCGCTATGGCGCCATTTTGATGCTAACAAGCCATCACCCCCCGTTAGCATTCCATTGACTGCCATTCATTTTGGAGTCACTTTGACAGCCAATAACTTTACATCTGAAGCGTTTAAAGACTTCATTTGAAAATTGTTTATTTCTAAAGAAACACAACAATGTATAAAAGGCTCCATTACCTTGTACCTCACGTTATGGCTCCGCAGCAGACGTTTTTGTAAAAATAGGCTAACGATTGTGTCATAACCACGCGACTTTCTGTCACATAGTAGAGGAATTACTGTACAGTACAGAAGAAGCTCGCAGGCAGTTTGGACTTACATTAGCTGTTTAGTTTAATTACTAATGTTAACTAGCATTTTATTTAGCAATAATTAGCCTGTACCTGTGTTATCTCCTTACATATACCTACACTCTCCGTCTCTGCAAGATTGGGAATGATTGAGATTTCTCTTGGCACAGCTACCAGAAGACTCACAACGTTCAGACATGTTGCTCACGTCACATCTACGTCAGCAAGCTCAGTTTGCAGCTGTGCAGTAACGCTCGAGCCTCACTGGAAAAGTGCTTCTAATAGACTACACTCGTCTCCGTCCAGAGCAGCAGGATATGTTGGTCCATTTCTATATACTATCTATGATTGGGACAGAATAGAGCAACATACAGTAGTTAGGTGCTTTGCTGCCATCTATTGGCGTCATAAAGGGCTTGGGTAAATGTAGTCTTAATAGCCTCAATGCTAAACAGAATAGGCTTTTTTCACAGAGAACAATGTTATAGTAGGTGACATGTAAGGCAAGGCCTTTTGTATTTTGCAATACGGTTCTAGAAACAAATGTGTTAAACTCTTAACTATTACATTTTAAACTGTATGTATTTGGCTGGTTTAATGACTGAAAGTGTATATTTTTTACAAATGTGATTATGTGGCTTGTTGTAAGATATTGTTTGCACACTCAATACTTTAAGTCTAAAGATACCCCATTTCACATTGAATTTAACTCACAGGTAGAATGATATAACTTAATATTTAGCATATTTACTTAAGTGCAATGCTCTAGAGCAATTTTAAAGGACCATTCCATTGTATGCTACTTTATACTTCTCTACATTTCAGAGGTAAATATTGTGCTTTTGAATCCACAGCTACACTTACTTTTCAGATTAAGATTTTACAAATGAATGGTCATCATCTAAAATATTATGCTGTGTTATAGATTAAAGGATGCCACGGTGTATAAAGTAGTTAACAGTAATAATAATAATAATACAATGCATTAACAATACTAATAATAATTTAATATTATAATTACACTTACAGAGGCAGTTATATAGCACAATTAATACTAAGTGCATTTAGAGGATAATACTTTTTATTGAGTAAGATTTTGTATGCTTGGATTTTGTTTGTAACAGAGTCTTTTTGTTGTTGATACATTGACTTAAGGGATGTGGATACTTGTTCCATTACTGATTACATTAACGACCTGACCGGATGCTACCGCGCCTCTCACACTATGTAAGCTGTGATTGGCTCCAGCCCCCCACATACACTGCACTGGTATAGCTAATGGATGTATAGATGTTGAATCCTTACCGACATTAACTTCAGTGACCTCAAGAGGGCACTACAGAACAGTGTATAAAATGTAAATGCGACTATACGCATCAGTATTTACATTTGAGACACTAAGCTTACCAGATCTAGAGATGCTGCAATGACAGGCCTATGCATATATGATTCTTCTCCTACATCGTGTTATCATTTGTAATAATCAGTGCAATGATAACAGGCTTCTGCTCTGCCTTCTTTGCTGTTTTTGTGCTTAATCAGGCCAACATCAGAGAAAATACGATATTTATTTGATTGTTCGTCACCTGATCAGATTTACATCATTACAAATGTGTGTGCTGTGATGGCTGTAGTGGTATGTGTTTAACAGAACAGAAGTTTAAGAACAAACATTTTACTGCATGAACTTTACTGTTGCACATGGTTAATTGGTCTGACAGGTACTACAGTTCCACAAACAACTGCTAGTGGTGTAGGATATATTTTCTGTGAGGGACATTTTTGCAAAACAGAGCTGAGTTTTAGAGGCAGCTTTCTGCCTGTCTGCTGTATCAGGTAGGAGGGTCATCCATATGAATTGTGCAGCCTGTAATAATTGTCCTCACTTCATGGCAGAGATAGTTGGCAGGTAGGCTGGTGAGGTGAGCGCTACCACATGAAGATGAAAACAGATGGGATGAACATGAAATGGCTGCCTCTCATTGGGATAAAGGGCAAAATATCTGGTACAACCCCACAATCCATTCAAGGTGAATACAACCAGAGAAAACCCAGAGCAAGCAATAACTCAACCACTATTAGAAACCATATACTGCATTCTGTAAACATTGTCTTTAAGGCTAATATCTATTGTCACTTGCATTAGAACAGCAGATGAAGCCCCCCACTGTCACCCACCCACGCACATCACACCCCAACTGGGCTGTTGGATCTGAACACCTGTTTCATTGTGGAGCTAAAAAAAAAGAATGTCTCTTCAGATGTCTCTCTGACGGTTAGTGTTTCTATTACTTTACAGTAGTTTACACCTTTAGATACAATGCCACCCTCCAGTTTTGTTTTCATGGTATTTGTGAGTCCCAGAATTGCATGTTTGTGCTATTGCGTGTATGAGGACACACAACAACATACAAATAACAAGAACATGAACCATTTTGCACTGACTTTATTACAGAATATTAAAAGAAGATTGTCACAGAAACTGAAATCAAAAAGTGAAGGTAGCTTTTCAATTATTACAGCCAACTCCGTGGGGAAAAAAGTGATTATTTTACATTTGGCATGATAAGTGACAATGTAATTGAGAATGCTGGATAAGATGTGTTGATTTTAGCAGCCATAGAGCTTATTGATCCTTATGATATCAAAGGAGGACAAGCCCTGCCTGGAGAAAAGTTTTAAAGGTGCCCTGCCACATGTATTTCATTACTTTGTGGTAATGTCTGAAGTTCTACCATGGACCATGGTTCTATCATTTGGCTGCAAATAATATCTCAGAGCTGGACCAGTATGGGATATATTGTATTCATGTAGGCTATATATGGTGTTGCATTGCAGAATGTATTACATATGTGAAAATGTATATTGCAATGCTAAAAATATGTCTAAAAATGTGTGCTTTACAATAATGTGTTTTTACATCCTATGATATTATTCCTAAGAATTATTTACATTATTATATTTGAGCATTACCTTTATGTATTGTATTAAATTATTGTGGCACAATACGTTGTTGTCATCCTGAGTGCATTTTTTGATCTGGACTATTGGCCTTTGTGTCAGTCCCTTGAAATAGAAATGGAAGACGTTCCTACTGGCCATATTTTGCACAAATATTCAACAATCCATGAGCAATCAATCCCATTACTCAGTGACTGCATGTTTGTGCTAATGTGTGCACATGTAAAATAGTAGCAGGGCCAGAAGTAGAGAAAAAATAACTTGTCAGCAATCAGTCATTTTTGCATTCCCTTTATTACAGATAATTTAGGCATTCTGGTATCTGAACATTTGAAAGACTATGATGAAAAAACTAAAATGTTTAGCTTTGATTCTATTGATTACATTAGCTTTGATTAATAACAGAAAAAGAAACAGAAAAATGTGAAATTGTAGCATTTAGCATTATTAGCAGCTGTAGAGCGTATTGATCCTTATGATGTCCCAGGAGGACAAGCCGTTCCTCTGGCCGATCTGGACGGTAGGGTCGGGGATGGGGGTGATGGAGTCCTGCCCGTTGATGGAGAAGGCTGTTCTTCCATAGTGCATGATGGAGGTGTAGTCGTAGGGAGTGTTCAGGTTGTTGGTGACCTGCTTGTCGAAGTTGTAGGCCATCTGAGGGTCGATGTTGTTATAATTGATCGTGACGTAGTTGTCGCGGTCGCTCCTGGTCTGTTCGTGCTGGAAGCCCAGAGCGTGGTTGGTCTCGTGCTGGATGATGCCGTAGTAGAGGCAGCCCTGCCTGTTGAGAGAGAGCACCTGACTGCCTCCCACTTTGCCCAGTTCGGAGAAACATTCTGCTTTGTTTCTCCACGCTGATGTAGTCGTTCTCGTTGTTACGGGGGACGAAGCGAATACAGGTTTTGCTGTGGAAGCCCTGCAATGCGTTGACAATCAACTGCTCCTCTGAGCTGGTGAACTGACTGCTCACGGTGTAGGGGATCGTCACCATGCCACTGGAGTCTTTCTTCCAGAAGCAGTTATTGGTATAGCACATGATGGCGTTTCTGGTTCTGGGAGCCAGCAGGTCTCCTTCCAGCAGGATCTCATTGCTGCCGTTGTTGGAGATCAGAATCCTGGTGGTGATGTCGACGATCTCTGGGGCTTTTTTGTCTTTGCCTCCTTCCTCCTGAAGAGGATGTGCCTGAGAGAGGCCGAGCAGGAGCAGCAGCAGCAGGCTGGCAGAAGGACTTGTCTTCACGGTCAGTCTGGAAGCTGTGGAGCTTTTCTGGAGAGCTGCTGGGGAGAGACTCCTCGAAGCTTGATGTTTGACTCAGTTCAGTCCAGGGTCTTTATACCCTCCTCTACAGGTGTGTCTGCAGAAGGCTCATGGGTTGGGGTCTACACTGCTAGGCCTGAACAATCTCTGAAGGGAGGACTCCACAGACAAGCCTACTTTTTAAAAATGGTTTGTTATCTCTGGTCATGAGATGGAAGAACACAGCTTAACAGTGGTTAACCATGTTGCATTTGTTAAGCTAAACACTTCATATGTGTTGTCACATTAGATTCTCTTTGTCAAACCCAACTAATTTAAACAGAGTAATGTATTTGTCCCTCTGAAACTTCCTTTTGATATTTGTTCCATACAATTAAACAAAATTGCTTGTATGGTTGATGAAAGTAAGGATGTAATCAAATACAAATATATTATTCAGATAGGAACAGCTAATGCACTCTAAGCAGATGTGAACAACGATAATAGATAGGACATTTATCTCAAAATCATAAATGTCAACCTCATGGTGGCTCTAGAGGAAAGGTCAGAGGGTTCACCAAAGTCAGTAGGATTCATCTTCTGGGAACAATAAATGTGTTTACATAATTTTGTGCCAATCCATCAAGTAGATATTGAGATATTTTACAGGATGAGGGAAAGCTTTGACCTGCTAGTAGAGCTACATGGCAGGGGAGGGCATCACCAAATTTAATAGGAATTATCCTCTTGGGACCACAAATATCTGTACAAACTTTAATGGCAATAATTCAATTGTTGTTGAAGTATTTCAGTCTGGACCAAAGTGATTGACATTATCATCCCTAGAGCCCTTTGTGGTAATGTCTGAAGTTCTACCATGGACTCTGTAACCTTGGTTACCTTGTTTCAAGCCATTCTAGCGTGGTATAGAAAGCCTGCAGGAAGACTCAGCTCGATTTGTGCCAGTTCTCATTAATATTCAATGAGCTAACCTGCATGACTCTGATTGGCTAACAGCTAGCCAGTGAGAGCCTGGCTACCAGCATCCTTTACCCAGCCAACTGGGCGAGCTCATGAATAGTAATGAGCTCAGCCAACATGACATCAGACTGACCAGCTTTTGTAATTGGCCTGATTTCTCCTCTTATTTCTTTTCAGTGACTAGAGCTGACAGAGGAGGTAGCAGTTCATTTTCACATTCACCACATAACACAAACACATATGGACCGTACAGATTTAAAAAAATACATGTAAAAACGGTTTTGTGTGGCAGGGCACCTTTAAGGTGTATACCTCTGTGACTCAGTTATTATGGTTATACACAAGAGGCACAAACTGGGGCTAATGAGGTTCATCCTCAATTCATTTTTTAACAGTTTTCACCAGATTTCTTTGTTCAATGCAGAACAAAGATTGACTGGTGTTACATGGTTGATATTTTTTAACCTCAGGATCCGATACTGAAACTTGCAACCTGTGTGACTTGACAGATGGGAAAATAATAAGCTGAATTAAGGGGCCCTCTCAAAAGTGCGTGCATAATTGCCAAGCAAGCTTTTTAGATTTTTTCGATAGCTGTCTATTAACACTTCAAATCAACTTTATTTTCACCTCAGTTGCAGATAAAGAGATAGCAGCTTTCTTGTACTCAAATTAAATCCATTTAATCCATCAAACATAATAAACATATCTATAGAGCAGAGTTTATTAGAGGGTCTTGTTAATGTACTCTAGATATGATACATTATCAGAGGGTCCTGTTCCTACATTGATCTGAAACTTCAACAAAGAACTGAGCTGGTGAGTTGTTCTCATTGGTTAGAAATGTTGCAATAACTTGTGAGTTTTGTCCAGTTTTAAACATAACTTTTGGCTACAGATCTCCTGGCAGTTGGATTACAGCCCACTACTTCCATTACAATAATTTAGCTGCAACTAATATCTCAGAGCTGGGCCAGTATGGGATATATTGTATTCATGTAGGCTATATATGGTGTCGTATCCCATTATGTATTACTGGGCACTTTCACACCTGCCTCGTTTAGTTCGGTTGAATCAAACTAGAGGTTGTTTGCCCCTGCTGGTGCGGTACGTTTGGGCAGGTGAGAATGCAGCAATTGAACTCTGGTGCGCACCAAAAGCAGACCAAACAAGCTTTCAATGGAACTCTGGAGCGGTTCGTTTGTCGTGAGAACATGATCCGTACTCGAACCACACCAACTATACATACTCCGCAAGTCTGACCTCATGCCTCCTGTAGTCAGGTGTGTTTAGCAATCTGAGATGCAGCAGAGCAGCAAACTGTAGCAGCTTGCAGTGTTTCTATCACAGAAATAGACTGCGGTCAAGCTTGCTGTCCATCACTCTCATCTCCGTGGTCAAACCAGCTGCTGCTAAAATTGGAGACAGACGCCGGCAGAGCAGATCAAAGTCTTGGTGTCCAGAGCAGACGTAGTAACGTCTCTTGTGATCATTTTAATGAAATGAGCTGGTTTGACCATGGAGATGCAAGAAATATGCACTAGTCCAGAACACAGGACCTTCTTATTATATTTACTTTCTTGCTCCTGCCCCCAGACACATCCAACCAATAAGAGGAGTGGACTTTCTTGTGTGATTAGTAATGACACATTTTGGTACGCTTGGATTTTTCCAGGTGTGAAACCAAACCAAACCAAACCGAGGGCAAATCACTCCAAGTTTACAAACTCACCAACTGATTCGGACCAAAGCAAACGAACTACAGGTGTGAAAACGCTCACAGATGTGAAAATGTATGTTGCAATGCTAAATGTCTAAAAATCTTTTCTTATGATGTGATGATACATCTTAGAATAGTGTTTCTAAGAATTATTGACATTATTATATTTTGAGCATTATGTATGTAACATTATTGTGATACAATATGTTGTCATCCTGAGAGCATATTTTTTTGTACTGAGCAGAGTTTATTAGACGTTTGAACTTCTAATAAACTCTGCTCAGTACATGGTATGGTTTAAATGGATTGTTTAATTGGGGTAAATGAAGGCTACTATCTCTGTATATTTAACTGTGGTGTAAAAACAGCTTGTCTCAAGTGTCTATAAAATAACAGAAAGCTAAGGACAAAATCTGAATAGCTGGTTTGGCAATTATGCACGAACTTTTGAGACGCTCCCTTACTTCAGCTTGTCATTTTCCCATCAACTCACAGTTGTTACACAGGGTGCAAGCTTTAGTATAGGATTATGAAGTAAAATGACACCCATTTAACATCAGCCATGCTTTAATTGTGCACTGAATGGATTTGTTAGCCATGCTAGTAGCGTGACTCTGTCAATATCGGTCCAGACTGAAATACTTCAACAGCAATTGAATTATTGCCATTAAAGTTTAAAGTTGATATTCTACTAGCAGGTCAAATCTTTCCCTCATCCTGTAAAATATATCAATATCTACTTGATGGATTCCTCAAAATTATGTAAACACATTTATCGTTCCCAGAAGATTCATCCTAAGACCCTCTAATAAACACTGCTCTGTGTTAGATCTTTTTTCATAGTGCTTGATGGTTTAATATAATACTGGTTCTAAAAGCTGGTTCAGTGTTCACAATCTGTTTTAAATCTGAAATCTACCTAATTAAATATTAACTCATGCAAGTGATTTTAATGATGCTTTTAATGATTGAAATGTCCAGAGTAGAATGAACTTTAGTTGCTTCATCACCAACATGATTTGGTTGGCTATCTCTTTTCAGGTGCTTAAAAAAAGACCACATGAAAAGTGATGGCAAATGTGCTTAGTGGCCAAATGGTTATGAAACATGAATTATTATTTTTCTACATTCCAGAATGTGCTCCTTTCAAAGTCACTGAAAAACAACCACGCTTTAAATGTATGTGCTTTTACATCTTATGATACTTATACTGTTATTACTATTTTGAAGTAGTACTTCTCAGGTTACATCGGCCCAAATGTACAACGAACACCAAAGGTTTAAGCATTAAATATAAACTCTGACATAATTTGCATTTGTGTTCTTGTAATTTATTTGTTGGTTACAGGATAAACCCATGAATGCATTCTTCTTTCTGGACCTTGTGATTAAGAGGCAGCCTAAAATAATGTCTTCAGTTGGCTTGCACTGCATCAGCAGGCACTGTGGTTGATCTTAAATCACCCCCGATACTCTGAGTGACTCCATGAGAAATGGATGCTCTTCCTGCTGAGTCCACAGTTTGCCTGATAGATTGTGCTGCTTCAGATGCTATTGAATTGGTCCTGATAGAGCATCTGAATGGTCCGAGGAATATTGTAAGCCAAAAGCTGTGGGGAGAGTGGTGAGTGACCTTGGCACTCAGCGCTTTCTTATTTCACGGTTATAATGGAGAGTTTTTTTGCCTTGTGTTTTTACTGCTGTCTCTGTGGCACTCTGTCCTGCCACTCTCCTCTCATTTTTGTTCTTCTGCATGACAAACCTCAGGCTGGATGAACTCCTGATACAAACAGGACAAAAACACTTTTTCATTGGAAAAAAGAAGAAAAGAAAATTGGTGCTGGGACTCAAAGTGAATGTTTGTATTTTCATACCAGGCAAAACATGAATAATTCATAACAGAGCAGGTGTATGTTCACTTTGGTAGCATAAAACTCAAAATCATAGTACAGCTGATGGGAGTATTACAGACAGGAGCCCTTTTGGAGATGTGGCTGGTCTAATTCAACCATCACATCCAGTTTTCCAGGAGGCATTGACTTTAAACAGCACCATTACATCTCGCAATGCATTCTCATGAACAGGTTTGTATGATATCCGACGAAACTGCCACTTGACGACTGCTCGCATGACAGTTAAGTTTAGCTGTCTTTACAATTACATGAGAACAGCCTGCATCTGTTTGACTGGTTGCTGGATAGCTTGCATTGCACCAGCAATACCAGTCATGGGATTTTGTTTTTGTATTTATTTATTTATTTTGCCAGAGTTAAGGAAGCACAGTCAATGCATTAAGTGGACAAAACCTTTTTTGCAACACAGGCATGGTGGCTTCATGGTTACAGAAGTCACAGTTTTTATTTGTCACATGAAAACTTACGGGGTACAATTCCAGTGAAATGTAATAATTTTATGTAAAATAATCAAATGTAACAGCTATTAAGTATATTGTAGTACAAGATAAACACTACCTACTCATCATTGAATGACTCTAGGGTCAACATGACATCATGACTTTGCCTTAAACATACACGCCCACTTTCTTAAGCCAAGTGGCGTGTTATCTGTACGCATTTTGAGCTATCCGCATGTATGTCTACGCTGTATACAGCAGACGTAAACATACACGCCACTTGCCGTGTTATTGTGAGAAAGCGATGGTTGAGTTTAGGAAAGGTGACATGCAGGTTGGGTTTAGGAAAAGAATAACGGGACGGGTTTAGTAAAAGAAGAAAGCGACGGTTGAGTTTAGGAAACGTGACACGCAGAAAACGTGACACGCGGGACACGATCCCCGGTCTCCTGGGTGAAAGTCCTGTGTTTGACCCCTCCACCACGCCGACCAACCTACCTATGCGGATTGTCACCCTTTCATACTACTCGCTACGGCGTCAACTCACACGCAATCGCAAGGTAATGTAAGTCAATGGAGGCCATTTGGTGTTGATAAACACACTAAAAAGCAAGTATACGTCTAGATAACACGCCAAAAATGGCATACGAATTGAATGAAGTGTCATACACACCACTTCATGAGATCAGTCTGCTAGGGTAGAGAATCGTACCACCGTAAGTGTCAAAATAAAGCAGCTTAAAGTAGCCTACACATTGAACATACATATGGTGCAGATTATAATGGTCCCTTAGCATTTGTCCACAGTGACACCACAGTGCTTCACCTTGCATGTTTTCACAATACACAATACAGTGGGCTGCTGATGGGTTTAATAGATTCCTTGTGTTACATTTTCACCATCCTGAAGCCACGCATGAAGATGGCAATGACAATTTTATTTAAAAAAGCACCTTTCGTTACACGTAAACTCATTGAAAGATAACATGTTTTTTTCAGTGGACCCCACTAGGAAATAAAGTGATGCTTTCAAATAAATTTGCAATATGATTTAGAGTTCAGTGATTCAAATTCTACATAGACCCAAACCAGCCAGACAGGTGAAAATAGACACATTTAAGTATTGAACCTTGGAAATAAAGCTTATTATGCTACTCCAGATATTTAGGAATATGGTATTTCAAAATGAGATTCTAAAATCAAACATTTTGTACCTAAAATAATACTGCAGCATTTGGTGTAAACAGACTAATAATGAAGCTTATAGTGCAGTAATAGAGCAGTAGTTCCATCCATCCACCTTTCTGACTTCTCTGTCTGATCTCCTTGGTTATACTAAAAACATTTTGCCCTACTATTAGCAATAGTCGCCTCTGACTTCTCGCGGCCTTGGTGACTGAGCATCTTCATCTCTCATCTTCACAGTAACTTTCTTATACATTCACGCTATATGCAACCTTAGTCCACTAGCTACTCCTGGCAGCTCCATTAGAGAAGCATTGGGGTTCAGTATCTCACTGCACCTCACCAGACGTTAATAACGAATCAGAGACACTTCTCTTCTGGTGAATTAAATTGTAGTGAAAATAAAATAGAAAACAGCACAGGTATGAATTTAGTGGCCCAGAACACAAGGATCCCATTCTGAATGCTAATTTAGATAGAAATACTGCTCTGCAAGTCTTACAAAATCTACACTTGAAAACTGAACCAAGTTACATAAAGAAAATGGTCATTAAGTAATATGAGAACACAACATTTGCTATGGACAAGGTTGTTGCATTTCTTGTGGTAATGATTAAACTGAAAGTCTGCACAGGTCAAACGATGATGATGATGTGGGGGAAGACGTTGAAGGAGAGGGGGAGTAACGGAGAAACTACATCTCCCTCGTGGTGCTTAGGTCTATGGATGGGAGGAGGAGCATCAAAACACCGCCTGAAGGACGCAGAGCTGCGCGGTTCGGAACCGGACTGAGAAACCAAATCCAGTCGGTACCGGTCCTGGGTGGAGATGTAACATCCCGGATGTGGGGAAACGGCGTCCTGTAGTTCTACGTTAGAAGCCGTCGTATCCTATATACATACGTAGCCTACGTATTTTAATGTGATGTAGCCGATACGCACTGGCTGGACAGGCGGTGAAGAGAGGTCGCTGACGGACTGTGCGTAATGCTGAGTGGACAGCAGTATTTATCGCTCTATGTTCCAGCCTAGGCGGGCTATTGACAATACATTTGCACTTCTTCTGCAGTGTAGCTCGTCATTAGAACCAGATGCTCTCCGCCGGACCGGAGCCGTTCAGTTTCATGCCGTCCAAGCCGACCGGAGCCTGAGCCGAAGGATGCAGGTTAAAAATCAGATCTGCACCGAGCGGAGCAGCACCGACGACCCGGAGCAGGATGACAACCAGAAGAAGACCTCCTGTTTTTCCAACATAAAGATTTTCCTGGTGTCGGAATGTGCGCTCATGTTGGCACAGGGCACCGTGGGCGCCTATTTGGTGAGTTTTTACACAACAGTCAGCCACCATGGACACAATGTTGTATCAGAGTATATAACATGGGGTTAACGCAGCGCCCTTCATTCAAACACCCCGGTACAGGCAGACAGTGAGTAACGATGCGGTGCTTCCGCTGATGCGGTTAATAATCACATTATTCTGATCACATAATACTGTAATAATCACATCCTCCAGCAACCATGGGACGCGGTGCTTTCACTGATTGATGGCTTGCTGCGTATTATCTATCAGGCCTATGCACCATCTGCATGACACAAAGCGCGTCACAGCGGCCGTAGGCTCCACGTTGTTGTTGGAGAATTTGATATGCGTATGTGGATGGTCTGTTTGAGAGCAAGTTACGAAACCATGGTCAGGAGGTGCAGTCAACCTGCCGATCTCTGCTACATTCTGCACCCGTATGCCTCAGTAATGCAGGGGGCCTTTGACACTGGAGGAGAGGCCTAGGAGATGACGTGATCAACACAACAGAAGCAGATACTCTTCAGTATCTGCTCATTTACACTGCATTCCCAATATGTGCTGCATTGATATCTTTAGATTGATGTCAACATCATGAGAGATACGATCTATTCAATAGATGAGCAGATGAGTACAATGCGTTTAGGAGGCAAAAGAAAATTGAAATGATTATTTATTAATAATAATAATAATAATAATAATAATAATAATAATAATGATGATGTAATGCATAGTCACAGATGCAGATGTGAAATTGAACCTATTTAAAACCCTGCACTAGAAATGATGTGATGAATCAATTTTGAAGTGCAATGCGTGTAATGGTTTATGGTTTGGCCAAAGCCAACCACAGCAGTTGTAAATGCATTTGTGTGGTCTACCTACATTACTCAGAGTTGGCCCAACCACTTACTGTAAATCTGTGTAAATATGAAATATGACAATTGAATCAGTATTATCATTTGTCTGTTTAAAGCCAAAGCCCCTGAAAGGTGTCAGCACAGTCCTGATACTATAAATAATTGCACATATGCAGTTTCAGTAGCTTCGTTTTATTCTTCACGAGGGACAAGCTTTTGCTGGCTGGTTTGGATGAGAAAAACAACAAAAGTCCACAATTGTATTGTAACAACATGAGATGATCTCAATGATGAAGTCATGTACACCACCATATTTCCCACTAGAGCTGTTGAAAATGCTTTGTTTAGAAAAAGAAGAACTTTCCAAAAAAAAGTTCTTTCATGATGTTTGGTGTTTGGTGAATACTGCAGCTTGGCAGAAACACAACTGAGTTGGTTTGAATGTGTTTTGCACCAGTTGCAAATTTTAAGTGTTTACCTTGAAGACCGCAGTGGATCTTCCTCCTTTAAACCAGCATCCCAAACCAAAAGTGCACCTTTAGCAAATCCCGCTGCAGCTAAAAGCACTGTAAAAGCTCTGCTTATCCTCCACTGTATAAAATATTGTTTGTCATCATATTTTATTCTGTCTCTTTTTAATTCAGTCACTTTCTTGTTTCACATTGTGTGTTTATTCTCCCTTCTTTTTTCAATAGCACATTGGTTTTTGCAAATATATTACAGTAAAGCCTTGGAAGAAAGCAACGCTATAATGACTGAAGATCATCACTGTCAGCACAGCAGCACCTGCATAGCAACTTTCTATGGCTTAGTCTATATTCATCAAACTGAAATGGGGAGGTTTTTTTATTTCAATGTTCCCTAAAGGTGCTGACATACCAAGGAGATGGTCGGTCCAATTTTTTCCAAAGTTGCAAAGTTTGCGATTGAAGCACTGTGCTGCCGCCGGCTGATTCAGGCAAATGCTGTTTTGTTGTATGTATCATAGCAAAGGTTTGAATATCCGGTTTCTCTTTTTGTATGATGAATATAATACAGGAGCCTGCTGGCATGAAGAGCAGAACGTATGTAGTAGTTGTCTGTCGGCTGTAGTCTTTGCGGTGTGTTTAAGTGCAACTTTTTGACCAAGACACAGGTGACGTAAGGCGCTGCAACTAGTTCTTTGCTGCCTGCCTGGTGTGTCAGCACCTTAAAGATCTACAATAATTTGTATTGTCTGTCAACATTTGAGTGGATTGGATTGACTGTTCTTCATCAGCAGCCAATATGAGGCCATACATAAATCTTGTAGGACTGCAAGAGTAAATCTTCAACCCGTTGTTTAAACTCTGTGACCTCTAACCATCCAGCCAGTGGCGTGTGCAGACCTTTTTATTTAAGGGGTGGCCCAAGTATTGCACTGAAATATGCAGCGTGGCATCAAGTATATGCGAGTGCACACACTTGTCTGTGATCGTAAGTAAGATTGTAAGAAAGTGAAGTCATTTTTCAAGCAGAAATGCCAAAGACTGCTTTAGGATTCAAAGCTTTTCTTTGTTTCATGTAGTAGTACATTGAATATTTTTGTGGCTGTTTCTGGACTGTTGGTGGGAAAAAAAGAATAGGAAGAAAGGAAATGTGTGACGTTTAAAAAAAGAAACAATTTATCAGTTAATCGGCAGATACATTTTTTAATGAAAAAACAACAAGAAATTGTCTGATTTTGCAGTGGAGTTAGGTGTGACATGAGAAACAGGATAAGCTATACAGAAAATCAATGAATGGATATTATACATGATCCATTTGATTTCACCTGCATAGTAATGGTTCAATTCTACTTTTATCTGGAATTGCTTTAGAAGGTCTTGGGGCCTATACTGTACCTTTTGCTGTGGACGAATGATCTCCCGACCAACCATTTATCGTCAGTTCTGTAGATGATCTGGCCACTTCATCACTTATACACACCCAGAACACAGCTGGTACAATGTGTTTGTGTCCGTTTCATAATTAGTAATAGTTAATTTCACAACAGCTGCATGAGGTGTCTTGCCTAAAGCCACACACATGCACATATCCCTTTTTCCCAGGTTGGCATCAGGCTAGCCTCAGGGTTGTTTTGGGTGGAGGAGGAGTGGGGATGAAGATGTTGGAAACAAAGCAGCTCAGCTACTGTGTGTCATGAACAGGTTTGCTGTTGTAGGTTTGAGTGGCAGATGGCTGCTTCATGCCTGCGTTTAATGCCCTGTCTTATTGTTTGACACAAACATTTAAGTGGAGCACAAAATATATGTTACACTTCTGACATGTTGGTACTAGGGCTGGGCAATATGGAAAAACTCAGATATCACGATATTCTTGACCAAATACCTTAATGTCAATGTTGCGACGATATTGTAGGGTTGAAAATTGGGGCTTTAACAAAATATCTTCCCATTTAGATTTTAGATAAATAACCATCAATAATGTGGATATAATGACTTAGTGGTTTAAGGCAAATAATAATACATTTAGAACAGTCTGGTAAGTAATCACTTACAGACATCAGTAATGTAATGTAAAGTACATCACTTTACTGTAATTTAGCCTTTAAAACCAGGAAAAGACTAAACTTACCATGCAACGATATGACGATATCCAAAATCTAAGACGATATCTAGTCTCATATCACGATATCGATATAATATCAATATATTGCCCAGCCCTAGTTGGTACAGTAAATAATAGTGTAGAAATGATACATTATTAATTCAATATAAAATCAAATGTATAAAGCTGCATTAAAAAGTTAGTTGATTGGCATGATGTCATTGGCGGTCCTGAATGGCTGCTAGTTGTTAGAACACTTGCTCTCTCTCTCTCTGCCAGGTAAGTGTTCTGACCACTCTGGAGAGACGCTTCAACCTCCAGAGTGCAGATGTGGGTGTCATTGCCAGCAGCTTCGAAATCGGCAACCTGGCCCTTATCCTGTTTGTCAGCTACTTTGGCGCCAAGGCCCACAGACCCAGACTGATTGGCTGCGGCGGGATTGTCATGGCGTTGGGGGCACTGCTGTCAGCCCTGCCGGAGTTCCTGACTCATCAGTATGAGTACGAGGCCGGGGACTCGTGGCACGCCGAGGACGGCAGGGACGTCTGCTCCAACACCACCAGGTCAGAAAACCGAGACTCTGGGTTTAAATGTGGCAACAGAGCCAACACCAACATGATGTACCTCCTGCTGATCGGAGCCCAGGTTCTGCTCGGCATCGGAGCCACACCGGTCCAGCCTCTGGGAGTGTCCTACATTGATGACCACGTCCACAGGAAGGACTCCTCGCTGTATATAGGTGAGTAGCATTAAGCTGCTGTAAAACTAAAGCATATGAGCTCGTTGTCAAGTGTGTGTTTATGGTAGTTATTGTTTAGAGGTGCTCAGTACATCAACCAACAGAGCAAACTGGATCACTCGCGTCAATGACTGATTCATCACTGCTGACTGAAAGCACTGTTGTCAGTTCAACCATGACATACAATATGTTCCTTCCTGGTTAAAAGCTTAGTCAAACACCCCCAAAGCCAAATGATAAATAACTTGTGGTTGCTGAGCGAATAACCTTTTCAACAACATATAGGAAGGAAACAAGCAACATATTTAAACTAATTCAGAATCACAGACTACAAACCTCGTCTTGATTTCACGACGTCATAATCGGTGACAGTCGCTAACTGATGCGCTTGAAGAAACAGTTCAACATTTTGTGAGTAACACTTAATGGCTTTTTTGCTGTTAGTAGGATGAGGTGATTGAGACACTAAATATGATGCTTGAGCCGGCAGGCAATTAGCTTACCTTAGCATAAAGACTGGAAGCATAGTCCAACAGCTAGCTTAGCTCCAGCACGTGACTCTCCGTCGAACCACAACTTGTCGTTTATTTTTACATTTCTGTTTATGTACAGATTAAACAAACTTTGGATAGAGAAAGTCTAGTTTTCAGTCTTGATGCTAAGTTAAGCTAATTGCCGGCTGGCATTATCTTCATATTTAGAGCACAAAAGTGGTATCTATCCTTTTACCTAACTCTCAGCTTGAAAGTACATAAGCTTACTCCCCAAAATGGTATTTATTGATGTACGTTTGGCCACTGACCTCGGCCTGAGGCACCCATAAGGCTCTAATATACTGTTATTGAAATCAAATGTGGAATGTTCTCAAAGGCTGTTGAATATGGCGCTGGCTGCAAATGCCAGTACACTCAATGAAACCTGATGTCAGTCCTTCCACACCAGAAGATGAAGTGTATGGGTGCGGTGAAATAAATGATGTTGAAAGTAATATTGATTGTGACATCCAAAACAACACAGGCTTTGGCTAAGCTAAAATTTACAACTAATAATCAATGAAGAATATTATTTAGAACCAGTCCTGGCAATAAAAAAAACAGAAAACAAAGATCCTTGATCTCTGAACTAAACAACAACAACTAGCATTTGGCTGACTCACATTCCAGTTAACTGGAAGTAATAAGAATCAAAGGCTAATGGCATAATAAAATCCGTACAATCACAATATCTATCAAAGTAAATAGGATGATTATGTTGGCATAATTGAAACATGACTGTGACATTTAATCATTGAATGTGCACTAAATGATCAACTGTCCTTAATTAACACCGATGCTCATTTTAGAATTACAAGATTACAATATTATACTCACCAAAATTGTATTACTGATTTAGTCTTCACTGAATCTTATTTTGTCATGATAAGTTAAACATGTGGTTATTGCCAGGTGTACATGCAGCAAAGTACGTAAAAGAGAAAGCAGGGGTTGGGAGTTAAGGCAGGTTTTAGGCTCTAGTTAATGTGCAGTGAGATGGATAGATACAAATGAAAGAGATACCGGAGTTACATCAGTTCAATCAGGAGAGACTTCCTTAATAAAATGAAAAACATTTATTGTACAAGACAAATTATGCAATGTGCAAAGTCTCTGGAGATTAGACTCCATCAAATCCATAAATGCAGGGGGGGGGGTGTAACCCATCCATATCCCCCGATGGAGTCTAGACACTGGTGGTGGTGGTGATAAAGTGGACAGGAACCAATCAAGAGTGCCAAGAGGAAGTCAGTCTACGAAACCCGAAGTACCTTCCGATACTACCGGGGGTTGAAAGGGGAGGAGGTGGGACGCACTGTCTTCCTGAAACGACAACTGACAACCGGAAAGGAGAGAGGAGATTTAAAACAAGATGGCATGCTGTGATTGGCTTGCAATACATGGCTGTCTCTGATTGGTTTAACTGAAACAGCTGAACCTGATTGCCACTGACGAGCGACAGCCTAGGAACAGCTGATCAATTAGGAGTGATGTAAACATGAGTTTGAAGTCTTCCTGAAAGAACTTACGCTGAGCTCCATATGGTTTGAGATATCATGAGTGATGACTAGATTTTACTTTGCATGCTTAATGCTTTCGCACTGCACATCACAATGTGTACAACAATAAAACGGTTCCTACGATGGAATTGGCTGAAATGGTTCATGCTGGTCACTGAGTGAGGAATGCTCAGAAGGCCGTCAGGAGTATAAACTATAAAGGAAGAATTCCATTTGAAAATAAGACATCTACCATTTGAAAACAATTTTAGATATACAACTCTTTATGTAACTACATGTGAGAGCTGGAAGCTGTTAGCTGCTGCTGCGCCAGCTGATCATTGAATGAGGGTACATGATTATAACATTTTACAGCAACGTTTTTCTTAAGACCAATCATATTGTAATGAGGAGCAATGGGCATGTATTAAAACCTGAACCTTGTAATCTAACAGGGAACGCTGACTGTTACCAGGGACTTAACCACACAGCATGAAACCCAGAAACACATTTTGTTGATTTGCATAAACAATAACTTAACTTATTTATTCAAAAAGTAGCAGAAAGGTTGAAGTAATACTATTAGAAGCAGCAGTAATATTAGCAGAAATAGTAGCTGTAGAAGGGAATCAGACCTGCGACCATCGGTTTCCCAAGCTATTCACTATAACTCTGATAGACTGCCATTATAAATTTGAACACGTTAAGCAATTATATAGAATCACTGAAACAGGTTAGTATGAGGAAAGTAATAGCTTACATCTCCCGAGAAAGATGAACAATTTGATGTCTAAACGAACAGACAGCAAGAAGTCAGAAGTAGATAGATGCAGAAAACGGCTGAATAATAGTGTTTAGCTGTGGCCAGCTAAGGCTAGCTCTCACACTAATAATATTGACCCCCACTAAGCCTTCATGCCAGTGTCTCTGCTTCTGATCTGCTCCCTAATCACTGAATCCCTACCAGCCTCAAAGGTGTCTGAGGTGAAGGAAAAGTCTAAAAAAGTTCCTCCTTGCAGGATCACTGTGGATTATTATCTTAAATCCAAGGAGTATATAATTAGTAGATCCGTACTCTCTAAACTAACTGCTGTAGTGTTACCACAGTCGACTTGCCAGTTATCACTTATCAGTCACAAACCAGAAATGTAAGACACATAGATGGTTGATAGGAGAAGTTCCTTTACAATTAAGGTTAACGTTCAATTAAAAAAAAAAATCTTTTATGATCTCTTCAAGACATATTGTCTCTGTTAGTGCTGGGCAATATATCAATATTATATTGATATCGTGATATGAGACTAGATATCGTCTTAGATTTTGGATATCGTAATTGCATTACAGTGAAGTCATTTTCTGAACTTACCAGACTGTTGTAACTGTTCTATTATTTGTCTTTACCCACTTAGTCATTATATCCACATTACTGATGATTATTTATCAAAAATCTCATTGTGTAAATATTTTGTGAAAGCACCAATAGTCAACACGATACAATATTGTTGTGGTATCAATATCGAGGTATTTGGTTAAAAATATCGCCCATATCGCCCAGCCCTAGTCTCTCTCTCTCTGTGTGTGTGTGTGTGTGTGTGTGTGTGTGTGTGTGTGATGAGTAGAGCTTAAATAAACATACATTGATGTGTCTTGGTGTCATTGCAATGCACATTTTTGCTGATCTATTTTAAAAGAAATGCATTCTAGCTGTCCATGGGCAAGTGCACACAATTTCTTCTTGGTTAAAAAAAGAAGATAGACTCTATTACTTTATGTCATTAGTAGATTAGACAGGTCCAGCAACGTGTGCAGTATTGGCTGCTCAGATAATGAGTTTGGCCAGTGGATGTAAATATCCCTGGCCGTTAAACATGTTAGTTATGTGTGTTGGGATGCATGCGTCCATCAATACTTGTGCTGTTTGATGCTCTTCCTTGCTGAATGGTAAGGGTGCTCCGATCAGGAGTTTTGGGGCCGATCACCGATTGCTGGAAGACGTATCGGCCGATACCGATCACCGATCGCTTTTATGAACTGAAAATTACACCATTACGTAACAGTCACACATGTTTAGAGAATGTATCAGGAATTGTTTGGCTTTTTGTCCTACCTCAACATCTAAATAATGTCCTTTCAATCACTGCATACTTTTCTTCAGCAAAACAAATTATTTGTAGTTTTGTCAATTTTCAGACTAATCCTAACTAAGGTAAATGTTCTTTTAGCTCCACATCAGGGCTGAATACAAGTGAAGCTAAACAAAAAACTTTCCTGTCGAATAACAAAAACATGAACAGTCTTTAAATCTAGATACATTTTAAAGAGACTGGGATTTCAAGAACTAAAGCTTAACAGAACCACAGCTGCACTGTCATGAGGTCTTACACATGATGATTCAATGATAAAGACACAAGAGGAATAGAGATTAGTAGAGCCATATCTTCTAAAGCTTACTTGTTATAGCATGGCAGATTTTTCTTTAGAAATATAAGCATCTCTACATTTTTGGCAGACAGCTTGTTCCTCTTCTCATCTACAATATTTCCTGCTGTGCTAAAAAATCGCTCGCTATCTACACTGCATGGTGCACAGAGGTAGGCTCGTGCTGCTTGTGCGAGAGCGGGGACACGGGGAAACAGCTGTTTGAGCGGCGCCGGAGCTGCTAGCTACACGACTCCGCTCTGCCTTAGCGTTAGCTAACTTTGAAAACTCCTCATACTCCTTTCTGTGACTGACCTTCAAATGTCTGATGAGGTTGGTGCTGTTGAAATGTCTTTTTCAAAATTACTCTGTTTTTAAGGTTAGAAAAGCAGTCTTGTGAACACAAGATTGCTGAAGTATAACTTGAGAGCCAATATTTCCTGTATTGTTGTGGTTGACGGGAATTGTGGGTCAGATCCTGCCCTTTCTCACCAAAGTGCCCTTGAGCAAAACACTTTATTCCCAACTTCAGTAAGTGTTCAGTGGTCATCAGCAGAGGACCGCAGTTATACATACAGCAGAAACCAAAAGGTCGACATAACCCACATCACTGCCTGTCTGCCAAAGTTGCCAAGGCAACAGTACAGAGACAGGCACTGAGGCTATGTGCTATTCCTGTTTGTCTCACCGCCCAGCGACCTGCTAGCACAGCTCCATCTAGGAGATGGAGAGAATGAGAGAGACTCCCATTATTGCTAAAATAAAAATATAAATGTAAAAATGTTTTTTTTTAATTATATTATTGCAGCCAGTAATTACATCTGATAATATGGAGTCTTGTCTTACAAAAGCTCTGGTTCCTCTGTGACAGCAAGTAATACCAGACTCCCAAAACTTGCAAATAACATGCAACGGTTGATTAACAACACTGTATTTACAAAAATGATTCAGCCAGTGGGAAAATGCACTGGTCAATCTAAAAAGTTACTCTTTATTGTCCTCTTCACATTTTTGCAAATGCAAGATTATTGCTATTGTATCTGTAATTATAGGTCATTGTTATCGAGCCTGAAATTCCATTTCTGTGCATCACCTGTTATTGCGGTTCACACTCAATTGCAAATTTTACAGCTGGGTAAGACATTCAATTATTATATGATAATGTATACTAGTAAAATCACCATCACATTAAAGCTTAAATAGCTGATGCATCAATAAGTCAAAGCACAACTGTAGTTCATGTTATTCTGTAAGAGTTTTTGTGCTGTTCTTGTGGATTCCTCAGTTTGCCCTTAGAAAGTCTCCACCACTGATGCCTCAAATAAGGGACCTGATTTTAATGCTTTCAACCTTATTATTATTATTATTAATCATTTTATTATTATTATTCAGTGAGGTTTTTTCTTCCACCTTAAGTTTTTTCTTTTAGCTTTCATTCCTTATCTTTTTTAATCTTGTTTTGCTGTTGTCCGGTGTGTTTTATGTTTTTATTAATGATAATAGTAACTATCGCTTTTTTATTTTACATTGATTCCCTGTTTTTTATGCTCATTTTACGTAATTTCCTAATTATGTAAACTTAGTGCTGCATTTCTTGTACGAAATTTGCTATACAAATACAGTTATTATTACTATGGGAGGAACAAAAGCACTAAAAGAAAATAAAAATACAGTATTGTTGCTACCATGTGGCTAGTTGCTCCTCACGGTGTCGATGTTTGCGTTTCAGACCTCCTGCGTTTGTTCTATGCGTGCTTTGATCTGTACAGTCTCTGTCAGCAGCACTCAAGAGTGGAGGAGATGAGGGAGGAAGGGATGGACAGAGGATGGAAGAGAGGAAGGAGGGCAAACAAGGCTAGCACAACAACCCACCCTACCCCCCAGCTTGGCTAGAGGCCAACTCATACCAGATGCCTGATGTTAGACATTACACTTGATATTTCTTTGCAATTTGAAAACTTTAAAGGAATTCACCGTGCACTAATCCTACATTGCCCCCGTTACAATGTGAAAACTAGAGATGCACCGGTTCCAATTTTCTAGGCCGATTCCGATTTCCGATTTTTCATTGAGTTTGACCAGCCGATACCGATTTTAGCCGATTCCGATTTCATTTTTTCTAACCACTTTACAGCACACACACGTTTATTTTCTATCTTTTCTTTAATAGAACATTTTACATTTTGCATAGAACATAGAACATTTTTTGAACAGATAATCGATCGCTATAAAATAGAACGATATAAATGACTCCTGGTGTGGGAAATTCACACACATCTAACAGAGAAGCTCGGATTACAACACACACAGAGGGAGTGTGACCTCATTATCTGCTCAGAACGCCATTACTCCACTATATCTTTACATAGCAAACAATTGTTTACTGCTACATTAATGTTCTGAATGTCGAGTACAGCCCCTTTAACATAAAGTATAGCCAAGGTTGATGTGAATTTGGTTAGTTTTGCAGGTACTTCGTCATAAACCAAGGTAGTGGACAAATTGAGATTTTCACCTCATGATGGCGCTAGATGAAAAGTAAATGGATTACCAAAGTTATTCAAATTTGTCCAGAGGGGAACGTTCGAGACATACCCCTCAAAGCCACAAATGTAAACCTGCTGGTGGCGCTAGAGAAGGTAGAGGTAGGATTTATCCTCTCGGAACCACAAATGTCTGTACAAACTGTCATGGTAATCCATCAAATTGTGATCAACCAACATTGCCAAAATATGAACACGTCAAATGTCATGGTTTTTGACAGCGAAAAGGAATGTGATTTCAGTTTGACTTTAAGAGTCAGAACTGCCTGTAAGAATGAGTCTGATTGTGTCTGTTTATATTAGCCCTGTGATGGACTGGATCTGACAATCTAGTCAGTCAACCAAGGACATCTTTTAACTGCAATCCTTAAAAAAGGACCACCATTTGTTGCTATTTACACTCTTCAGCTATTCACAGTTTGGAAATTTGCATACATTGCATTTTGGACTGAAATCTTGACTCTGATTTGGTAACATCGCCACTGTGCTATATGAGGGGCCATCATGGACATTATTCACAATTATCTCACACATACAAGTGAAATGCTCTCACACACTATTGAAACACTCTCATATAAACTACTAAAACTCTCGCATATACACTACTGAAAAGCTAGTATTTCATTTTCCAAAGTGTATATGTCAGCGTTTCAGTAGTGTATATGAAAGCATTTCAGTAGTGTATGTGAGAGCATGTCACTTGTATGTGTGTGAGGTAATTGTGAATAAAGTTCTATGTGTCAGTGCACTGTGGCCTTTCCCAGTCCATAAGGAATTGTCTCTTCCATAACATCCCCCAAGCTTCTTACTTTGACACTTACATATAGTCTATTAATCTTTTCACTGCACCACCTCCTCTCTGTTCTCCTTTTTTTTCTTTTTTCTATTTTATAATCCAGGCATATTGATTGCCATGGTTACCTCCTACAATGTGACTGCTGCGTTGTCTGTTCGGTAATTACATGGAGCCCGGTCTTTACACAGTACATACATGTTATGTGCTGCTTAGTATTTCTGCTGCTCCCTTTCCCCAGTCTCAAGGCGATGGTGGTGTTTGACAAGCTTGACATGTGAAGACACGGTAACATTGTAAGAAAAATCCTGAATAATGCAGCGTGACAGAGAAGCAGTTAGGAGTTGTTTAGAAAACATCTAACAAATGATTAAATATTAAAGCAGCTCCACAGGCTCGATAACAAAGCATATGATAGAATGTTGTGGACACATCTTCACCCCACATGGATCAATACTGCCTGAATGAGAGATTGAGGACACTGGGAATACTCAACAAACCAACAAACACATCCCTGTTTTCATGGCACATGCACCCCAGCATGCACCTGTCATGTATCTGTTTCAGTGCTGCAGCCTATTATTTCTCAAATGTTGAGTAGGCTTTCACTTAGTGTCCAGTAGCCTACTTCTCTCTGTGTGTGTTCCTCTATGTGTATGTTTGTCCTAATCAACCAGATGGCCACCAGATGATTGTGTCTTCTGGCAGATGAGAGGAAAATTGACAAATAGATTTAAAAATGGTAGTAATGCAGCAGTGATACACTGCAGCACAAGCAATAAAGAGTGGGATCTGTGTGTCCAGAGTCTACACAGCCATGCATCTGTGAGGCATTAAGCAAAGCAGCAGTGCTTTGATCTAAATGCTAAAGTCAGCATGCTAACGTGAGCAGAAAGACAAAGTTACCTTGCTTATGTTTAGCATCTATAACATTCACACTGTTCACCATCTTAGTTTAGCATGATAGCATGCTAACATTTTCTAATTAGCACTTCACACAAAGTAAAGCTTTGATTTTGGACCATTTTTGCCGAATGAAGATACAACATAAAAGTAAGGGGATCACCAAAGTTATTAAAATGAATGCTGTACAGAACATGAAAGCCAAATGTCATCATCCATCCAGTTGTCAACACATTTCAGTCACAATGTCAATCTCATGGTGGCACTAAAGGATAGGTTAGTGGATCACCAAAGTCATTGCTATTCATCCCCTGGGCCCTATGGATATGTGTAGCCTACCACATTTCTTGGCAATCCAAACAATAGTTCTTGAGATATTTCAGTGAAGACGATAGTGGTGTACAGATCAACCAACATGAAGCCATGCTGCTCTTGTGGCTAATATTTTTCTTGTTTTCCATGCATTCACATTTGTCTGCCGTTTCAGCAAAGCAAATTTTCTCATTTAAAATTGCTCTTTGAAGTCAAAATGACCTTAAAGAAACACTTAAACACATTAAATGTTAGCCGCTCTAGCGGTATGCCTCTAGGGATGCCAAAGTTGTCCTTTCTGTCAGTCCACCTCTTTGGTCCAGACTGAAATATCTGATCAACTGATGGATTGCCATGGCATTTAGTATGGATATTTATGATGCCCAGAGAAGCGCCATCATGAGGTCAAATGCTTTATTTGCGCAATGCTTTGTTCTAAGACCAATACTTCCAATATCAGCCTTAGTGTTACTTTGTGTTTAGTGCTAGTTAGCTAATCTTAGCATGTTAACATGCTTGACGGATTGCGAACATAGTAAACCTCTGCTAAACATCAGCATGTTAGCATAGTCATTGTGAGCATGTTAGCATGCTGACTTTAGCATTTTGCTCAAAACACAGCCTTACAGAGCCGTTATTGTAGCTGTGAACCCTCAGCTGTGTGTGTAGTCAGTCAGACTAACCATTATACTTGTTCTAACAGTGCTTTAAAGGAAGTTTGTTAGGTTGTTGAAATCTTTGACAAACTAACATGACTTACTGTTCAGTACATCCCAGTTAGACCTTCCCATTATTGTGTGAACACACAAAAGTCCAGGCTGGAAAACAACATAAATGTTTATGGTCTGCTAAGGTGCTAAATGTCATCAACAATACAACATATTACAGTGCAGGACAGTAAAGTACAGTAACCCATAGCACATAACAGAACAGTAAAGTAAAAGTCGGAGCCAGAGGGGTCCAGCTCTGCAGCCGCTGGGTCAGCTTCTCTCTCCCTGCCTCATATCTTAGACCCTATTCATCGCTGTAATGAGTGTAATGAAGCGCTGTGAGGCTGAGAGTCCACTGCAGCAAAATGTTTTTACTCCAGTGGAGTTATTACTCTTCCACTGTAGGACAACAGAGGAAGGAATGGACGCTGACTCAGCACACACTGTCTGTTCAGACCGGCACGGGTTGTTTTATATGTGCACCTTTTAGGAGCACCTTTGCCAAGATACAAAGTGCCAGTGATTGAACCGCGCCATAATGTGAGTCTGAGTGAGAAATTATTCATGTGCTGGCAGTGTGACCATGTAGAGAGCCCTTTCTTATACAGTATGACCTTGCCTGTGCTGCATTCATTACAGCATGCATACAGAACACACCATCATGTTTAGCCTGCTTTCCATCACTTGGATTAAATGTAACAATAATAAAAATGACCATTTATAACTACCGTTATGAACACTATATACATATTTTTTTGTGATTTATATTGTTATTCCAATCAGAATCAGTAAAAGGTGTATTGCCACAGTCAGTTAAACTTACGAGGAATTTGCCTTGGCGATTGGTGCGTATTACAAACAAACATTAAACATTAATATGAAATAAACAATAACAAATAGCTGTTTAACATAAGAAAAAGTAGGCTAAAGAACCCTATACAATTCAGTTTAGTACTGCTTCTTACATTACTTGTTACATCCCTGGTTTTAACACTTACGTGTACGTGTGCACTGCTAAGCATCATTTCCCTGCTTTCCATTCATTGTCTATGTGAGCTGCCGTGCAATGCATTTTGGTAGCGTCGTGCAGACTTTGGAGAAGCGGGACATTGAGTCGCCCGCTCCTCATTTACATAAAGTTGAATCAAAATGCAAATAAGGAGTGGGCAGTTCGACTCGCCACCTCTCAAAAACTCATGAAAATCTTTTAAAGTTGTACAGCACTTTGTGATTTTATCTGTGAAAAGCGCTTTATAAATAAATTTTACTTACTTACTTACTTACTTACTTAAACTGACCGTTGTCGCGTAAAACGTTTTCAGAAACACATTTACGGTGCACTATTTTTTATAAAAATAAGAGAAAGTTGCCGTTATGTTTTGAAATCCCCGAGCAAACGGCCCCAAATGAAGTGTTTGTTGAATCAGGAGCAGCTGTCGGGGTTGTAGGAGGGTGTAGCCTGTTTTCTTTGCTTGTCAGTGGTCAATGAAGAGAAACTGATAACTACTAGTGGCAAGCCCACTAGGTTGCAATGCATGCAAGCAGGATGTGGACACAAGCCATCAGTCATCAGTAAAATAGAATCCCATGTTCATTAAAATGAGGTCTGTAGTTGCCCATTGAGGACACTGATATCATGTCCTTTTATCTCCCAGGGGGGAGTTTACTGTATGTTCCATAATTATAAACATACACATGGTTGTAATTTATAAAGTGATTGTCATATTTAGACTCAGTATATTTAAATAACTACTTTTAGGGCAAAAAAATGAATTAGGTTAGGTAAGATTTATTGATCCCCAAGAGTAAAATTAAGCAAATAGAGTATATTTGACCAAAATATATTTTAGCCAGCAAGAAGAAGGCATTGAAACATTATTACAGCATTTGGACTTTTACGCTGGGAAACACAATTTCCAGAAAATATAAATAATGTGTAAATAAACTAACAAAGGAACTAAGAACAATACAGGCGCTGGTAGCTCACTTGGTAGAGCGTGCGCCTGATGTCCTCAGCAGGTGCCCCAGTTTAACACCCACGGCCCTTTGCTGTATGTTGTCCCCTCTCTCTCCCTCTTTCCTGTCTATCTCCATATGCACTCATGAACTAAAGCAAAGAGCCCAAAATATAATCTTAATTAAACATGAAAGAACTGGAAGGAGAGTGCAGACCTCTGTCCTATGTCACAATGTTAATGCAGTGTGAACTTTCCCAGACAGGAACACATTTTTCCTATTATTCCGACACCACATGAATGCAGCACAAACGCCCTATCTCGCAATGTTAACAGAAGTGAAAAATAATTTGTGTATCCCTCCGGTGACTCGGATCCCCCCCAAAATGTAAAGGGGTTCCTACCTTGGCCCATGCTACACCCTTCCACCAGGTTTAATGACAAACAAACAAACATACAAACAAACAAACTACTAAGCCAACAAATAGGCAAACAAAACAAATCCTCCTTGCTAGAGGTAAAAAACAAAGGAGAAATTGGATAATAAAAAGGAATTATTGAGTGTCTTATGGAGTAGTTTTTGTATCTAATGAAAATGCGTGGAGGGGGGGGGGGTGCATAGGGGGGACACTGGCAGAGGTGGGTAGAGTAGCCAAAAATTGTACTCAAGTAAAAGTACTGTTACTTCAGAATAATATGACTCAAGTAAAAGTAAAAAGTAGTCATCCAAATAATTACTTGAGTAAGAGTAAAAAAGTGCTTGGTGAAAAATGACGAAATGTCCGTTTGTTTTGGTAGACACAGAAGACACCGCATAATGTAGCTGCTGTTTGGCACTTTTACTAATATAAGGTAAACATGCTTTCAATATGAGGCCGGGGGGGTTCCTCCTCGTCTGTGTCTGCATTGCCGACGGTTGATTCTGACATTTTTGTTTTGCTACGACTGTAAAGCTAACCGTCCCGCCGCTGAGATTGAGTATGGTCACGTGACGAGACTGCACAACTACGTTGATTGGTGAAACACAGTCATGTGGTAGAGCCTTTAGCGGAAGTCTCTCTCTCTGTCAAAATAAAACATTAAAATGAGGCGTACGTGGGGGGGGATAAAGACAATGACGCGTAGAATACCAAAGAGATAAAAAGAAAAGTAACGAGCTCATTGTAGCCTAATGTAGCGGAGTAAGAGTACAGTTTCTTCTTCACAAATCTACTCAAGTAAAAGTAAAAAGTATAGTGATTTAAAACTACTCCTAGAAGTATAATCTTTTCAAAAACTTACTCAAGGAAATGTAACGGAGTAAATGTAGCTCGTTACTACCCACCACTGGACACTGGACTCTTGACCTCAGTCACTGTGGGGCCTGATTGAAACAGGCCTTTAATGAATAAGATGTGTGAGAGCTTTAATTGTTTTTGGCACTGTGTCCAAGAGGTGTTGATTTGACTGGGATATTTTGAGGCTGTACTTGGTGCTGATGCTGCATATGTTTGCATTGTAAGATGTTTGTTATATTTATGCCTCCCCATATGAGCAGGACAAAGACATAAGTGCACACGTTATGTAGCAGGCTGTTGGCCTGACATCACTTATTGTGCTTGTTTGTACATGTATATGTGTATGTGTGTTTGTGCTGTAATCAATTTGTAATTGTACTTTTAATATTGAAAGTAATATATTCAGGACATGTTATAATAATAATAACTTTATGTGTATAGCACCTTTAAAAACAATAGTTTACAAATTGCTTACAAACACATACAAATTAATACACATCAAATCAACACACATATAAATACACAACATTGTAATAGTAAAAAAAGGAAAGATGGGTCAGCTCTAAAAAGACAAAATGACAACAACAACAAAAAGTTTAAAATAATACTAATGTTTTATGAATAAATCCATGTCAGGTTCAGGCCAAGTTTCAGACTATATAGTACTATATAGTACATAAAATCACTTAGCTATACAACCTCACAGTAAGTAGGAGCTATCAAATCCTCTACAAGCTCTCGGCTTAAGTTGAGTGTCTCTTCCTGTCATTTCCAAATGGCTGGGTCAGACAAGCTGCCAGAGCTCTACATGGATATTTAAAGAGTGTCTGTACTCTAATAAATGTTCCTGCCTCAGTCATCTAGTTTCATGTAACACAACGTTACAGTGCTGCAGAGTGAAAGGAATAAAATAAAACTAATATTCCATTGGTTTGTTGTCCAGCAGGGCTGTATAACTTCAGCATTGACCTTTATCTTGTGTCTGTGGTCAGTGCTACAGCCCTCAGACACAGTAGGTAGAAAATAGTGTGAAGAAAGATATAGTCTATATCCACAACGTTCCACTTCCGGGATTGCTCCGTTGCCGCTGGAAATTCCGCAGGATCTCACTCTTTTCGCCTGGATGTCTGTCACCTTCCGCTTTCTTTGTTTTGGCGTTCTAACCTCCGGTGGATTTGTGAGGTTGGTTAACTGCTCCTCAGATCTCTGCAGGGTAAATCCAGACAGCTAGCTAGACTATCTGTCCAATCTGAGTTTTCTGTTGCACGACTAAAACGACTTTTGAACATATGTTCCACCAAAACAAGTTCCTCCCTGAGGCTTTGCAGAGGCACCGTTGCTCTGCCCGGTGTGATTGGTTTAAAGAAATGCCAATAAACCAGAGCCCGTTTTTCACCCATCCAGGAATGATGTGTGGACAGACCCTCCTTCCCAGCGCTGTGGAGGAGGGTCTGGCAAAGCAAGACTAAGAAGGATACAACAGCAGTCATGTTTTTTTGCATCGAAACATTGGAAATCCATTAACCTTCTCTGTGGAAATATTTCATAGTGCAGAGCATGTACTGCTAAAACAGCCCACAGCGTGTGCTTGAGATGGGTGTCAGATTGAATTCCTCCATATCATCCAACACGCTTCGCTCGCTGCCCTTTTAAACCTTTTGCAAGCACCTTTTGTAATAGATTTTCCTTGTGATGATTTAGGGTAAAAAATAGTTCTGGACCAAAGAAATATACACATTCATAAAACATCTGTGGCATTTACTTCATCCTGTTTGCAATCACAGTTTAAGACTTTGGTTGTAAATAAATATTACTATTGTTTTTTTAAAAGATAAACTTTGTATTGTTTTAGAAAGGGAAGTCTTGCCCATGTGTGCTTGTTCAAGTGTTTTAAGTGTAACAAATGGTGTAATCACAGCTAAATAAAGCTTTCTTAGGATGATCACTCTTAACGTCTAGTTTTACAGCAGTGACCCTTCCAGCCACCAGTCCACTGATGTGTGCTGCTACACTGTACTGTAGCTCAACTGAATACAGCCGGGCTCATTAACGGTTGCACTGAGGCAGAACTGCAACCATAGCAATGTCAATACATCCAGAGGGATTTATATCCTGCCTCTAATGAGCAATCAAAAGGTAAACCCTCAGAAGCATTGCTTTTTATAATTTATTTATTTTAAAATGTACAAATCGTAATTCCAAAATTGTTGCAGTGGTTGCTGTTGTTTGCTAGCCTGGGAATCCAGACCCAAATCCGAAAGATTAAGGGTCTGGCACTGAGTAATGAAAATGGCCCAACTCGAGGGGCGGCACCAAGCATGGATGCATGCATTTGAAAATCTCACTGCACGTAATTGGATAACACTACGACCAATCACAACAATACACGGGGTGACGTATCCAGAGCCGCATACGCTTAGCTACCAGCGGAGCTAACTGGTAGATTAAACTGTCGTCATCTGTTTAGCTCGCCTCTGGCCTGCCTATATCAGATACACCGATGTGATTGGTGCAGCTCAACTACAAGGGTATAGTTAATGAGCATCATTACTCAGGGTGACTCGCTGAGCAAATTCAAATTGTGCTCTCGCAAGAACTCTGGATTTCCAGGGTAGTTGTTTGCACAATTTTCTCAAATTACCACGCAACAACATTTAATTTAACAGCACATGTTGATACATTTTTTCTGTATTATTATTACTTTGAGCTTTTTCTTTAGAGGACTGCAAAACAGTCATATCATTTTACAGTTAGACAACTTGAGGAAAGAAATGACTGGGCTTTGGTCACACCTAATACACCTAAATATAATATATAATAAACGTAATACTTCCATACAATTTGTAATTTTTGAATCTCAAAAGCAGTTCCTGAAGATCACAATCTATAAAACGAATCACAATTTTAAGCAACAATTAAACTCCTTTGCTACAAGATTTCATGTGTCAATTTGATTCTAAATATTTTAATTACACTAATTATTATTTCACGTAATTGTATTATTTATTTAATATTATTTGATATTTATTATTTAATATAGAAAGACACTTCAGAATCAGAAGCCGTTTCATCGCCAAGCAGGTGTGAGTTTTGGTGCATAACTATAAACACAGTGCAAAAGTCAAGACACATAATAGAAAAAATTTTAAAAATACAAATAGAAAATCTGAGAGCTGTACAGTTTTATGCAGCAATGTGCAAAATATTGACATGGGCAGGGAATGTGCAAAAGTTCACACTTCGAGCACACTTCCAATCCAATACTCGAATACTGCATATCATTTTTACCATGCAGTATTAAAAGTTTTACTGTACGGTTAAAGCTCCAGTACGTCACTACATACAGTATATTCTTTCACTGCCATGAGCCTTCAGCCATGTCTCCAAGGAAATGGCCTTAGATATACCAACTGTTGAGTCCAAACAACAGACTGGCATCAGTCCTGCATGCTTCTCCTGATGGGCGTCGAGCAGCTGTTGCTTGAGGATTATAAGCCTCTGCCCTTTCTCACGCCGTAACAAAGCTTACCGGTAATTCTCCTTCATCATGCTTATTGCTGCTATTGTCATTAGCTGCTTCCCTTTGAAGCCCAATCCATAAATTTTATGTAAAGTATCAAATTATAACAAGAGTTATCTCAAGACGCTTTACAGATAGAGTAGTTCTAGACCACACTCTATAATTTACAAAGACCCAACAATTCCAAGAATTCCCCCAAGAGCAAGCATTTAGTGTGACAGTGGCGAGGACAAACTCCCTGTTAGGCAGAAACCTCGAGTGGTGAGGAAAAACTTCATTTTAGGGAGAAACCTCGGACAGACCCAGGCACTTGGTGGGCCGCGGGCGGTTGTCTGGCTGTGCCGGTTGGGGGTATCCCCACGTATAGGGGACACAGTAAAGCGGATTGTGCCCAAATTTTTGAAAATAGGGAGCTTTGGAATATTTAAATAAGATTGGCTGGGATCCATTTGGCTGGTTCACTGCCGTGTGTGTGTGTGTGTGTGTGTGTGTGTGTGTGTGTGTGTGTGTGTGTGTGTGTGTGTGTGTGTGTGTGTGTGTGTGTGTGTGTGTGTGTGTGTGTATGTGCCAGCTTCCCTGCCTCACATGCATGGATTAGTGGTGTTGTCCTGTGTTTGTCTGTGAGTTGATCCTAGTGGAAGGCAAAGTTGGAGATGGGAGGTTGTTCATTGGTGTGCTGTTGAGTTGGCCCTGCTGTAACCCCAGACCTCTTCTGTCCCCTTCACATCCAGCCCTACTGGCATCTGTGATTCTGCTGAAATGACCATAATGCATCAACCAACAAGAAAGTCAGAGGGTGACCCGTGTCTGGTGTCTCAGTTTATATAGTGTATAGTGTATATAAGTACAGTATAGGTATTAGAGGTGGGGGTGGGGAATCAATACAGTTTATAATAGTGTATTGATACACAGAAGTATTGATTTTTTACTACATAAATTGCACATGAGATTCTAACTTTTTGGTACTAGAATGATAAAAGAAATTGAAGTGAGATGAACAGAGAAATGTATCTTTTAAGATAAAGCACATGTTGACAAAGTTTTCTTGTGAGGACATCATTTGAAAGTTGGAAAAAAGGTAAAACATTATATATATATATATATATATATATATATATATATATATTGCAGAATATTGCAATATGTTTAAAATTACAATAAGGTAGTGTTTTGACATAAGACTCATGATAATATATTGTGGGGCCTCTGGTGATTCCTACCACTAACAGGTATATTATTTTTTGTTTTTATTACATTTTTTAATTTATTTTGATCTACTGATTGTAAGAACTGTCATTGCACCCTGCTGTGGACCATGTACTGTATGTCAGTAGACTACTGTCTGTGACTCTGGTGGTGGCAATGGCCTCTTTGTTCCCGACTGCAATATCTCAACAACTATTGGATGAATTGCCATGGAATTCTGCACGGACAGTGTTGTCCCCCAGAGGATGAATCCAATCTATCAATCACTCCATTTATAGCCTCTCAGTGCTGGCCTGGTGGTTACCCGGGTGGTTTGGATCATTAATGATTCTCCTAGCCTTTTTCCTTGGCCTAGAGTAAATATCCTTTAGCAGGGTGTATGTTCAGCCATACCGACCACCTTTTATAATAACCTTTTTTCTAGTGCCATCAAGTCAAATTTTTTATTTGTTCCACACTTTGGTTTATGACCAAATACCTGCAAAACTAATGACATTTTCGTGATTAGAGCTAATTCCCAAACGATAGCATGCTAAACTAAGATGGTGAGCATGGTAAACAATAGACCTGATACATTTTTAGCAGTTTAGCATTGTTATTGTGAGCATGCTGACATTAGCTTTTAGCTCAAAGCACTGCTGTGCCTAAGTGAAGCCTCACATCAACACAAAAACTAATTTGATATCTGTTTTTCTTATATTCACTTTCTTAATTGGCAATATTGTGAAATCTTTACAAAACTGTCAAGTCCACCTTTATTAATGGGAATACAAATGTATATGTTTTGTGGTTAGGATTGAGGCTTCTGCCTGTTATGATTATACATACTAATTATGAATATTTGGGGGTCTGATTATGGAGAATTATGGATGTGGCTCCCTGCAAACCAAGGAATTGCATGTCCCCGGTTCAAGTATTCCTCATCTCTCTCTCTCTCTCTCTCTCTCTCTCTCTCTCTCTCTCTCTCTCCCTTCATTTCTGTCAGCTCTCTTCTGTGTAACTCTTATACGGGAATCAAAAATGCCCCAAAATGCTTTAGAATTTATTTTGGATGAAATATTGTGTTGTTATTGCTGAAACAGGTTTTTAAATGGCATCCAGAAATAAAAAAGGCTGGTTGAAACCAATTTTCTCTCTGACTCACTGTATATTATGGAGATGTTATCATTAGAAATGCACCATGTAAAAATAAAGCCGCCATTCCGCTCTCAGATTTATCACTGGTGATCACCACAGCACTAATCATCACATCCCTCACAGGAAGATTGACTGGCCCTCTCATTCTATCAGGATACTGGAGCTCATTTTTATTGTTCCACTTACCACCAGCATAGTTCACACACACACACACACACACACACACACACACACACACACACACACACACACACACACACACACACACACACACACACACACACACACACACACACACACACACACAGAGAGAGAGAGAGAGAGAGAGAGAGAGAGAGAGAGAGGGGGGGGGGGGGGGGGGGGGGGGAGTCCTGCACAGTCTGCTGTTGCTTACTGGAAACCTCTCAGCCTCTGGGCCAAAGCAAGCCAGCGTTGCTTTCTAAAATCAACCAGAGCTACTGTGTCAGTGGATCCCCACTATTCTTACACTAAGAACCCATTTACTGCTTGATTATTTATGATCCTGCCAGATAATCTAGTCTTAGATCAATTACGCTGTGCTACCTATGAGCCGCATATTACACTGACAGTGAATAAATCTGCCAGTGGGAGACATCTGATTAAATTTAAAGTCTGTTGGCATAAATTCAATACTTAATCTGGTCCTTGAATAGAATACATTTCATCTCCGGTCAGTGGATATAACAACAGAAGTGTGATAGGAAGCTCCATGTTAGCACATATTTAATAAGAGGGCTTTAGTAATAGACACTCTACAGTCTTGATACAATGCTGCCCTCTGCTGAAAGATGAGGGGAAATGCACTTGGTGTATTCACTCGTTCTTGTTCTTCACTTCTTGGCTTCTAGTTTCTGGTTGATGGACAGTGGGTAGATGTTTAGTATTCTTATCACTGTACAACTAAGCTAAGCTAAAATAAACAAAATTAAAATACTTGATTTAATGTGAGCATTGTATTTCATGCCCACTCTCTCTCTCTCTCTCTCTCTCTCTCTCTCTCTCTCTCTCTCTCTCTCTCTCTCTCTCTCTCTCTCTCTCTCTCTGTTTTGCAGGTATTTTATTTTCAACATTAGTGTTCGGTCCGGCCTGTGGCTTCATCTTAGGTTCCGTCTGCACCAAAGTCTACGTGGATGCAGTCTTCATCGACACTAGTGAGTTGGCAGTTATTTTTTCTTTGTATTTCTTTAGATGCATCCTTAAATTGTGTTCATTTTAATTGTAATAGTTATATTTGTGTTGACCCTACTGGGATAATTAAGAATACTACAATATTTTACCACAATAGAAACATTAAGAAATAATTTACAAATTTGAATTTCTTCACATTGATCTGTGAAATTGCATCTTATGACATCATTCAACATCTATCCATTGTGGTAAATTTCCCTACCTCTTATCCAGGTAAGCTGGACATCACCCCAGATGACCCTCGCTGGATTGGGGCGTGGTGGGCTGGCTTCCTCCTTTGTGGTGCCTTACTCTTCCTGTCGGCTCTCTTCATGTTCGGCTTCCCCCAGGCGCTGGATGAGCAGGACATGGACGGTGGAGGGGAGAGTGAGCAGGCCATGCTGCCTTCTTCCCTGACCATGGAGTACCAGGGCTCCAAACCAAACGGGGCCATTCATGGTTTTGATATAAACAGCGGACTCTCAGTTTGTGAGCATCTGAGAGGTGAGGAGAAGCACAGAGGGGAGGAGAGACGGAGGAAAAAAGGTTGCGGAGAAGTGGGAAATTTCAAAATATAACAAAAAAAATCTTTTTCTCTGTCCTTCCTGTCCTCTTTTCTTCTCTGACCCAGTAATCCCCCGGGTAACCCGCCACCTTCTCTCCAATCCGGTGTTCAGCTGCATCACGTTGGCAGCCTGCATGGAGATCGCTGTGGTTGCTGGCTTTGCTGCCTTCCTGGGAAAATACCTGGAGCAGCAGTTCAACCTTACCACCTCCTCAGCCAATCAGCTGCTAGGTAGGCGGATCCTAGTGGAGGGCAAACCTTTATTGTTCTGTTCTTTTTTCAAACAAACAAAATTAAAAAAAAGGAATATAATGACCACATTTGAGCAGCGCAGACAATCCCAGAAATAATATTGAACATAACCTTGTCTTTTCCTCCCCAGGTATGACAGCCATCCCCTGTGCCTGTCTGGGTATCTTCCTGGGGGGGCTGCTGGTGAAAAAGCTGAACCTGTCAGCTCTGGGCGCTGTCCGCATGGCCATGATGGTCAACCTGGTGTCCACTGCATGCTACGTCTCTTTTCTCTTCTTGGGCTGTGACACTGGACCTGTCGCCGGTGTTACTGTAGCCTATGGCAACGAGTAAGCAGGGAAACCTACTGATGCATTTTTTTAAGAAACGTTTTCTATTTACACATGACTTGCTCTCCAAACATGCTAGATGCTAAATAAATGCTAAAATTCTAAAATAATGCAATGGATTGCAACTTTTTTTGTTTGAATATAGCTATAAAGCTATTAGCATTGATACCATTTCTGTTTACATTAATACCTTGTGTATTAATGCAGAATTCAAGTCTTGTGTAAGAGACTTTGAGTTAGCCAAAAACTAGCATTCTTGTCACTATGAGAGACAAAATGATCAAGCTGGGAGGTTTTGTTGCTGATTTATGGATCTCTTCACAATAATTGTGCATTAACAGTAAAATATCAGCAATCTTAAATATGATGTTTAAAATGACAGATAACAGGCATTCAGAGTGTTAACTTTGCTTTAAAATATAATTCCACAATGAATCACACAAACTATTTCTGCACTGCACTTCATGGGTTGAAACCTTAAAGTATATTGTAATTCTAGTGTTATGCATTCGACAGCTATCAGAAATAGTTGCATTTACATCACTGGTTACTTTGTACCGTAACCCAGATTTTCAACTGTTTTTACACCTCCAAGATGAATCTCTCTCGTCGTCCATGGTGTTGTTGAGGAGACGTATACGATATTAGGGGTGTCTTTTGGTAAACTAAATGGATGATCTTGCTGTTTCACTTCCTGCCCAGCTGTTTGAACGCCCTGCGCCTCGCGTGAAAATAGACCTCACGCATATGCTGTGATGCGGGTGGTGGAATATCAAGCATTGATTTGAATTGCCATGATTGGAGAAAAAATAGGTGTTAGTGTGCAATGCTCAGCCCATAGAGTGCCCAATATAATCAAGTGCTGATTTACTATTTAAAAATCAATGTAAGTGATACAAAAGTAAGAAGGAAAAAAATAAATAATTTGATTGTCACCATAGTTCCTGTGGTTGTTTCCACTTGATGTGAACGTCGTACATATGTATGTTCCCTAACATGACCTTTGACCTCCTCCATAGGACATTGCTTTCCTGGCAGCGACCTGAGTCAGCGTGCATCAATAACTGTAACTGCTACACAGCATCAGTGAGCCCTGTCTGTGGTTCCAATGGAATCACCTACCTCTCAGCCTGCTTCGCTGGCTGCACCAAACCAGTGAGTGAAGAGGTCAACACTGACTAAAATGAGCTCTATCATGATGACATTGGACACCGGAGAGCGTGAACTAAATGACAGAGACAAGAAGCACATACATACATACATACATATATAAATACGTACATACATAGAGTAGAGCAGTTCTGCTTTAGATCTCCATCTTTACAGTGGGATACCAACATTTTGCTCTCATTTCTTTGTCTTTGTGTTAGAACCTGACCGGCTGCACGTGTATATCCAGCACCAGTGAAGATGCGGTGGCTTTACCCGGGAAGTGTCCCAGTCCAGGCTGTCAGCAGGCCTTCCTCACCTTCCTTTGTGTTATCTGTGTGTGCAGCATGATCGGAGCTATGGCCCAGACACCCTCTGTCATCATCCTTATCAGGTAAGGAGACCTGTTGCTATACACAGTCTGTCCACAAGAGGGAGCTGTTGACATGTATGGCTGCTTAAAGGCAAACTCATTCATGAGTCATCTTTGGTACAGACAGTGGTGGAATGTAAACTAACTACATTTACTGTACTACTGTAATATGGTAACTGTACTTGAGTACAATTTTGAGGTACATGTACTCTACTTGAGTATTTCCATTTTTATGCTACTTTATACTTATATTCCACTATATTTTGGAGTCAATATTTTACTTTTTACTCCACTACATTTATTTGATAACTTTAGTTACTAGTTACTTTGAAGATTCAGATTCTTAATATAAAATATTACTCTGTTTATAGATTATGATATATTATCATAGATTAAGATACCCAGCAGTGTATAAAGCAATTCAAATGAGCCCCCATCTCTTTACTAGCTGCAACATTAAAGTGATGTACACATCAATGCATCAATAACTATAATTCTTTATCTACAAAAAGGAGGCCCTGCACTGCCCTAGTAGCAGAGAGAGTGCAGGGGCAGAGGGGATGTTTAGTTGAATATGTTACTCTGCCTGACTCATTGGTCCTTTATCTGACTGAGGTTTGTGCAAGTTAGAATCTATGGCCCCGACCATGGCTATGAAATATCAATAACTGTGCTGTGTTTTGATAAATCCATGGCGCTGTCCGTGGTGCTGAAGTAGCAGACAGATTTGTAATTGTCTATTCAATCTATCGATTTGTCTACAAACTATATAGCTACAACTTAAAGTAAATGATGCATATCTGTATATATATATATATATATATATATATATATATATATATATATATATATATATATATATATATATATACAGTATATATATATAGTAAAGTTTACTTCTGGTTTATTACAACTTGGGGCTTATTTTCATACTTGTGGCCATATGTCAATGGATATACATTATTATTACAGATAGAATGGCATTGTTATTTCCATGATCTGGTAACATGGCGACATTGCTAAAAAATAAAAATAAAATAGGCAGCTGTGGCAAAAACACGAACAGTCAGAGCATTATTCCTGTTTTTAAAAATAGTTTAGCAATTTGGAAAATTAACACATATTCTTGCCATTCAAAAACAGTTATATTATATTGTACATATTTTTGTGTGTATCTGTTATAGCACTTTTTTCACATTTTTATTGTAATTTTGACTGCTGCAGTACTTTTCCTTTATTTTTAGTTTCTCTTAATATGTTTATTGCATGCACCAGACTCCAAGGCAAATCTTATTCAGATACTGATTCTGATGTGCTTTCTTGCCAAGAGATAGATTAGAAGATCGATACCACTCTTGTGTGTATGGTAAATATAAAGCTACAGTCAACTGCCGGTAAGCTTAGTTTAGCATGAGACTGGAAACGAGGAAACAGCTAGCCTGGCTCTGCTTTGTTTTTACCTCCAAATAAAGTGTTAGAAGTCTAAACTGCTGGATTGTTTCCAATCTGTCTGATTTAAAACTTTGTTGTTGTCGCCATGTTCCTAGATCACAGCAATAGCTGCTTTGGTGTGAACAATGTCATTATAACTTAAATAATTGATGGCCCAAGTTACAGAAATCAGTCCAAGTTTTTTATAAACCGAAATGAACCGTCTACTGGCCACGTTTTGAGTATTTAGCTCAGTACAAAGCTTTTATGCCAATTCTGTCTTTGTTTTCAGAACTGTAAGTCCAGAGCTGAAATCTTATGCCCTTGGAGTTCTGTTCCTCCTCCTGAGACTGATAGGTAAGACATTTGATGAAATTACTTTCTATTCTTACAGTAACTGTCATGCATTTATATCCACAGAAAAACAATTATTTGTCATATGTATTGTTACGCATTCTGTACTAAATCACACACTGACGCCCTGTAGTTTTGCTCTGGGATGTAAATCTCAGAGCATTTTTTCACCTTGGTTGAAACGGAGCTCATCTGTCTGTCTGTGCGGATATAAAGAAAATTCTAACTGGTATGGTTTTTGAACTTCTGACCCGCTGTCTGTCCACAATCCCCTCCTGCTCCAGGCTTCATCCCTCCACCTCTGATCTTCGGCATGGGCATTGACTCCACCTGTCTGTTCTGGAGCTCTGTCTGCGGTGAGAAGGGAGCCTGCATGCTGTACGACAACGTGGCCTACAGGCATCTGTACGTCAGCATAGCCATCGTCCTCAAGTCCTCGGCCTTTGTCCTGTACACAACCACGTGGCAGTGTTTGAGAAAGAACTACAGGAAATACATTAAGAACAGCGAGGGTTACCTCACACCCACTGAACTCTTCGCCTCCAATGTGACTCTGGACAATTTGGGCAAGGAGATCACCCAGAACCCAGCCAACAGGACAAAGTTCATATACAACCTGGAGGACCAAGAGATGTGTGACAACATGGAGTCAGTTTTATAGTGGCTGTCTGCTGGCACTGCAGACTGGAGCTGAGGCTGTAAATGTGCAACTGACCTGATGTTCCTTTGGTGTCGTATCAGTGTAGAAGAATGTTCTCAGTAAGGGTCTTATCTTCTTCTCACATAAAACATCAGACATAATGAAAAAACTGAAGAGATGTTTCTCAAAATGTACTATATCCACATTGCACTTTTTTACTAAAATACTGTTTTTTTTTTACATTTCCTTAATTTGACAGCAGAATAGAGATTGACAGCAAACGTGGAAAGAAACGACATGGAATGACGCCCCTGAAATGATCTTCTTTAGTTCAACTTCCTTAACAGTTCAGTTCAAATTGCCGTCATACTAGGTTTAGATTAATTAGGAAACCAGAGCTCTGTAAGAAGAAATTTGACATTTTGGTTAATTCATTAGCTTTATTAGACAGTTTATGTTGTTTTTTTTTTAGAAGGAAGTGCTTCTCAGGTCCAGATGCCAGATAGAAAGGATGGCAGTTATCATAGTTGTTTGTAATAACTGATGCATATTTTAGCTCATGGTTGGAGTACTTTTCCAGACAAACAGAACATACAGTTGTAACTATAGGCAAGCCAACTACAGACTTATTAACATACGTATGTGTTCCCTTAATCAATTCTTTACAAGTTGTAAATGTTTAACATAACGAATAGGAACAAACAGGTATGCATTGACTACAGAGGGACATCACACAAGAAGCAAAGGCAAACCAACAAATCAGCATCAACAAGAAATAGGAGTACATGAAGAGGCATAATCCTAGTAACATATTACATCACCACCAGAGAGGTCTCGACTCGAGGCGGCCCTATTTCATGGCTACATTGTTAAAGCCTCTGAGCATCAGAGTCAAAATTTTAAATAAGTATAGACAAAATTCATTTCTAACCCATTACACAATGCCTGCATTTTTCTTTCATCTTAATACAGTTAGCAGTGGAAAATTGATGGAAGATGTAGTTTTGAAAATAAATCATATTTGTGCATTTATTGTTAAATATCTTCTCAAAAGTGAAGATTACTACAATACTTACAGAAACTCACTTTTTTTGTCACCAGTCATTTGCTAGAGGAGAGGACAGGTCACGGTGCCTCAAAGGGTGGATATCCCATTTTGGAACCAAACTCTTCAGTTTGAGTTGCACATATTATTCAGATTAAAAAAAGAAAAATAAGGAACAGAGTCTTTTTCAAAAGCTTTCAATGTAATTTGCCCGTTCTTGTTCTAGAGGTCGGTTTAGGACATTTGTTGAAGTTAGAGGAGTGTTGAGCCAGTATGTTATAATTATCCCTTTACTGTGTCATAGTGTGGAGTTTTGCTATGAATGCTGGATGAGATTCTGAGACAAATTTTCAGTCACAGAATGTTTTTTTTTTCTTTTTCTTTTTTTACGTCACACCATTTTGTTGAAATTAAGTCTTTTCTCTTTGGCATTTTTAGAAATTAGGTGCAACTTTCAAAAGTGAATATAAAAAAAGTCCTTATAGGGGTTTAGCTGATGATCTAAAAAGCAACGGACTATGAGAGAGGATAAAGGAGTTTGGTGGCCCACCTATGGATAGTTGGACAATATCTACAATACATGAGCTGATTCAGTAACTGAACTTGTGACATTTCTGTTACATGACTATCTCTCTATCCACTGATTTGACCGCACCACCATTATAATTCTGCCAGGAACACTCATGTCAATGACAAATGGAGACAGAAATATAGGTTGACTTGGTGGTGTAATTCTACTCCTAGGGGATGCCCCCTGCAGCAGTAATGCATGGAATACATAGCAACATGATAAATAAGCAAGGAACATTGCAAATAAGACTCTCCAGGGTACATGTATGTAGTAGAGGCTGTGGGGGAGGAGGCCTTCAACAATACAATCAGTAACAGCAGCAAAGCTCACATGAGCATACCGCGTGTGAAGGCACTTAAGTAGAACGCCAAGTCAAGGCACTGAGACATGATGATTGTGGTAGGCTAGCTGACAGCAGACACAGCATAGCATGACGCATAGTGTCCAGACAGAATTAGTTCATTTAAAAGCATGCTGGTAATGCATGCAATGATAAAAAAATAAATATTTACTATGTCACTAAGCTACACAGACTCTGTGGTTTGGTGGTAATGGTTAAATGCACATTTAACTTCAATGGCCTCTAAATTCTATCTAAGACCATGGAAAAGCTTTATAATGCATACTGCATTGTGATGTTGAAAGTTTTTAGCAAACCTCAGCTGACTCATAATCACTCACACTGCAGTGATTGTCTAAACATAGATTGTTTTTTTTTTTCAAATGGTAATTTTGGTTTTAGGAATTCTATGGGATTCTGATTTCTGACATATCCAGTTTATATAGAGAATATATTGTTTTTCCTGGCTTACTTTGTAAGTATTTAATATGTTTTGCATCAAAAATATGGACCTTTGTCTAGCCACTCACCATCGCAATAGTCTAGATATCATCCCTTTGATGTTTGGAGGTGGGGGTTAAAGGAGTATTTTAACATTTTGTAAAAAAAAAAAAGGAAAAAGAAAAAAAAACTGTTTTACTTTCTTGCCGAGAATTCGACAAGAAGATTGATACCACTCTCAATGTTGTATGTTAAATATGAGGCTAGAGCTAGCACCGGCTTAGCTTAAAGACTGGAAATAGGGGCAACGTGCTCGCCTGGCTTTGTCCAACCTAAAGCTAATTTTCTTTCAATCCATACAAAACTGTAAAAACAAGTTGTTGCCTTTGGTGGGTTGCCTGGCAACTTCACAGTGGTGACGACTCCAGGAAGTCACTGCACACCGCCAAGGAATAGTCGTGCACATAACCCCTCCATCAAAGTGAAACATGTCAGTTATACTCCTGGTTTTTGGACGGTTTAAACAAATTAGATATAAGGTGTTAATAGATTAGTTTAAGAGATGCTGCTAGGCAGATTTTATGTCCAGAGATAGGCTAACGGTTCCCCTCATTTTCTATCTTTGTGCTCAGCTAAGCTAACCAGCTGCTGGTTGTACCATACAAGCATGGGAGTGGAATCAATCTTCTTATCTGACTGCAAGAAAGCAAATAAGCATATTTCTTAAAATGTTGAACTGTTCTTTTAAGTTAAAGTTCCCTGATTCAGTCTCATTTTATTTTGCCGCACATGTTTTATGAGTAAATTTGTTTTTTGCAAATGGTGGAATTTATCTTGGATCCACGCTACTCATACGATGTATTTAGTTTGGCACTTCAGTGAACAAAAAGTATAAGATTTTAACTATACGTAGACGATGTTTTCAGCATCATAAATAATAGAGAATATTATATCAGATGGGGAAAAGAGACAGTTGTTAGAGAATGTTGGAGATAAACAATGAACCTACAAATAACACAGAGCCATGCCAGAGAAGACTAATGTCTGCTTGGTTTAATGGGAACTAAGAGAGTATAAATACAGATTTTTAGCACAGCAGTGAACATTCTTAAAATAGAAGAGTTTTGGGCACTGATTAGGTAGTGTTTGAAACAGTTTCCAAGCTCAAAACCTGACTGTCCCTGATGGGAAGATTGGCTCCTAGCAGGACATTCAGGACAGCTGGACATTATGCTCAAATGTACAAACAATAAAAAAAAAGGAAGCTTCTAACGGGGAGGGGGGTGTTAACTAACATTACCAGCTAGCAACCATATTCTCCTCAGTAACCCCCAACAGGTGGCACTGTCTTTGATATCTGTAACGTCCAGTGTGTTATAGTGCTGACTCCTCTGTACATATTAGTGCCATACAAGTGCCAAAGTGACAGCATAGAAGTGTTCTGTAATGTTCTGCAGAGAACTTTGTATCACAACGCTGGAGCTCAGAGCAGATCCTCCAGCTGTATGTAGCCTTTATGTGATATCCCTCCACTTACTTTCACCATATCATACAAAAAGTGTCCCAAAAACATATTGCCTATAAAATATTGTATATGGGTCTAGAAAACAGTAGACCTATTATTTAGGATGTTAATATGTAGGACTTTTCTACTAGTGAAGGTATTGTCTCATTTAGATTAATCTCTTTTTCCATCAGTGGCGAAGCTGATAACTGTTGCTTTGGTCCAAATAAAAACAATACTTTGCTTGAAATAAGTGGCACCAATGTTAAGCTATAGCCTGACATTGTACAGTAGATAAGGTTGACTGTAGAAAATCAGCCAAACTTCACTGATAGCCGTCCTGCACCTGTGCCTGGATATTAAGCTCTACTTTCAGACTTTCTCTGATGTTGTGCCATATCAACCTGTGCACTGTAACATTCAACACTCACAAAGAAGAAGACGACATATTCTAGGTCTGTCTCATGCGCTGGCAAGTGTGACAGCGCTTGCTTGACCTTGTATTCACCTGCGGCGACAGGACTGTTTTGCCTTGTGATGAGAAAATAACTTTGGAGCATAAATGTTTTTTTACATCCTATTTTTCTCATTATCTTTTGATGCCTTGTGGTAACAGCAGGTTGACTTTTATAGCGGATCTTTAGTGACAGAAGTATGGACATATGAAGAGTTTACTGCCAAAATAAGACATTTCTTGGCAAAAAGAAAATGTCATCATCATTCATTCAAGAGACATTTTGACATCAATGGACAGTTATCCTGTAAATAGGCCCATAATGTGTTTTTGTTGCTATGAATTATTTCTTACAATAGTCACTTTTTGAAAACGATGGATGTTATTTTGGGAGCAAACTCTTCGTATGCAGATAGATAATCCTTTGGCTTGAGCCTTTAGGCAGCATGTTGCCTTTGATTACAGTGAAACCATGTGCTACCCATGTGGTTTCAGAGTGATGTGTTTGCTTATGTTGTGGGTGGTATTCCGTGGGTGGATTTCATGACTCTTTGCAGGGGGCCTTGGAAAAGAAAAGGACATTGAAATAAGAAAATATCACCTATATTTTCAAAGCATCACTAAAGATTTTTAGATATGCTCTATTGCTTCTTTGGATTTTTTTTCTTTTTTTTCCCCTTTAGAATATATGAATTTATATTTAAAAGCTTTATGTTCTGTATATTTCTTGGAAAAGATTACATGATTGTATGTTTATTGTAAATACATTAAATATACTATTTTTGTTTTTAATATGACATTTTATGCCTAACAACTATCTGTTATTGTTATGATGATGATGATGATGATGATGATGATTTTGTAGTTCTTACTGTCACTGTGAGGTGGTTTTCCCACCATTTAAATATCAGTTTACATATTCAATATGCTATAATCACATTTACCGTTCATCCATCTAACACTTGCACTGTTAAACCAGCCCGAACTATTCTTAACAAGATGTTTACACACCAAAATAGTTGGTTGTGCAGAACAAGAATCTTCAACCATTCTTGTGGCTCTTTGAGGCTGTATTTGTTTTGAGCTAGTCTCGCATTGCCAGACCTACTTCCATAGCCCTGCGGAAGAGGGTCTGGCTAGTCCACACAGCATTCTGGGATGGTTGGAGCAGTCAACCATAGTCCTCATAAATCCACCAGAGTTTAAAATTATAACAGAAAGGAAGCCCAAGGCAACAGATATCCGGCCTAAATGAGTGAAATCCGACGGATTTACCGACAGCAACGGAGCAATACCGGAAGTGGAATGTCAAGGATATAGACTATGGGTCAGCAGAATTAATCTGCGTATTGCATTGCAAGACCTTTCTCCACAGCACTGTGTGCACAGCTCACCACGTGAGCCTAAGTAGTCAAAGCAACGAGTGTAAAACAGTTTAATTTACTATAAATTCTTCACAATAAAAGTCCCCTGTTATTTAAAAGCTTTTATTATGAAGTAGTATGTCAAAAAAGTCTGTTCAATAACATTATAAAAAAAAGTCTATATAGTATAGTATATCGAAAATAGCCAGCCTGGACTAGGGATTGAACCAAGAGGCAGAGTGTGCATATGTATTTGCAGGAGTGGCAACCACTGACCGATCATGACAGTCAATGAATTAGGTTGAACCGTCCTAGTGTAGTATGTCGGAAAAAAGTGATAAAAAGGTCATAGTATAGTATGTTGTAAAAAATTATAAAAAAGTCAAAGCATGGTGTGTCAAAAAAAGTAGTAGTATAATATGTAATAAAATGATTTTTTGAATAAAATCATAAATCAGTCAGTATCAACAAAAGTATCTCAACAGAAAGTCTAGAAGAACATGCAAACTTGTCAGAAAAATACCCAGCCTGGACTGGGGATCAAACCATAGGCCAGAGGGAGATATCTATTTGCAGGACTGGAAAACACTGAGCCATCAAAGCAGTCAATGAAGTAGGTTGAATACAGCCATGGCACGTTATGTTGAAAAAAGTGATTTAAAAAAAAGTCGTAGTATAGCATGTCAAAAAAAGTGAAAAAGTTTGTATAGTATGTTCAATAAAATAATAAAAAAGTCATAGTAAAGTATGTTGAAAAAAGTTATAAAAAGTCATTGTATAGTATGTAAAAAAAAGTGTCAAAAAAGTCATAGTATAGTATGTCGAAAAAATTCATAGTACAGTATAGTATGTCGGAAAAAATTATAAATAAGTCATAGTATAGTATGTTGAAAACAGTTATAAATAAATCATTGTATAGTAAAAGTCGAAAAAAGTCACAGTATAGTATGTTGAAAAAAGTGATAAAAAAGTCATAGTATAGTATGTCTAAACAGTTCATAGTATAGTATTTAAAAAAAAGTGATAAAAAAGTCGTAGTATAGTATGTTGAAAAAAGTTATAAAAAAGTCATAGTAGTGGCTGGTTGGCTTGGTTGGTGCAGCGGGCGCACATGTGCGGAGGTTTATTTCTCCGGGCAGTGGGTCCAGGGTTCAAGTCCGACGTGTGGTGGTTTTCCTGCATGGATTCCCCCCTCTCTCTCCTGTTTTGTGTCTCAGCTTTCCTATCAAGTGAGGCAGAAATGCCCAAAATATAAAAAATAAAAATAAATAAGTCATAGTATACAGTCCCTCCAGAAAAACGCGGAGTTTTTTCGTGATTGTTGCGGGCAAAAATCCTTGATTATGCGGCACGTTTTCTTAAAAAATGCGATGGAATATGCGGGAAATTTATGCAATTTTATGCGATGAAATTGTGGGAACTTGCAAAAATTGCGGGAACTTGCGGGAACTTGCAAAAACTGCGGTTTGATGAAAAAGAGAAAAAAAGTGATTCCCCCAACACCGTGTTCTCAGTAGGTGAAATTACATCACTTCATAACGTTCTCATGGCAACAGGGGGAAATGGCTGCTCTTGTGTGAAGTAAACACAACATTTTTTTTAACTTTCTGCTGAGATATATGTAGGGTCACCAGTAGGCCTAAATTGCTGTTGGACGACAAAAACAGCAACCAGATGGGAAAAGGGTATTTTACAATAACTACGAATGCACCGCGAGGCTGTATGTTACCAGTGTCAGTGAATGCACCGTCTGTGTTTCTCCGACGTCGGCAGCTGCTGCGCTGCAGAGCAGACTGTTGATATACAGTCACACTTTACACTGTTTAACGTTACCTGTCAGCATGTTAACGTGTTTAATCACGCTGCTAGCTAAAGCTAGGCTAACGTTACCTGCTGTCGGTTGTAGTGTAAAGTCAGGCACCAAAACAAGGCACCGAAATCTTCGTTCATATTCGGTCTCGTTACTACCGTTTACGTCGGATCCGGGGGCCTATTGGCACCGAGTTTCGGTACCCAACCATAGATATATGTGACTTTTTTGCAACGAAAATGCGGGGATTGTGAAATCATGCAAGCCCCGCATATTTTTCGCGGAAATCGGCAATTTATGCGGCGAAAGTGCGGCGTATTTGAAAAAATGCGGCCCCCGCATGAATATGCGGACATTGGCTGATTATGCATTGAATTCTGCGATCGCATAATCGCGTTTTTCTGGAGGGACTGAGTATAGTATGTCAAAAAAGTGATAGTATAGTAGGCTATGTCAAAAAGTGATAAAAAAGTCATAGCATAGTATGTCGAAAAAACGTCATAGTATAGTATGTCTAAAGAATTCATAGAATATAGTATGTCGAAAGAAGTCATAGTATAGTATTACTGTCAAAAAAAGTAGTAGTATAACATGAAAAAAGTCAGTGTAGTATATCAACGAAATGTCTGGAAGAACATGCAAACTCCTCACAAAATCGCCCTGCCTGGACTGAGGATTGAACCAAGAGACCACATGAAAATCCCATTTGCAAGAGTGGAAACCACTGAGCCATCGAAGAAGTAAATAAAGCATGTTGAAAACAGTCATAGCATAGTATGTCCAAAACGTGATTAAAAAAAGTCATAGTATAGTATGTCAAAAAAGTGAGAAAAGGTTATATTATAGTATGTCAGAAATAATCATAGTATAGAATATTGAAAAAAATCACAGTATAGTATGTAGAATATGTCAAAAAAGTGATAAAAAGTCATAAAATAGTATGTCAAAAAATGTTTTTAAAAAAGTCATAGTATAGTGTATCGAAAAAATGATAAAAAAGTCATAGTATAGTATGCCAAACAAAGTAATAAAAAAGTCATAGTATAGCATGTCTAAAAAAGTAACAGTATAATATGAAAAAAAAGTCAGAAATAAGTCAGTATAGTATGTCAACGAAAGTCTGGAAGAACATAATAATGATAATAATAAATTTAATTTATATAGCGCTTTTCATAGACTCAAAGTCGCTTTACAGGGAAGATGCAAACTCCTCACAAAAATACCCAGCATGGACTGGGGACTAATACAAGAGTCTGAGCGAGATACCTATTTAAAACAGTGGAAACCACTAAGCCATCGTAGCAGTAACTTAAATTAGTTGAAAACAGACATAGTATAGCATGTCAAAAAAGTGATAAAAAGTCGTAGTATAGTATGTCAAAAAAACGTCATAGTATAGTATGTCAAAAAAAGGGTTAAGTATAGTATAGTATGTCTGACAAAAAGGTTAAGCATAGTATAGTATGTCTGTATGTAGTATGGTTATTTTTTTCCATGCCCAGACAATATGATGCAGTTTGACGTATGACCAGCAGAGCCGTGCTCGTGATAAAAGGCTGTATTCACTTGGTTAACGCTTGGTCAGATAGGGTGAAAGGTCACATTTTATTCTCTCGTCTGAATGCAAAGAAGATACATCCTGACATCAGTTTAATTGAAATGTGCATGTGCTTTGCCATGATCTAATTTCCTGTCATCCAAGCCCTGTGGTTATCCCCGGGCCTCCCTGCCGCGCTACGGCAGCCGTTGGAGATAATAACCAGGGTTATGGATTGACCGGTGGATCACCTTGTACCGCGCTTTGAGGGAGCGATGAACGTGTTCAGGGCCAGGTCGCAGCGTTGCTTTTATGCGAGAGCCAGGGCGGTGAGTTCTCCTGTTTCTCGAGTACAGACAGGGTCTTGCCAGGGCCACGGTGCAGTGAAATGGAAAGCATGCCATTCCCTGTTCCGCTTGATGCAGAGTGACTGTGAGAGGTTGTGTCATGTTCCTTGGCTATTGACTCAATGACTTGGGACTTCATGATGAAAGCCTGAACTTGTGCGTGCTCTCTGCGTGCTGGCAGATAAATGTGTCTTCCACTTGTCTTCACATTGACCCGAGGACTCTGCTGAACTGACGTGTCCGCATCCCCAACGTCTCACCTCCTGGACCCCGAAGTAACCTTTCCACGACCTCGCCTGTCTTTCACGCTCTGTTAGCTGTGCGTCTGGTTTGGAAAACAATTCACTGAACTTATGGATTACCTGTCTGTGGCAGTCAACCTATTCAGCTTCCGCTACATGGATGACATGTTGGAGAATTCCACCTTATGTGCCGCATATTATTCACTGTCACAGTGGGTTGAAAAGTCAAGGTACAGAGTAAGCACAGGCCATTAGCCGGTACTGAAATGACAGCTCAAAGAGCCAGACCTTCATGGCTGCCCCTCCTCTCAGGTTCATCCACAAGACAAAATCACCATATGCCCTTCATTTGTTGGAATACTTAGGGCCTGCTGCAAATAATTGATGATGTATTCCTCTTTACATTGTATATAAAAGGATTATTCTGCATATTTGACTAATGCCTTGTCATGTGACATGGCTCCGACAGCTGACCTGATTTATTGCAAGGTTCCCTGCATTGTTAAAAAAAAAAACTATCTCTGACTCAGTGACAACGGCCCAATTATCCCTTTCATGCAGAGAAGGTCCAGATACAAAAGAGACTGTGAATTGCAAATCCAGCTGCTGACTGTCCTTGCTCTCCTATAATCTAATAATGTGATCCATCATTTCAGCAGCGACGGCTCTACATCCCAGGCATGGTAAAACAATCCCACAGAGGATTAGTATGAAGACGTTTGCATATCCATGTATGCAGTCCTGAGAGGCTGTGTAGAAAAATAAAATCACAAAAATATGTTTATAGTAATGTCTCACATTTCCTGGTTTTGAGGACTTAAAAAATGACTTTCTTGATTACATATTTCCAGACTAAACTGTTATTGGTTGTCAGTAACCTTCCAAACATGAACTTGACATCCATAACTAGCATAGATGCCTTCAGGAAAGTAAGAATCCCTGTCAGGCAGGAAAGAAAAACTGTAAAACTCAGTGTTTCCTGCTCAGTAGTAGTGGCGCTGTTGGTTGAGGGATGGTCCTGTTGCAGAATCATCCATTACCCTGATGAGCCCACTGCCCTGGAGCTACGACAGCGCAGCCACACGATGAGCGAGACAGGCGACTGCCACTATTTGTTCCCGCTAAAGCATTCATCACACTAATTACCCATGGTGCCAAGCAGCTCCTGGAGCCCCGGTGAAGCTTTGGCTGCTCGTTTGGAGCCGAGGTGAGGTAGGGAAACCTCAGATGAGTCTAAACACAAGGCTGTCCTCTTTTTCTGGCTCTCCTGCACATAATTAACTCAGCACCGCAGCAACTTGACAAATTGGAATGATGAATCTGGCCTCTATGAATAGATACAAATACATGATCAATCAAAATTACCGAACAATGTTCTCAGTCTGAGGAAATGTTGCGCTGTGAAGGGCAAAAGAGGAGTCTATGCTTTGAATGACTTGGGTCCTATAGTAGAAGAGTGTGTGTGTGTGTGTGTGTGGGGGGGGGGGGGGTCTTTGTTGTGTTTTTGCCTGTGAAAATGGGGAAGCAAGTCAGTGCTAAGAGGGTGGTGCAGAGAAAAGTGGTTGCAAAATCTCACCATTCCATCCTTTAAATGCCAAATTACAGTTTTTCTCCATTGGTTTGGCTCATTTCTTGAAACAGAAATTGCATTCTTAAAACTCTAAGATCATTTGGCAAAACAGTCTTACAGTTCAGCACAACACTATAGCTCACTTGCAAAAGCTCATATCTCTCCAAAAACTGTTCACTCATGCTTCAAAACTAAATTTCTTTCCCATATAAAGATTCAGTGCCACAAAAATGGCAAAGATCCTTCTCAATTGCTCTGGCTCATTTCTTGAAACAGACCGTTCGTTCTCAACACTCTTGGTGCTTTTGCCAAAATAACCTGGATGGTTCAGCACAACACCATGGTTCACCTGCAAAAGCTCATATCTCTCAAAACAGTTCACTCTAGTTTTCACTCTAAATTTCTTTCTCATTTAAATAGTCAGTGCCCCCAAAATGCTTCGCCCCTTTGGCATTGTGTGAGCACTGCAAGTCAAAATGTTTAGATGTCACTATGGCAGAGGACCATTGAAATATCCCTCATGTCCACCTTTCAGTCTTAGCCCAGTCCTTCATTCTCAATAGTTACTGTACTGTTTTGTGTCTAGCTAACATAATACAATTGTGTATAAAACTGAAGAAAAAGAAATTAGGGTAAGAGTAGCCTACAGCCTACTCGTACAGTAACTTTACCACAATTCTAATGCATCACTGCACAGTGACTGGAATACTACTGTAAACTGTATCATCAATACTTTCTTGTCATAATTGTGGCCCAAATTTCATCCGGGACAGCATGGTGTCTTCGTGCTCCTCGGCCTCTTCGCCCTATTCCACCACCACGCACCCTTACTCCTCTTCCTCTTCTTCCTCTTCCTCGAGCAGGCAGTTGGCCTTGTTCATTTATGTGGCCAGGTGCCTCTATGTTCAGAAATTGTGCTGGTCCTGCATGGTCAACCTCTATATATACATGTTTGGCAGCATTCCCAATCATGGAAAGCACCTGTCAGGTAACTAAACATACTGTTTGATTGGTCATCTGAGATGTGTGAAACTCCTCCTTCGTTAGTCAAGTTCTAGTTCACCTGTCTGTCAATTGCTGTAATCAATTTATCAAATGTTCCAAGAGATTCATACATGGTATTCATAGTATTATGTTCTTGACTAATTTTGACAATTGAACAGACTGTTGTGCATGTGATGACTTATACAATGAAATGACGCTGACACATTTTGGAGAGAACAACCATTAGACTGAGAATCAACAATCAGTTTAGATCAACACAATCTATTCACTTGGAAATTGTGCTAAATGTAGGCTACCTGCACTTAATCATTTGCAAAGATGTACTGAGACATTGATACATGTACTAAGACATTTGCAATTTGATGAAATGAATGAGAAATTAAATTCTGTTGTGAACAATTGCCAAGTGGTTTGGAGGTTTGTCCATGTTGTTTTGAGAATGTCATTTCTGTTTCAAGAAATGAGCCAAAAAAAAGGAGAAAAACTGTAAAACCATTATATTATTTACCATACACAATGACTGTTTTAAAGGACAATGCAACCTGCCTCCCACCCTCTTTTTTTCCAATGCAGACAGATGCAAACGGACAGTCTCTCTGAATTACAGCCATTTATGCCACCTAACCTTGAAAAGCACCAAGATGTTTTTAGTTTCTGTGTCATTCAGAGAAGCCTCCAACTGTCCGTGTCCCTCCTGGCCTTCACACAGCCGTCTGAACCAATGTAACATCCAGTACATCACAACGCCACAGCATCACGTCCCTGCAGTGGCCACAGACCAACACGGTCAAGGACAAGAAATTTCCACCAAATACTGTCCTCTTCATAGTCATACTTTGAGAGTTTCACTGCTGCTCACCAACCAATGCAGAAACTTGAGAAATGAAACTAGAAATTGTTGAAACACTCCATTAACCCTTACAGCACCAGTCACTGGAACCTCCACTCTTCATCTCTCTCTTCTAAAAATAATTATTTTAACTTGGCACCAGCATAATTTAATGTTTGGCATTTCTATCATCAAATTTATCTATCCTGCTTGAGTCTGTCTAAGTGCTGCTACTTAGATACTAAGATACAGTAGCTAAGCAAAGCCAAGCTACTAAACTACTTAGTTATGGCAACAGTTCATCCACATCTACAGCTAATGCTAGCTACTAATTTGAATTTAATAGCTTGTTCTGTAACTTGTTCCCATAATTGTAAAGCAGCTATCAACTTAGTGGTATCAATTTTCTCTGAGGTAATAAAGACAATCATTTACCGAAATTACCTTGCTGTGTAAAATGTGATGGTGATGTTCAAAGTAACATTAAAAAGACCAGCTAATTTGTATTCCACCTATGCCCTAAGGAATACAAAGGTGCATTCTCCTCTTTTAAAGCTGGTAGTGTCAGTCAGTAAAAGAGCACAAATTAGTACACGCTACAGAACAACCTGCATTTTTACTCTTCTTTGTATTTATAAATAAAATCATCATTCACAGTTTATGGTAGCAGTTATTGTTTATGTGCATGCAACACTCTAGAACAATGTGCAAATGATTGTACTAATGCTGCTTCATTAGAGACAGAAGGCAGCAATAGTCTTTGTCATTTCAAAACAATACTGCTTTATTTCATTGTTCAGAGTGTGCCCCAGTTCAAAGTTGAGTTGTATGTATTTTGATAATTTACTCTTGTGCCAGATAACGAGTTCTGGTCTGAGTAAGGTCAAAGGTTAAGTAGGGCTTTGTACAAGTCCTAATGAGGATCTCTGCATTTCGCCAGCATGGCTCTGTTCAGAACTGGGACAGCTGTTGACATTGCGTTATCATTGGACACTGACCTGTAACACAATGTGCCTCTCAAGCATGTGATTCACCTCATGGTGGAGGACGCAGTGGACCTGGAGGGGTCAGAGGTCAGCAGGCTGGGGGTTAATGAAAGATGGTCCAGTGATCACAGGTGAGGCAGTGGCCGAGGTGCGCTAATCTAACTGACAAGTTATTGTTGCGTTCCGCCTTGGATTTGGCCCCAGCTGAGCAGCCTAAGAGGTTTCAGTGGCTGCCAAGGTTAGCAGCAACGAGACGATCTATGGCTCTGTTTACTGTACAGCATCCACTGTAAGATTTTTCAACATGAGAAGATAATAGTCTCTTAACACTGAAACACATATCACTGTAATTGTTAATTTTCAAATTATATTTTGTTTAAAGGGGATGTTCTGGACATTCAGAACATAGATATAGCTTGTGCATGTTGCCGTGAATAAATGTAGGTATTTCACATATTGAAGAAAGTGTGAGAGCCATGTGGAGGTATGTCAACATTATTTTACATACACATGATCCTCATAGTAGTATTTTGACCGTCACTTAACTTAACTTAACATGAACCTGTTTGACATAAAACTATAACTTTCAGTACTAGTTTTTAATTTTAACAGGGGGGAGGTGTTCACCCACAACTAGCAAACCACCCCATGAACGACTCTTTAAGTTCTGTATAGCTAAATAGTTAAGAGAATATTATAGATCCAAGAGGGAACTCACAGAAGGATAGACTTAGTGAAAAAGTGCAATTACAAATCTGTCTGCACTTCAGCACCACGGACAGCACCATGGATTTATCAATCCACAGCACAGTTAGGGCCGTTTTATGCTTGACGCGTTGGAGGTGGCGCGCGCATTCATAACATCAAAATGACGTAATTTCCGGCCGGCGCGTCCGATTTTCAGCGCGCGAGCACAGGGCGCACACCAGTCTATTTTTTTCAGCGGCGCCCGACAAACCGGAAACAGAAAGCCTGAACAAGCTCCTGGGAAACCGGATGCCAGGACTCGCCAAGTGACTGCAAGTCTCTCTGGTAAACTTACTGGGTTAAGATGAGTTCTTTTTTTGTGAATGAAAGGCGTGATCTGACGAAGTAGCTCACTGAATCAAAGCGAAGCATTGACGGCACTGTTGCTGCCTGTTCTGCCGTTGTTTATCTTTTTCTTCTTCTTCTAGTCCTTAGAAAGAAAAACATCGGTAGCCTTAGCTCCTTAGCGCCACCGCTGTTCAGGAGAAGACTGCAACTAGTGCCACAACCACCACGCACGAGTATAAATAGTCACGGCAGTCCCGTGACGTCACAATTTCCGCACGCACTGTTGAAAGCGCTAGTATAACTGAGCCTTAAGGCTGCTGAGATTTCAGAGCCATGGTCGGCGCCACAGATTCTAACTCTCAGTCAGATAAAGGACCAATGAGTCAGGCAGACTAGACTAACATATTCAACTAAACCCCCCTCTTAACATGGGGATGTATTTTGGTCATCATCCCGTCATCCCCCCTCAAATCTTCAACTGGTTGTAATATTTTAGCCACTTTCCGCCAAGGTCAACACACACAGGTGTTTTCACTGATGTTGGCTGATTTGGCCTCCCTCAGGACTGCGTGGGCGGGTACAAACAGCAGCTGATTGACATCTTCCTCCTTCCTCCTGTTAGCTTTGATGCACCCACCTGTACCTGGGAAGGAAAGCTTACAATGTTATGGCATGGTCACATACATTTCCATCCAAAGACATCTATCTGCACTGGGCCCTTAAAAAAGGATCACAGACTGTAAACAGTGTTTAAATCGACACTGCAAGTTGTAGTCTTGTAGTGTGTTTATGTACTAAATATAGTGATATCTAGAATAATAACTTCTCCATTTCTGCATCTGGTAGATTCACAGGTCCGAGTTTACCTTTGTTGATCTGTTGACCTGTGAATCTGCCGGAGCCGGCTGGACATTGCACCCAAACAGGAAATGCACAGTTGACTTTGTCTGTTGTTTGGGCATCAAAATAAGTGAATGGGATATTTAAATGTAGCTGTTGGGTCAAAGAGAATCCACAATTTAATGTCAAACGTTAATTATATGTATTATATATGCCATTTATGTGAGTGTACTTTAAAAAAATGGTATTTGGGTTGTAAAGCATTTTGATGTTACAGTATTCGATTCTAGTGTTGCGCCCGTGATGATGGCCTTTATAAATTCCATTTAGTGTTCATATCAGAGATCTTGTGGATGAAGAAGACAACAGGTGCCTCTGTATGTTACAATTTAACTTTTCTTAGTTATCATCAATTTAAATAGCCAATTATTGTTTTATCTTATTTGATAAGCTGATAAGTAGGTTTCTGGAGTTTCCTATCTTGTTTTCAAGTGGGGTCACAGCCCCCCGGCTCTGCCCAGCTTGTAGGTTATATGCTTGCGTGTTTCGGCAAGCAAGGGCAAGGGCCAGTCTCCCAGCATGCATTTAAGGTCCGCCAACCCCAACTTTCTCACGCACTTCCATGCACTACACCTACATTATGTTTGGTTTGGTTTTGTTCTGGTTAATTGTTTTACATTATACAACCCAGTATATTCACCCATCCACTAACAAACACTACAATTAATAACCATTCCACGTTTGATTTTCTCATACAACCATGTGTCTCCTTTACTTTGCTGTGGCCTACAGGCCGGCGGGTCATGATATTCCTGGATATGCGTGTGTCCTCTTTAGGTTTTCTCTAGTGGACGAGCACAGAGGCTGTCATTGGCTCATCTCTCCCACCTTATTAAGCAGACCTGTCGTATTGGTACTGGATGCCCTAATGTTAAACACTTGGGGGATTTAACAGATTAGCCATTAGTTGGTAAGAGGGGGGTAAAGAGCTGAGCAGGTCGCTGTAATTCAATGATATATGTTTACGTAGCCACCTTGAAGCTTAACAAAATTCTGCAAGCCAGCCGCTGCCCCCGACTGTGCTGTAAACAGTCACATCCTGGTGGTTTTGCACACACAGCAGGTCTCTCTTGGCCATACTCTCCCTCAATTTGTCTCCAATTAGCTAGCTTTCAGCTCTCCGCATGTGATAAGTCTTAAAGGGCACCAGATCACAATATGCAGGGGGGATTTATCATCTTTAAATTCCCAAATCTGTGATTAATGTTAACTGGACTTGTCACTGGATAGCACGGGGAGTGGAGAGTTCAGTGAATTAAATGTGGAGGAATGCATCATCCCCATCCAGTGTGGTAAACACTTTAGCCTTGACCTTCCACTGTTGATTGGTCTTGGACTCAGCCGTGTGTTTTGTTAGCAGGCAGAGTAGAGCTTGTTTTGTGTGTGAGCAGTCACTGGATGACTGCAAAGCTGGCCGTGTGGAAGAACATGACAGCACACTCAGCCCTGGGACTCATGGAGCATGAATCAACAGTGAAATGGCCATGCAGATATTTTCTCATGTAGATGACTTGCTTCCAAGTGCATCAAGATAATTTAATCTCAAATAGAAAAAAATGGTCAGGAGTCAGTCTTAGTGACACTGGTGCAGAAACATCAGGAGCTAAAAGTAGCACAGTATGTGGAGACACAGATGGCACAGGGACAACAGGACAACACTGTACATTACGACCTCAGTGCGAATTTCTAGGTGCAATCATACGTTGTGACATATAGTAGGTTGCATCTGTAAGTTAGTGAAGATAAGTCTTTATTATCTTTAAAACAATATATTATAATATATTAGTTACTGGTTAGGATGAGATCATTAGTGGGACACATACACAAATATTAAATCTTAAACAGGAACATTGTTGGGTAACGGGTACTCTTAGTGCCACTTAGGAGTACTTCAGGGGGTACGGGAGATTTTTTTCTAATTTCAAAAATAGGGTTATGAATAATTCCTAAAATAATCTTACACCATAATTAAGAATGAATTTGGTGTTTTTTACAGTTACAGTATTGTTGTTTAGTAAATTAGACATTGATTGTGCAGTGCTGTATTGCGCCTCTTAATGAAGATAAGCTTGTTTTTTTCTACCCAGAATGTTTTGTGCTGGTCAGGGACTAAAAGCGGGTACATTATTGAAAAAAGTTTGAGAACCACTGGTCTATGTGACAGTATTAAAATGGAAGTGCATTTAGTTTATGTATCCTATGTATTTAATCTGTATGTATATATTGCTGATGGTAGTGGTAAAAATCAGACTAATATTAAGATTTCATATTGATTGTATGACACGTGGGTATATGCAAAACAGATTATTTTTGGTCTTTGTGTTTGACGTGAACGCAGTCTATTTGGGGATTATCAAAATCTATTATTTATATATATATATATATATATATATATATATATATATATATATATATATATTGTATATATAATGGAAACACTATAAAAGGTTGTAAAGAAGAGAAGTCACATTTAAAAAAAAAACATACCTAAAAAAAGTCCAATTACAAGTATAAAATGGCAGCAGGGTTGATATACTGCAGCAGAGATGGGTGGGGGGAGGGGATATGTCTGATGAAAACTTTGTATAAAATGCATGTTGAGGACAGTTCATTAGAAATTTAGTAGATGTATCTCCTCAAGCCATGTGTGATGGCCACAGCCATCTTAAAAGTAGTAACCTCTTGCACTCACATTTATTTTCTTCAGCTTATGTTTTCTTAAAGATTGGTTCATAACATTTCCCCGACACATACATTCATGCTTTTGTTTCATTAAAACATGTTTTAATTGCAAATAATTTACAGGACACATGGTTTTGTTTCACATACATACTTGATGTAGTTGACAGAAAACACAATGTTTTTTTTGTAGCGCACACATGTGGTTACTTTTGTTTCTGTCTTATAACCGTTATTTCTTTTGAGCTCACCAGTTGGAGGTCCACAGTCAGAGATGGTCCCAGGCAGTCTGCCAGGCAAAAGGTTGGCACCTGGAGAACAGCTGGTTTATAGGGGAGGTGGCCTAATTAGGCACTACCACTGCTCGCCGTGTCATGGGGCAGCTTTATTCTTTCTTTAGATTATTTTTTGCTTGATTAACATTATATTAAGTAATTCTGTTTTGGTTAATGTTAAGTAAAGTTTCTAGTCCATGTGCCTTTACTGCTTGGTCCCTCACACCATGTAAGCATCCTATAGAATAAGGTAGTTCCCTGTGCAATTTACTGATGACACTAGGTGGCATCAAATTACTGCAGTAAGGATCTGCTGCTTCTGTGTCTGTTGCACTCCTCGTGTGAGACTAATAGTGTGAGCTGAAGTATGGTCCTGTGTTGCATTTCAAAGTAGCTTATATGACAAAGACAATGGTCTGACAGAATCATAAATATTGGACACACACACACACACACACACACAGAGAGAGAGAGAGAGAAAGAGAGACAGAGAGAGAGAGAGAGAGAGAGAGAGAGAGAGAGAGAGAGAGAGAGAGAGAGGGCAACCAGAAAAGATCAGGGGTGAGGGAAGCACACCACACTCAACATTGTGTATCAACAGAACCCCGACTGGAGCCCGCTGCTGACCCCAGATCAGCTCCTCCTCGCGGTAACCCCGCCCCAAACACATACGTCACAGACCGTGACGTGTGGACGCACCACTCTCCTCCTCTGTCCCAGAGCAAAGCATCATCAAAAACATCATCCATCACCTCCTCTCTCTGTGTGTTTGTATGTGTGTATGTCTCTCTCTCTCTCTCTCTCTCTCTCTCTCTCTCTCTCTCTGTGTCTCTGTTCCCTCCGTTGTCTTTTTAATGTAGCTTAACTTCTGACGGATCGGGAGAGCAGGGAGCGTCTGGAAAGCCTGGTCCATCCCTGATGAAGGAGCTGCTCGCACGGTGTTCTGTTAAAAAAGCTAGCTGTAAAGCTGGACACACATGCAGGACAGAGAGGATCAGATTGTACTATATTTTTGAGGATAACGTTGCTTTCCTCCGTGGATTTTGGCTCAGTGTTGTCTGTATTTATTTTCCCCTTCTGTGGATGTTATGCATTATGTCGGTCTGAATGAATCTTTCTTTTTGGATTTCCACCGCGCCGAAGCTATTTCTGGGGGACATTCTTCACTAGTGAAGTCGCGCGTTACACTTAGCATATATTGCCGTTATCCTATGAGTTGTATTCATATTTTCAGGCGTAGCCTAACTTGTATTCGATTTTGTCAAACAATGCCGCAGTTTTCTTGAATGTGTTAGTAATTCATGCAGACAAATAGTGTGTTAATTATCGCGGACAAATAGGAAAGTTGGGCGCTCAAAGTTTTGGAGACTATCGATATGGCTATGGTGGCGTGGAGAAACCCCGAGGGCGTCGGGGACACTCAGGGGACCCTCTCATCGGTGTCCCAGGTCGCACCTCTGTCTCTGCCTGGGGAGTTGACGGGACACATGAACCCGGCGTCTTCTCTGGAAATACCCCCGGCAGCAGCAGCACCCCCGGGCGCACCGCCGCCCAATCCGTCCAGCGGCAGCACCACGAGCACCGCCAACAATAACAACAACACCTCATCTTCTTCGTCCTCCTCCTCGTCCATGGACAAACAGCAGAGCCAGCAGATCGAGTGCATCGTGTGCGGGGATAAATCCAGCGGGAAGCACTACGGACAGTTCACTTGTGAAGGATGTAAGAGCTTCTTTAAACGCAGCGTCAGGAGAAACCTGTCCTACACCTGCAGGGCCAACAGGAACTGTCCCGTTGATCAGCACCACCGCAACCAGTGCCAGTACTGTCGCCTCAAGAAATGCCTCAAAGTCGGCATGAGGAGGGAAGGTACGGGCAGGCGTCCTCCTGTTGTTGCTATCGGTATTATCACATCGTATTATCCAGCACTACACGGCTCAGAACACTGTTTTATTTCGCATTATGCTCTACACTGGAGGCCTATTTATCGACATTATTTTCTTTGACCACGTCTGTCCTATAAACTGCTATACATCTTGTGCATTCGACATTTGTATAGCGAGTGTCTACTTATTCCTGGACAAAGCCATGTGTGTTGCCTTTGTCTACTCCGTAATATTATCGAGATATTTTTTCCGCCCATTCATATTCTAATCAGACTATTTTTATCAGATACTGGTCTCTATGCTACATTATATGCCCAATAGCATACTGTCTAGCTTGTGGTGTTACATGGATTGGTGTTACAGCTAGCATCTTGTAGCTTGTTTAGTAGGCTATATTATGGTTGCTATGCGCTCGCTTTATATCCTTCCTTACATGGCCGAAGCTGCTTTAAATGTCACGTTTAAATATGACAGAAGTTTCGCTACATTTTAATGTTTTTTTCGTTTAATTTGTAACCTTCAAGTGCGTGGTGTTTTTGGTAGATTATGTAATCATATGGAGTGTGTGTGTGTGTGTGTGTGTGTGTGTGTGTGTGTGTGTGTGTGTGTGTGTGTGTGTGTGTGTGTGTGTGTGTGTGTGCGCTCCTATCCATATGCGTGATGGTCGTTCAGGCCCACGTAGCCTATTAAGCCTACTATTAGGCTACTGCTTCCAAATGAAATGAGTGGCATATAAGAGAGTGAACCTTTTCATTGTAAATTTGAATGAACTTTAGGCCTACTAACCCTCACCACCAACAATTACAGAACAAAACACAGGCAGAATAGGCTAGGCTATCAAACTCGCCAGAAAGTAGCTATTAGAGGACATGAGTTCAAGGCGCAAAGGTGACAGGTTTGGCCGATGAAATTAAATAATTTGAAATTAAATGAGACCCTTCACAGAACCAACCAGAAAACGCTGAACATCTCGCGCCACATTATCTGCAGGATATGGCCAAAAAATTCGGTTCCTAAGCACCGAACTGAACGTGACATACTTTCCAGGAGAGCTGTCTAAAACACTTACTTGTCCACCATAGGCTTCAATAGGCCGCAGAAATACGGTCGGTGTGTGTGTGTGTGTGTGTGTGTGTGTGTGTGTGTGTGTGTGTGTGTGTGTGTGTGTGTGTGTGTGTGTGTGTGTGTGTGTGTGTGTGTGTGTGTGTGTGTGTGTGTGTGTTTATAAGGTGTTCTGCTGTTTTTCTGTGCTAGCTTGATTCAACATTACTGTCTAATGTTTTTCTCTCCAGCTGTCCAGAGAGGCAGACTTCCTACACAGTCTTATCACGGCCAGTTTGCTCTGACAAACGGAGACCCTCTACAGTGCCATTCCTATCTATCGGGATACATCTCTCTCCTGCTGCGGGCCGAGCCCTACCCGACCTCCAGGTTCGGCTCTCAGTGCCTGCAGAGCAACAATATCATGGGCATCGAGAACATCTGTGAGCTAGCGGCCCGGATGCTCTTCAGCGCCGTGGAATGGGCCCGCAACATCCCTTTCTTCCCGGACCTGCAGGTAACGGACCAGGTGGCCCTGCTCCGCCTCACCTGGAGCGAACTGTTCGTCCTGAACGCCGCCCAGTGCTCCATGCCCGTCCACGTCGCCCCGCTGCTGGCAGCAGCCGGCCTCCATGCCTCCCCGATGTCCGCGGACCGGGTGGTGGCCTTCATGGACCACATCCGGGTCTTCCAGGAGCAGGTGGAGAAGCTCAAGGTGCTGCACGTGGATTCAGCAGAGTACACCTGCATCAAGGCCATCGTGCTGTTCACCACAGGTAAACTAACTTTGTCTACATGCAAACATGGATCCCTGGATGGCAAAGTCACCATTTCCGTACACGGAAGTGTGGGCAGTGGTGGCTACATAAAATGATATCCAGTCAAAAAAAAAACACAATTTTTAACAAAATAAGATTTTATTTTTGTTTAAATAAAAAAACATCAATAGACTTCAGCGAATAAAGCTGGTTGAACAATGACCATTTTTATTTAATAATTTTATTGTATTGTATTTTTGTTATAAGTAATAGGCCTATATAATATAAATTTGGTAATGACGGTCTGAACATTGTGGGAAATAAAAGCTGGTTAAAAACCTCTTTACTTTCACAGAAATGGGTCGTTTTCTTGAGGATTAGGATTAGATGTACTAAGGTTCTGTTCCAGTTAAAGCTAGAGTAGGCTAAGGGTTCACTTTACTGCAAAACAAATAGAGTGAAAAAAGTATTAGATGCACCTATAAGCTATTTATTGATTTATATTCGAATTTCAATTTGATCAGAACTCTGACCTCCAGAATCATTATAAAGCCAACAAAGCCTAAAGAGAAAGATAGAAAAAAATATTTAAATAAAATAAATATATTTTGAAGTCTTCTCTTTATAAAACTTATATAATTCCTTTCCTACTGACTATGTACGTGACCTTATATGACCTAAAATAAAATTATGAAATGTATAATAATTATTTATTAGATTGTTGTGAGGTTTACAAACTGCTTCACATGCCTGCAGCCCCTAAAATACAAAACATTTTGAATTAATCATACAGTATGCAAACGAATGAAAACAGGGCTGAGCGTTTAACATTTAGTAGATTGTAATATTTGATTCCGTTGTTGCTTCACAAAAACTCATCAGGAAAGTAAAGTAGCATCATCTGTGTTATCTTATTTACCCGTTTGTTATTATTTCATTATTTTAAATCCAAAATATGACGCTGTTAAATTAACCAGAATTTAAATGTAGGCTTTACATTTTCCATTACATTATTTATCAAATAATAAATAAAAATAATTAAATAGGGAAAAAACATGAATTACAAAATTATAATGCAAATAGATGTCTTTGTTTTTGTTAAATCTTTTAATTATTACAGCTTGAATTTGGCTTACAACTAATTCTCACATAAACAACGTTTGTGTCGCACTGCGTTGCAAAATGCATACTTTACGGCAGAGCCTTTTAATAACAGTCAGAATGATGTTTGATGGCTGGGTCATGTACACTATCATAAGGACGAGTAAAATAAAAAAAAATAAAAAAAGGTCTCCTGTGTAGGTCTATTTTAGTCCACATGAGCAGATCTGAACACGTGTCTTTAAACTGGGACACAGAAACCGTTCTTTAACCCCTGCTGCCATGCATTGGGCCTGCAGCATTACAGTACAAACAGTACTGTCTGCAATGTGTAGAAACACTGCACATACAGGATGACTAGGTCTTGTACAGTAAGGCTCTGCCACATATCAATATGTTTTCCTTATTTCTTGTGCTGAACATCATTTCTTACATTTGATGGGAGCAATAGCGCCATCTTTGATTCCTGATGGCATGGGACTGATAACAGTTATCTCAATGAGGGGGAACTACAGTATATGGGGATTTATTTTCTTTAAGCTGCTGTGTTTTTACCACAGCACTGATCCTGCGAGCAAATTAAGACATTTGACTTATTTGCGTACGTTATAAACCTGCTTTACTATTTTGTTACTATCTCACACATGACTTACTCGGATCTATTATAAAATAATAAACTATTTGAAGCCAGACACAAATGCTCAATCCTGTTCCTTTAACACCTTGATGTATAGTTTCAAGGGAAAAACAATGACTTTCAAGAGCAAAACCGTTTTTTGTTCTTGAAACGTTTAAAAATAGAATAGTTTCTTGTTTCTGGTGTATTTTTGCCTTATGATGATCATAGTTCACTACACTACATCCTGTCTTCCCTATGCTGCTGTGTGTTGTAATCACTCTGTATTAATAATATACCTGCAAAATTAAAGCATTCCTCGTTTTGATGGCCTTCATGTCGATGCCTAGTTGAACTACTGATCTTGACCGCTTCTTGTCCTGCCTGTTTTTTGTCTTGCTGTCGTTCTCTGTGTCTGCAGATGCTTGTGGTCTGTCAGACGTGACCCACGTGGAGGGTCTGCAGGAGAAATCGCAGTGTGCGTTAGAGGAGTATGTGAGGAGCCAGTATCCCAACCAGCCTAACAGGTTTGGGAAGCTGCTGCTCCGCTTGCCTTCCCTCCGCACCGTCTCTTCTTCTGTCATAGAGCAGCTTTTCTTCGTCCGTCTGGTGGGGAAAACCCCCATAGAAACTCTGATAAGGGACATGCTGCTGTCCGGAAGCAGCTTCAACTGGCCTTACATGCCTATTCAGTAGAAGGAAAAGCTACAGGTGTGCTTCTAAGGTCCAGAAAGGTCCCATACCTCAAATCAAGTCATTTCAGTGTGGCGTAAAATCGCTGTTGCTTCAAACAAGGGAAGAAAACTGCCAGTGGAATGAGTTACAGTAATAACAGGCATTTCTAATGTAAAAAAAAAAAATTCATAATTTTCTTATACAATCTGCCATTTCCTTGCTACCGGAGGAGAGATCTGCCTACTGCTGCATGGTGTCCCGATGTGTCTATAGAAATTTCCCTGAAATAAATTAACCATTTTGGAGACGTTAAAGATTTCACCCCACTGGCAGAATTTTTTTACTTGTTCAAAGAGAATATTTGAAATGACTGGTTATGATGGACATTTTTTGCAGTGTGGTGACCACTCACACAGTCTATGGTTTTTGGGATAACAAACAATATTTATTGGACCCTGTATGTATATTTATCGTGCTTGTAAATTATGTTTTGGCTCTTTTAAAAAAAAAAAAATGTTTTACGTATTTTTGCCCCGCCAAGTGAAAGAACAGCAGGGATTGTCTTGTCTCATTGTCTTTTTTCCTTCTTTTCATACCTTCCAGACATGGCACTTTGGACTAAAGGGACATTTCAGAAAGATTTAACACAGGTGTTTGAAACCCCACGTCATCTGACTTTATCCTATTTTATTATTTGTGTACAGACTGAATGGTGAGATGAATGCTCTGTTTTAGTTACTTTGGAGTCTTATTCTATTTGCATTAAGAATGAAAGGAAAAAGAGCAAAAAGATATTTGGAAAACACACTTCTCATGGTCAGTGTAAGGTTGCACCATGCAATGCGTTACTCCTTTCATAGGTAATGTCATTACTTTCTTACTTTAGTATTTTCTTAACTATTTTAGTTCATACTTCCAGGCAAATGTAAATATTTCCTCTTGCCAAAGTGCTTAATTTCCACTCATTTTGCCTCCTACATTTTTTTTTCTAATTTTTTTTTCTCATTTGAATGATCTGATAATCCAGAACATCATGTTTATTTCTCATCAAACGAATACATTTTGCCGCTCATCGTTATTTTTCATTTAAACTGAGAGATGATGATAAGGCTAATTATGGCAAAAATAGATAAAGGGAAGGAAGCTGACTGTACATTAATCTGATATTTTCGTATATGGAGGGGTGAAGTCAAAAGTCATATTCTTTGGACTGGTAACTTGTTACAGGGAAAAATAATAACATTACCTTACTGGATTCACGATGAATGCATTACCAAACACTTGTGATGTTTCCAGGTCTTTTACACTGACTGTCTCAGAGAGATTTCAGGAGCACTGGGCCTGATGTATACTGTAACTACAGTCTCTTAATGGGATACATGAACTGTACACAACTTCCCCAACTCAAGTAACAAATCTGTGTCATTATTATTCATGCATTTATGAGCCCAGGCCGTTTTATGGCACAATAGACCACTGCAGGGTATTGCTGGACGGAAAGTTTGTGTGTGTGTGTGTGTGTGTGTGTGTGTGTGTGTGTGTGTGTGTGTGTGTGTGTGTGTGTGTGTGTGTGTGTGTGTGTGTGTGTGTGTGTGTGTGTGTGTGTGTGTGTACATGTGTGTATTTGTGTTTACTTCTTTTTGACAACCACTCTGATGTACTGTGAAAGCATATTGGTTAACATATTGGTACCGTATTAAATTATAACTCAAGATTTATAAATAAAGTGTATTTGGTTTATTTTGCCACTTCCATTCTATCTTGTTTATGCCCCCACTCCCATATAAGAAAAAACGTGTGTGTGCGTGTGTGTGTGTGTGTGTGTGTGTGTGTGTGTGTGTGTGTGTGTGTGTGTGTGTGTGTGTGTGTGTGTGTGTGTGTGTGTGTGTGTGTGTACGCGAGCACATGAGCTTGTGTTCTGAAATTAAGTAAGAAAATGAAAGCCAGTCTGAGCTGTGTTATGGAGCCGGTTTCTGGCAGTAATATTGTCACTAATCAGATATTTGAATCAGACTAAGTGCTTCCCATTGCCCGGCCTCATCTGAAGACTGCTGCAGGGAAACACTTCCCTTTTCTCCTGGGCTTGATCAGAAACATATTTAAAACGTTGACAAAATGCACAGCATAGCCTACACACTGCGATGCAATGGATTTATTTTCATTTTAAACGCAGATGCTTAGTCCTTTAACAACTACTGATCCAAATGAATTATTTGCATGTTAATCAATAATATGGTCTGAAAGAGACCAGAGATACACAAGCAGTGATATAATGGGAAACTGTATGTGGTATAACCACTAGTTACATACAATGCCATAGAAGTCTATTCTCACCTAATTTAAAAGTTTTTACTGCTTGACACTAACTTAACACCTTTAAACAAACGTGCTTTTTTGTTATTCAGTATTGTATTAATTCATAAATGTGGTTAAACTCTGCCTCAGACAAGAGAGCAGAAAAGAAAATGGAATTATAATAGTGTGTGCGTTGCCAGATTGAGGACAGAGAGGATTAAAGCAGCTTCTTTGCTTCTTAGCAGACAGAGAGCTAATGAGGGGCCCCTGAGTGCTCTGTCACAACAGTTTACCCTGAGGAGGATGAAGCTGGGTGCTCCATGGGCCCTGGATGTTCTGGGCCAAAGGGCCAACATAAAACAATGGAGCATTTTCCAACACACGTACAGGTCCAACAGAAGAAAATGCCAAGGAGTAAAGGGTGCGATGGAAGAGTAGAATCAGTTGAGCTCGAAGCAGGAGAATAAGCAACAAATGGACTTTCATTTTATTCCTCCCGCCAGTTTTCTAAGATTGGTCCAAGTCCGAACTAAAAGAGTCAGCACCGCGCCTCTGCTGTGTGTGGGGAACTGAAGCTGGATCGTCGTTACGAAGCATGGTTTGGACTTAGCCAATCAGCTTTCAGGATGGAAAGTGTGTAGCCAATCAGATCGCTCTGAAGAGTTTTTTAAAGAAAAAATATGAATCATGTCAAATTAGGACTAACTTCAACCTAGAGGCTCAAACCCGCACATCAGAATGTTAGCAGATGTTCAAGTAATATAGGAAATTATCAAATAAAATAATATTTATTAGTTAATGTCCTACTTATATGTTTTCTTTTTTTTGTGGGGTGATGAAATTAATCTTGATGCAAGATAAGCTTCTGTGCGAACTTTCTTGAACAATCTATGATAACATGATTTGACCGTTTTGCTGTGATTGAGGCTAAACGCTTCTGGAAAACTCCCTTAACTGTAAAATGGTGTTAGTAGAAATTATTTATTTATTTTCTCCTGAAAAATAATGTTTTAGGATTGAAAAAGAAATGCTATAGTAGGCTATATAGTTACTGTGGTGTGTGTGTGTGTGTGTGTGTGTGTGTGTGTGTGTGTGTGTGTGTGTGTGTGTGTGTGTGTGTGGTTTCTGCAGGCCGATGTGTGTAGCAGGGAACAAACATGATTTTGAAGTTTTAGCTTGTGAAATAGAAGTCATTGGATGTCATTATGGCAATTACAAATGAATGTTATGAAATACATATAGTTTGGTTAGGGGCACGTGGACGCACGTGTGGTTTAATTGTGATGTGAAATGACTGCTGACTGCAGCTTTTGGAGCCGTTTCAATGATCCATAATGATCCCCTTCAAATCTAGAATGATGCCGAACTCGTTCATACTCCTGCACAAAATATAACACCATTATAATGCCTCTATATAAATATTTTAACTATGCCTATATGCACTTTACTGTATAAAGAAAACACATAGCCTAAATCAAGAAGATTTAAATAAAAAAAGAAAGAAGAAGAAGCTTAGATCGTTTTGGATCGAAGTGGAAACGGAGCGGAAAGCGGCTCAGTTTTCCTCTCGGGGAAAAAAAAGATGAAGTTCTTTGAATTTCGTACAGCGATGCTGTTACAGTCCTGAAGAAACTGAAAGAACATCCTGAATATGTCGCCTGTTGTCGCAGCGGATAGATGGTGAACGCACACCGCATCATGTGTGGATGTTTCACTGGTTCCCTCGGTCAAGGTGACCGGCTCATGTCTGTTAATAAGACATACATAAATATATACTATATGCTCATGTCTGTTAATAAGACATACATAAATATATACTATATGCTCATGTCTGTTAATAAGACATACATAAATATATACTATATGCTCATGTCTGTTAATAAGACATACATAAATATATACTATATGCTCATGTCTGTTAATAAGACATACATAAATATATGCTGTCATTAGTAAGAGCCGGCACATGCATTCAGAATAAATCCTGAATGAATAAGCTGTTGAATCATTGTGGTGAGAGCTGTTTTTAAATATGAAATATAGCCTATAAGAGGCTATTTGATCATTTACAGCTATACCGGGTAGTTTATTTACACCCGAATATACTGACAATACACTGTTGACTCAATATATAGTTTACACATTGTTTTTCAAGATTTCAGCGGAAACGTAGCTGCACTGTATAATATATATAATATATGTTATTGATAAAAAAAAGCTTCAGTCCTCCTTCAGCAACGCTGAAAAAGGACAATATTTTACATTTCCTTACATTTGTTTTTTTTAATTTTAGGATTAAAAAAAAATATATATTTTTATCGATTTGTTTTGCCCTCAAGTTTCTGTTATGAAAAGCAAGTGTGACTGAGAAAACAATCATTCTATTTTTCATAACGAATCAGTAGGCCTTTCACTAACTGTTAACAAGCGCAGTGTTGGGAAAGAAATATTATTATTATTATTATTATTATTATTATTATTATTATTATTATTATTATTATTATTTAAAAAAATGGTTTCACAGTGGGAAAACAAGCCACTAAAAAATAAACATAATTAAAAAAATAAAATAAAAAAATGACATTAGCCTGGATATTACAGTCACCAGGGTGTGAGCGTTTGGCCCGAAAAAGAAGCTTAATTATACTTTATGGTAGGCTATTACATCTCCATAAATCCTTTGATATTCAGGCCACTGTACAGCGCAATTAGCTTTCAATTACACATCTTTTTAATGTGCCCTTCTGCCATTTTATTGTAAGATCTCTTCACGTTTAATTATTTAGCCAACTTATTTATTAACTGACTTTTTTTTCTTACTACCTATACTTATTGATGTGTTATTTTTGCGCTTTTATTGTGATGAATGAATAAAGGTTATAAAGCAATAGTATACAAGGACACACATATAGCCAACTGGCAGTGGCTTATCAGCTAACAGACTCATTTTAGACTGAAGCTAAAAACAACAACAGAATCCTCTTTTCTCAGAAACACGTCAAGTTATTTTCTAAGAGACAAAACCACCGCCTTCAACATAGTGCAAGCCGAGCAGAGTTCCCGTATGCAGGTGCTCTGATGTCGACTCCCTTCATTTGAATGCGGCGTTATGGTGAGATTATGTTTACGTTCAGGAGAACAAAAAGCACTGCAGGCGCAACGCCCGTTCTACTTTTAACATGGAAACATCATCAGATCAAAGACACATCTTCTTTAAACTTGTACAGGTGATCAATACCTCCACTGACTGTCCTTTAATTGCATGTTGGAAATACATTACATTGTGTGAACTCCGTTTGTCCAGACTTCATCCATTATGTGTTTTGTGAATAAAGTGAAGTCAAACTCAAAACCATAATACTATCATCCTTCTATCCATACTTATATGGATATTGATGCACTCTATCTATCTATCTATCTATCTATCTATCTATCTATCTATCTATCTATCTATCTATCTATCTATCTATCTATCTATCTATCTATCTATCTATCTATCTATCTATCTATCTGTGGGTAAATCCAAGCTGCTGGGAAAAGAGAACAGTTCTTTTCTTCTTCCTTTATTTCCCCCCTTGTCCCCAAACTGCCCTTTTAATCCTGTTCCATGTGTAGACTGACATCACGCCAATCTGGCTCCCTGCTCTGATGTCTCCAAGGGTTCCCCTGGCTCCTTGCAGTGACCTTTGACCCCGGGCTGCCCTTTTCCTGACGCTCAAGAGAAGGGGGATATGATAGCTGTGAGATGCCCAGGAAGATGATGAGCTGCAGCATCAAGCCACCACACTCCCATACAGTCACTTGTTTAATGTCATTTATCTAAAAAAGTGATTATGTTTAGATATTCTCATAACAAAATCGCCTCCCTCGTGTTTTCTTGGCACAGGCAACATAGACCCTTGGAATGAACAAATAGAAAGAAATAGATTTTGCTTTGATCGCTGAAAGGAAGAGCATCACAACTCATTGGAAATCTGATTATCCCCCTACAGTAATACACTGGTTAAATGAAGTCTCTAGCTACATCCCATTGGATAACATCTATTACAACATAAGATGTAAGTCAGGACTTTTTCATGTGGCAACCAGAGCATAGAAAGCTGTGCATAACTGTGTAATGAACTTTCATTTGGGATTTCTTGTGAAATGCAATATATATAATGAAAAGGTGATTACTATTATCCATAGAGTAATCACACTTAAAGGAACATTGGTCTTAAATGCTCTCTGGCATGATTCCATTTTTGTTTGGTGTTAAATTTGGCTTTATTTCTGTCATTTTCTCCTCACAAGTATTTCCACTCAGGGGAGGCTAAGCTACGGCGAGTGCCACGCCTCAGCAGCCCATCTGATGCTCATGAAAACAAATTCTAAAAAGCAGAAAATGTGTGAGGAAGGCTGTCTGCCGAGGAGCCCCCTCACCAAACGTTTCAGCGACCGAGGAGGAAAAAGAAAAAAAGAAAACACACCAATCATCTCAAGGACTGTACAAAGAGCGGTCTGCCGTTGCTAAGAGACAGATGCAGAATAACCTCCATGAGAAACCTGACCATGACCCTTCCTCCTCCTCCTCCTCCTCCCAAACAGTCTCTCCCTCTCCTACCCAATTACTAGCGAACATTAAAGCCCACCTCTGTCACATTAAAGCTGAAAGGCAGGGAGGTGGAGAGGGGGTGGGGTTTGTTTAAGAAGCTGCACAGAAGATTTTGGATTATTTCTTTTTTTTACACAAGAGAAGAAATCTGGTTTGGGCGCAGCAGGCATGAAGGGTTGATGGTGATGTGTTTTATGCAGGCTGGTGGAGGGGCGGAGTTCTGGATGGATAAGACGAGGGTGGGGGTGGGCAGAGAGAGTCTGTCAGACGAATGAGAAGATGAGGATTTGACAGAGAGTTCAGCTTATACGAGGCCTGTCGATTAGTGCGTTTGCGGCTGACAGGTGGAATCCCAGGGGCACGTCTGTCACTACGTCTGTTGCCAGGCCGGCCCGGGCCGCACCATCACAAGAGACACCTATAGGCGGGGATATGCTACAGACACCGAGGCAGCTCATTGGCCTGGCGCGGCAGCCCCGCCTCCCAGTCAGAGCCTAGATTAAGGCTTTATTGTGCACAGAAAGCAGGGCGAAAGTCATGTTAATCCCCCGCTAATACATTGCTATCAGTGATGTGATTTTACAACATGATCCATACAACTTCCTAGAATGGGTATTAATCTGACCAAAGGCACAATAGATTTTATTTCATGTGAAATTGTGTTTTTTGTTTGTGTTTTTTCATACTGTTGCAGCAGTGCATGTGACTCTGAAAAGCAGTGCTGAGAGGGCCTCTGCTGTTGCTAAGATCCATTAAGATGCAAATCTTCCTTTTACTGAAAAGGTAACTATAGGGCAAAAGGAAAAATCATACAGGGATGAACAGAAGAAAATAATGCCAAGACTGAAATCAGACATTATGGCAAAGTCAGATGAGATCAGAGACTAAAGTAGGTCACGGTAAAATCTCTGCGGGCGTAGTAAATATCAAAGTATCAAATGAAATGTCAGTCGCTCAGAATGTCCATGACAAAGTTAGATTGTCAAAGTATAACTTATAAAGCAATCAGTGTTGTTTCATGTCAGTAACTGCCATTAGAGGCAGATCGCTTTGTTGTTGAACCTTTCCTCCAGAGGTGGAAAGTAACTAAGTGCAGGTACAATTTTTAAGGTACTTGAATTTGACTTGTGCTCCATACATTTTATATTATTTCAGACTACTCCAGAACATTTCAGGAGGAAATACTGTACTTTTTACTCCACTAAATTTACGTGACAGCTAAAGTTACTAGTTGCTTTTCAAATGAAAAAAAAACGTACTAAATATATACTAATACAATAATACAATTTAAACCAATGGCTCCCGACCTTAAAATTTTTTTTTTTTGTCATGTTTCAGATGTCTATGAGTTGTTAGAGACATTTCCCCTCAAAACCTCTCACATGGTTTCATATAAAATAAGTGTTTGAGGCCCAAAGGAGTACAATTTTACAATATTATTTTACAAAACAGATAAGAGAAAAATTCCATCAAAATACATATTGGGTATCAGATTGTTTTTCTTTTCTTCTTTCCTGCCCATTTAATCGTCTCACGACCCCTCAGATTTGTGAGCATGATGTCATACATTATACATAATCGTTCAGCATTTAATTAAGAATTTATACTGAACAATGACCAGCTGACCAAGCTGACTGTACACATTTGTAACCTATCTGTGGTGACGTTACAAGTGTTTGACCATACAGTACACTCATTTGCCAGTTTATTAGGTACACCTAGCTAAAACTAATGCCGTGTAATACAACATTCTGCGAAAAACCCAACCTTCATGAATGTTATGATTTTCAGTTTTTGTTGAAACTCTTTTTAATAGAGCTCACTGTCCACCCCTTTCAACTTTGAACTGACACACACTCTATTTCAGTTCAGAAAAAAGGAGGCCTATGGTATAAGCTTAATGAAGGTAGAATTTATTGCAGGACTGCTGTATTACAGTGCTTTAGTCTTAGCTAGTAAACTGGCAACACTACAGGTTGCTGGCTCTTCTGCATGATGTTCTTAAATACTTACATTATGCATGTCAGTCTAATTCTAAATGCTCTTTTCTCTCGTTTTATCCATTCATTGTACTTTATTGCTGTTTGAATGACTTCTTTTTCTTCTTTAATGCACTTTAAGTATGATTTAATTATTTTAAATAGTCAAGAATAAACGTAGAGCTCTGCTTCTCTGCTTTGTCTCTGGGACCTATGAAGACAGACAGAAGCCAATTTGTGTTATGAGAATAAACTTCATATATCTGGGGGAGGATGTTGAGCTGGAGACTATCAAATGAACATCTCAGGGGGACACTGATGCATGTGGACATTTGTGGGCAATGATATCAAGTAACATTGCAAAAAGACACAAGTCAGATCACAGAGGATGTACACTTGTCTCCTGTGTTTGCTGCTGCCTATCTCGTAGCATCGTTCCAAACAAAAGCACTTCTTAATCACCAACGATCATTCATGGGTCACAGGAATATTGTCTGTGTGCTGTGACCTTTGACCTCTTGATCTCCTGACGACTGGTTGTTTGTAATCTTGCTGATCTAGGAAACTGGATGACAGTGGATCAGAGAATCACTGAAATTCCACAAGTTTAGCTTCTTTTAATTTAGAAGCTGTCACTTTTGTGACTACATGGTTCTGAGACATGTGGGGCGGGGGAAGGGGGGCTCTGGGTACATGGGGCCGCAAGCAGCAAGCTGGAGACGTGTTGATCTGAAAGCGAGAGGTAATGTAGTACAGCTTTGCATAATGCTGGCCTAAAACTGCAGAAAACAGATGAAGTTAAAACGTTAACGTTACGTCTGTGACAGTAAACTGCCACAGACTGAATTTATAAAAAAACGAAAGACATAACACTAATGAGTCCAACTCACTTGAAGACTCTTCTGAATTTTGATCATAAAGGATTCCAACTGTTCTCTTGTGACTTTGAGTCAATGGTTTAGATTGTCCTCCTGCTTTGCATTTTCCCTGACAAGCAGCCTGCCAGTTACCGATATCATGGCTCATTCCTCCATTCACAGGAAGCCATTTGCAGCTATTTATTCTCATACATCTCTCTCATTAAGGGTATAATCCATCATAGCGAGTATGGAGCCCTCATTTGGTGTAGTCAAAGTTCCAGTTTTTATCATTATTTCATTGTGTCTGAAACCTCTCGTTGGACTGGAGAAGATCTGGCTCTGTTTGGGTGAACGAGGTCAAATGTGACAAAACACTTGCATGTCTTCAGCAGAGACAACGATTTCAAACAATACACAATTTAAAAAGCAGTGTAAAATGTACATGCACTTCCATGTATAAACAATTTGGAACTTGTACACCAAATGTAAAAAGAAGCAGATGGGCCCAAAACTGTCTTAATAGAGAATTTGGGTGAATGTCTACAGTGTGTATTGGAGACGGGCTTCTCCTCTCTGTATCATTTGGACTCCTAGTCAATTCTGGTTCAGTGCAGCCTTGAGGGGAAATCTAATGGTCACTTCAACTTTGCATCTCTAAACGGGTCTGAGTGCGAACTGAAGCATTCGTCTATTGAGCTGTAAATGCGCAAACACATTTCAGAATGTCTTTCTTTAGTAGTGTCGGGGTAACTTTAAAGTGTTCATATTATGTTTTTTGGCTTTTCCCCTTTCCTTTATTGTGTTATATATCTTTTTTGTTCATGTTATAGGTTTACAAAGTGAAAAAGCCCAAAGTCCCCCCCAAAGGGACTTACCATCTCCACCAGAAAACACTGTTCACAAACTGCTCCAAACAGCTCTGTTGTAGTCCAGCCTTTACTTCAGAGACACACGTGGTCACTTTGGAACACACGTTATAATGCTCGCCTAGCTGCTAGCATGGCACGCCCTCATACTCTGCTTCTGACTGGCTAGTAGTCCTTACCTAGGTACTGTCAGGACACGCCCTCATACTCTGCTCCTGACTGGCTAGTAGTCCTTACCTAGGTACTGTCAGGACACGCCCTCATACTCTGCTTCTGACTGGCTAGTAGTCCTTACCTAGGTACTGTCAGGACACGCCCTCATACTCTGCTTCTGACTGGCTAGTAGTCCTTACCTAGGTACTGTCAGGACACGCCCTCATACTCTGCTTCTGACTGGCTAGTAGTCCTTACCTAGGTACTGTCAGGACACGCCCTCATACTCTGCTTCTGACTGGCTAGTAGTCCTTACCTAGGTACTGTCAGGGCACGCCCTCATACTCTGCTTCTGACTGGCTAGTAGTCCTTACCTAGGTAATGTCAGGACACGCCCTCATACTCTGCTTCTGACTGGCTAGTAGTCCTTACCTAGGTACTGTCAGGGCACGCCCTCATACTCTGCTTCCGACTGGCTAGTAGTCCTTACCTAGGTACTGTCAGGGCACGCCCTCATACTCTGCTTCTGACTGGCTAGTAGTCCTTACCTAGGTACTGTCAGGACACGCCCTCATACTCTGCTTCTGACTGGCTAGCAGTCCTTACCTAGGTACTGCTCATGTGCGACTCCCAACAAAGATGGAACAGAAGTGAGATGTCTCACTCTGTAGCTAAAACAGAGAGCTCAACACACAGGGTGAAAAGAGGAGCTGCAGCAATGTGCAGTACAAGAATTATATGATGTGTTTTGAAAATTAAACCACATAAACTTATTCTGGTACAACCTCTAAATACAATTATGAACCTGAAAATGAGCATTATATGAGCACTTTAATAACAGCATTAATAGCAAATGAATTAAAAAGTAGAAAAGGAGGTCAGGTCTGGATTTTGAGTTTCTGTGTGGCCATGTTCCACGTGCTATCTCTCAGTAACAGCATGCAGCGTTTCATTTAAAATACAATATATTCATAATACTGCAAATAAAAGCCCATTTAAAACAAATGGAGGAAATTAATCTTAATCCAAAAACTAGTAGCCGTTTTGCATTTGGTTGCGTGCAAAGAGAGGCTCTCCTTTTGCATGTGTAGTGTGTGTATAATGGGAGGCTGTTATCTGTTATATAATAACAGAGTCAGTGAATAATGCTGTGCTTACATTGGTGGGTTCCAGGATTTGCTTTTCTCTCACAGCCAGCTTTAGTTGGTTCTCTTTAACATCTGAAAGATAGCAAAAATTAAAGTTAAAACATTGCTTACATAATGTTAAATTAACCATTTCAGTCTGGATTTGACTTTCCCAGCTTATATTGCTGCTTTTAAATAAAGGTAAAACATAATCTTGGAAGAAGAAATATCAAAGTTGTAAGATCTCAGATTTTTGATTTTGCTCTGAGTCATAAATATATTTTTTCATTTATGTAGTGTTCTGTGCATAGCTTCTTTCTTCTTGTTGGTGGCCATGTGTGAAAGAATGCAGGAAGGACAAAACATGCTTAATATGACATCAATAATGTGGTTTGGGTTGAGATTTAAGAGAAAAGCAGAATAATTTGACAGATAATGTAGCTAGTGCCTTAACCTCAGTGATGGCCACACTTTGATTTATTTATTTATGTTTTATTTGTACTGCTGTAAGTCAAACACAAACTGAAAATGGAAAATGCTCCAGCACTTCCTGTGTACCAGAGGCAGTTTCCAAAGAGGATTAAGTCAGATTGTAACTGATGGATTTTAGGAATAAACTAACATAGATTTTACTCTAATATAGGGCTCCAACTACTGGCTACTTTCAGTTTTGATTAATCATAATATTATAATTGATAATCAATTATCAACATTGTTGTTGGGTCATTTTGCTGGTTGATTGAGCTCCATTCTGACAACACACACACACACACACACACACACACACACACACACACACACACACACACACACACACACACACACACACACACACACACACACACACACACACACACAAACACACACACACACACACACACACACACACACACAAGCTTTTAACTTAAATCTTTAATGAGCTGTATATAAGTGAAATCTCTGTCCATAACCTTAGTCTATATACCTTTAATCAGCACTAGAGGCTAGCAAATGTTTATGAAAAAGTCACTTTGTATTTATTACAGTAAATATGTTATTAAACAGTTCAATAAAACGGATGCTTTCATGTCTAGTTAGTTTGCAAAATGAAGATGAAGTGATCTGAAAAGAGTCGTCATTTTGTGGACTGCAGAAGAGGAAAAAAAAGGGAGGTGAGAGGAGAAGGAAGAGAGGCCACTGTTAGCTCATTCAAACTACCAGTGCTTCTCTGTCACCTGCATGTTGCTCTGATGATGACATTCTCACTTCATCATCGAGACAAAGTTTGTGAATATCTATTTCTTTTCAAACTGAGTCAGCGGGGAGAAGTCATTTTCATCCTCATTAGATTGAATCCCATTCTGTCATTGATGGTTTGAACTGCTGGTGTGCTCGCTATTTCGCTCTGCTGAGGATATTTTTGGCTCTCCAATGTGGAAAACACAGAGATGCACAGAGAAAGACAGAGAGAGAGAGAGAGAGAGAGAGAGAGAGAGAGAGAGAGAGAGAGAGAGAGAGTGATGGCTGTCAGAGGGAGAGAGAGCGAAGCTCACAGAAGTCCCCCGGCAGGCAGTGTGTGAGATCTGGGGCCCTGGGGCCCTTTGGATGGCTCACGCTGAATGGGGGCCCTGGCGAGGTGACCAGGCTCATTGAGAACAGGTTACGAGGGGAAGGGAATGCTTTTGCTCTGCGTTTGGCCCCCTGACCCACTGTCCAACGTCTGCCTTGGCAGCTTTGAAACCCAACATATTTATTTGCAACGCTGTGAACAGAGAGGGTGGAGCGGCTGTCAGAATAAAGTCATCGTCCTGCTGACAGCTTCATCTGCTGTTGAAGGGCAGCTATGACAGGCACACAATGTCGCTGCATCAGCCAGCCCTGGGCGAAGGGCTGTCATCTGTAGACATGCTGGGAATCCCACAACCGTGTCCATCCCTCCACTCTCCCAAGCTCCCCTGAGACGTTAGAATTATTATTTTTTTTGGCCCTGTTTTTCATGTTTTTATCTCAGTGTACAAGGACGTCAACTGGGTAACATGTGGGAACTCTCCATTAGAGGTAGTGAGTCCATGCTTTTGTTGGTTTTATCATTATGAAGGAGGGAAAATATGATGCAGACATGTATGTGAAAGCCATGCACATATTTATAGATATACTTTATATCCTTTGCAGATGAACCAATGTTCCCTCTAAGCTGATATTTGCTTTGTGAGCTTTGTCAGATAATTTAATACTAATTACAGTAAATAATCTGTCACACTGACCAAATAATAACATCATGATTTCAAGTTTTGTGCCTACATCCATTAGACTCTTATTTAAAATTATTAATTAATTTATATATAGATAGTAACATTCTTTTAATGTTTTTGATTATTGCCTATTTTTTTATGTACTGTGCTTTGCATGTTTTTACCTACTACATAGTTGTACTGCTGGTATGTGACATCGATACCGGTACCAGTTCCTGAACGATACCAGTTTTATAAAAAACATTTTAACAAAAGTTACAACAATTGTAAAAAAAATAAAATTACAACATTACGGCAATCTTTTCATTTATTTTTCAGCTCCTACTACGTGAGCCCCGTCTCTGTGTAACGTAGAGTTTTTCCTGCGTGTCTCTACGACATGTTACGTTGAACAGCCAATCAGCAGCATTATTAGATCTTGGTAGAAGTGCTTATTGGCTCACCGACGCCGATGAGATTTATTCCTTAGGGATTGAAATTTGGTATTGAATGACAAGGAACGTTTCGATACTCGATACTAAAGAGGTAATTCGGTTGGTGCCCAAATGAAATGAAGTAACAGATAGAGTTAATTTAATTGAATTGACATGTGAGTTGAAAGTATAGCTGTTTTCTATTCTTTCTCAGAAGGACAAAAAACAACAGTATAATGTTAGCTTTAAGTTGAACATATGCCCTACTTGTATTAATGTGCAACCCTCCTTTCTTTAATTGGGCCTGCATTTATTTTTCATTTTGGTGCCTAGAAGTTTTAGTAATTGATGTCTCTGAGGAATCAAACTTACAGGCGGCATTGTTTGACCAAACTAACCAAACTTGTGCATTGCAAGACTAAGATGTACAGTATAAACAGAGATATAACCTGACAGCGACCTCTGTGTTCAGGCCCTGTACAGGTAATTGCCTAGCAATGTTCAGGGTGGTGAAGCAGCAGTGCTGCGACCAGCTGGCGTCATGCTAATATGCACGGGGCACCCAGCATCCTTTCCTATCAATAAGTCATTATCTGAGCTATGCCACTGATGGGCATCCTGCAGGCCTCTCTGCAGCTCAGGCTGAAAAAAAAGGATGGAGGGAATGCTGGAACGCTGCCCATGTATGAGGTGTTATTAATGCCACAGAGGAGCACGGACACCTCTGCACCATAAACGGGTGTCCCTGGACACCTTTACAGGTTCAGTTTGATTTACTCACTAAACTATCCAAACTCTGTCACTTCACTCTAGATGAGAGAAGCTCTGTGTTGATAAAAATGTTGACACATTCATATGAGAGGATTCCAAATATTACAGAGGTTGAAAAATATGCTTTCATCTCCTTGGATGTTATTCAGCCAAAAATAATAATAATGATTTAGTTTATATTTTTTTAATCTATAACTAGTATTCTGCTAAAAAAAATAGGTTACAATTGAAAGGTAAAGGTAACATAGTAAGGGACAATGTTCTGCGTTGTAAAGATGAAAATACAACATTATTTAGGTCCTATCAAGGAAAGTAAATGTCATTCTAGATCTAGCGCATTAATAGTGTGTCAAATTATGTAGGATTTCAAATCTTTTTCAAAAACAACGTCAATCATCATAATTTGTTGTGTACTAGATTTGATTTATCAATATGCAGAATATAGCATTGGACTGTATTCATTTATTTTGGTTGAAGGACCTCTGAGTTCAAATCTATGCCCTCGATCCAGGAAGTCCAGTTTGTGTATTACATGCATGGCTTTGGGGGGTTATCAGACACCAAAACACTTCACACTAGTTAATAATACTATAAGGCAGGATTTTACAACTCTGAGAAGTTACCTCAATTGCATCTGTTTTATCCAAAAAATAATCTTAAAAAAAAAAGAAACTGAGTGAACGACAACAGTGTCCAACTTCTCCTTCTTTGGGGCATTAATAACCCCCCACATAACCATAATATCACCATTAAATCCTCTAGCACCATCTCCACCATCAGCTCAAATTACTGTCCACTTCTAATTGATATGAACAACAACAGAAGAAAGCTTGTTAATGGTGAACATAATTGTCCCAGACAAAAGGCCAAACACCGCAAATCACACTTTACAGCAGGAGCGAACAGAAGGCGACGTCTGGGCTGCAGCCGGTGACCAGGGAGAGATATTTCACTGCAGATATCCATCTACCACCTGAATCACATTTCATTACTGGGTCAGCCATTAAACAGAACGCCGGACTCCAAAAGCTCCACTTTTACAGCCGACTACACAACATGGCATTGTTTCTGTTGGTGGTAGCTTTAGTCTAGATGACATAGGCAACATAGTGCCTTTGTATGTCAGTGTATTAGGAGAGCAAGACAGTGTCTATAGGCTACGCATGTGAGTAGGTGTGCTGTTTAAATTTTTTTTACCCAATTAAATATTTTCCAGAGATACATGGTATTATTATATTATAATCCGTTTTTACTTATTTTTAAGGATCTCATTTGGCGTACCTATCGGTGTGTTTAAGTAACAGTGTTTTTCATTAGGTACATTACATTTGGCACCACAACAAATAACTCCAGCCCATTGGAGACGTAAAATAAGGTAGACAAGGCTTTAATCCTCCACTGCGTTGATAACTGACTCACCACTCTCTGTCTTTCTAACACCCTGCTGTGAGGAGGAGGGTTAACTATCAGCTATAATGTGTAACTGAAGATCAGCTTCCCCCTCCAGCTTCACAATCTCCCCCCCCCCCATCCCAGTTCCCCCTCCCTCCCCTCCCAGCATCCCCTGCTGCTGTTGTTGGGGTGGTCTCTGCTTCTGCTGTCACCAATCCGCCGGTCTTTCAGCCGTCCGGCTCCCTCCCTGTTTTTCTTTTTTTTTCTTTTCTTTTTTACCGCTCTCCTAGGCGTCACAAGATTACTGAAGCAGTGCTGACATCTCTATCAGCCTGACCTAACACTCTGCCCTTTTCCTCCCTCCTTCCCTCTCCTCTCCCCCTCCTGCACTCCAGGATCCATCACACTTTAGCCTGAGCCGCTTACTGCTACACATTAAAAAAATATAAAAGGGGTAAACAAAAACACAGAAAATACAGAAAGAAAAATACAACTATGTTTTTCCTCTCCTGCAGGCGGCACATGAAATAATCACTTTCCTCCCTCCAGCCCTCTACAGTAATTTAGATAAGACCGCTCTAACTCTCTTTTTCATCTCAGAGAGACATTTCCAGGAGGTATTTCAGTGGTTTAGTTTGCTAATGTGTTATCTACTGTACTATCTACTATGATGTGTTTAAATCTAATCAGATACCTTCAACTAATATCATGCTCATTCCCACCCATTCATCCACTGTTGTGCAGTACAATAGAAAGTAAAATATCTTTTTAAAAGAACAAATCCACAGAATAATCTTTTTTTTTTTAGCTTTGCTAGCAGTTGGCAACGTTGGTCTATTGGTCAAACTGAAATCTCTCAACAACTATTAGATGGATTGCCATGAAATTCTATTAAGGTATACAATACAGTACATGGTCCCCAGAGGATGAATCCTGATGACTTTGCTGATCCTGTGACTTTTCATCTTGTGCCATTATCAGCTTTAGTTGCTGACTAGCAAACATTAGCATGCTAATACGCTCAATTCAGATGCTGAACATGGTAAACGGCAGAGGTGGAAAGTAACAAACTACATTTACTCACATTACTGTATTAAGTACTTTTGTTGTGTATTTAGTATTTTTCAAGTAGTTTTTAAAATCTGTAATTTAAAATGTACTTAGACTGTACTAGATTACATTCAACTTTATTCATTGTGCAGTGTACAAGTACAAAGACAGCGAAATGCAGTACTTGATTACGTTTTGAGTGAAGTATTGTATTTTGCTACATTACAAATCCCATCCGTTACTGAGATTTAAAAAATAAACTAACGAAAACGGAAAGGAAGAAAAAAAATCGCACCCGGAACCACAACAGTGACGAATGATCAGCATCTAGGCTGCCTCCCAGGCGCCAAGTCTTTCTGTAGGAGACTGAGAACGAGATGGAGGTGGATCAGGTGAGCGACGACGGTTCAGAGGCTGTTCAGGTAGAAATGCTAGCTGAAACGTCGAATTCTGCTGCCCAAAACGACATAAATCCTTGGCCACATTTGAAAGACTGTTTTTCATTTAAATTCAAGAGGGCCAGTAGTATTATCATGCAATGCTAGATGGGCCTGCCAAAGGTGACTGAACTGGCAGCATTCAATAACGTCCCATCTAATCTGCGGAAGCATGTTTTGGTAAGTATTTGTGCATTGGTACTTCAAAGTTTTCATGACTAATTGCTAATTAGCAAAACAACATGTTTCGTGGCATTGCTAATTTTTGTCTAGCACTAGCAACCCGTAGGACAACGTATGTAGGACACTGGTTAAATTAATTCACGTACATCTAATTAGCTCATACAGGCTACTTAGGTGTGGAATAGCTTTGGATTTATGACCCCTTGTCTTATTGTCACTACATGGTCGTGGTGGTGGGTTCGTGATCACAGCACGACTACGGTAGCGAGTAGTATGAAAAGCCGGAAATCAGCGCAGGGAACCTCCCTGCGCTGATTTCCGGCTTTTGGGGTGGTGGATGGATCAAACAACACAGGAATTTGACCCCGGAGACTGGGGATTGTGTCCCGCGTGTGGCATTTCATTTCCTCATTGTTCTTTTCCTAAACACCGTCCCGTTGTTGTCCCCCCAGAGACCACAGCCGTCTACCCGCGTGTGATGATTCATTTCCCAATTGTTTTTTTTTCCTAAACACAACCGTCCTGTTGTTGTCGCAAGTCCCCCAGAGACCGTGGATCATGTCCCGCCGTGTGACGTGTCCTATCCCTGTTCTTCTTTTCCTAAACCCAACCTCTGTATAGATGCTTCCCATTACGTGCTGAGCACCACAAAATAAACGAGATAATCGTGTCCGTGTACATGAATCAATAGATTAAAAATAACATGACCATTTCACAAACTGCCGTGAGACCGTGTTGGTGCCTAAGTACAGATCGCCTGATCGCCATAATGATACTGCGTGAAACTACCGTGACATCATCTTCAACATGAAACTCGTTGAATCCTTTTATCAGCCACGAACGTTTTTAGTTTTTTTTTTTAGATCTGGGACGAGTGAATAAAGAAATTGTTGTTTCTATTGATGGTAGCTTGGCTATTTAAAAATGGCGGGTTTGTGCAGAATGTCCCATGTAGCGCTTGTGATGGTTCTCCCTGACCAATCAGTGGCCTGCAGTGTTTAAACTCCACCCTTCTAGTATCAGCTCAGCTCGCTTGGTACCAAAATAAGTACCAGGTACTATTGACAACTTTTGCTAATGGGAAACCAAAATAGAGCGAGTCGTGTTGAGCCATGCCATACCATGTAGTGGAAAAGCGGCATTAGTTTTGCATAAAATATGCATTTATGACTGTTCCTAAAAAAAATGCAATATGAATGAAATCCCTTTTAACTATGATTATATTGATCAATCAGTACTTCAGGAAAGTAGATTTCCATTTGAGTCTTTTTGAGATTTCTCAATCCTATGTCATGTACAAGAAAATTTGATTATAATATAAGTAGAAATTTAAGGGCCAAAGCACACACTGTTTCTAAGGTCAGCAGGCATTAAATGCGATGTCGATGAGGCTTCAAAAAGAGAAGAGAAATTGTGAGAATGACATAATGGAATTTTACACTCATTTTGAAAATATGACTTACTTTTAGACCACCAGTGTGACAAATAAAAATCCATATAGGGACAAATGTAAAATACTTTACAGACCAGATTTTCTGCTCAGAGTACAGACGTGGAGGGAAAATCAAAGAGCATGCCTCATGATTACTGTACATGCAGAGGATGTTCACTGCCAGGGGCGCCATATAGGGGGGAAAAGTTAGGACAATTCCAAGGGCCCATGACATTAATAACAATTATTTTCTCACATAATGATCATTATGAAATAAAATAAAAAACAACAACCTACTGTCTGTACTGGATGCTGGACAGTTGGAAACAGTGAGTAGCTTACCTGAGCCTGCATGTAAGATACAGACAATATTAAAATAATCCAGTTTGATATGTTCATTTAGATTGAATTATGGAATGACATCTATAGATACAGACTTTATTATCCCCATCATGAAGGGCAGTTAATATATATTTATATATTTAAGTTTGTTTGTTTTTCTTTTTTTTTATCTTTCATTAATAATTATAATACTAATTAATAATAATAATTTTGTTAAGAGAATTTTCCATTTTGTACAATAAAAATACATTGAGACTGTAAAAGATGGCCTTTAGCACATTTTTATGGTTGCTTTTAATCTTGCATCAAATAGTGAACTGCATACTAGACTTGCATGCATGTACAAATCACCAGCAAAAAATACTGTGCTAGTACTAGTATTGAACTACAAGAAGCAAGACAGTTGCAAGCCTTTAATTAGAGTTATGTAAAGCTTCCGATGGGACCGTTAGGTCCTAGAGATGTGGTGACAACAGCTGCGCAGAGGGGGCCCAATTCGATTTTTTGTCATGGGCCCCAAAATTCCTGGCGGCGCCCCTGTTCACTGCAAACATCATTTGCTATTATCTTACAACAAATGCTCAATAAAATAAGTCAAATTGTATATTTGATGAAGTTGATAGCAAAATTTTACTGGCTGACTGGTTTTCGGTTTTATTGGGTATTTTGGCCATACATATTAGAGATGATGGCTATGATGATATTTGCCTTTTAGGCTTGTTATATGTCCTTTTCAGCTCACAGCCCCTCAGTATGATTAACATTTTGAAAAGCGCACAGCACAAGGACATAGGACAACAACACAGTCTGCACTACTGTTTGCATCCCCCACAGTGGCACAAGTGTACAGTATATGTGCATTCACTGCGACAGCATGTACTTCATCGCTATGGGAACCTTGGACCTCCGTCAGAGAGATGACGGCTGTTCCAGCATCTCTAACACTGATCAGACTCATGCCAAAAACCAGGTCTGCGTTTCTAACTGCTATATATGCGATAAGTACGTAGAGTATTTCTTCTTGATGTTTTGCATTGTCCTGCACCGTGTATGTCAGCATGTATGGCACTATTATTCGTGATCAGTATGTCTCTGCTCTAGTTTAAGAAAAACAAATGCCTGTAATTGTATTGTTTGTGCTGAATGAAGTGATTCTAATCCTGGTCTTTTCAGACATATGACCAGTAACTCTCTTTTCATAAGTTATATTGAATTTCCCCCGCTGAATGCTGTCTTTGCTCGCCGGCTGCATTCATCCAATCACCCCCCAGTGTTAGCTTTTGAGATTTGTGAGGGGAATGATTTTCATCTGCAAACAAACTGCTGCTCTTGATAGAATTCCTCAGTCGGTCCAGCCGGAGTGTTGTTATTAAGCAAGCTAAAATGACACAGTCTGCAGGGGGGCCTGCCAGTGGAAAGATGCTGTCCATTAGCTGTCAACAATGACTACTGGGTCTACCATCCCATGGGACTGGCAAGCAAGGCATCGTCTCATCCTGAGTCTGGCTGAGAGATCACACAGGCCCCATTGTCTCAAGCAGCCTGGGGTCTTATTGTAGCAGCAGCTCTGGGAAAGGACGAGCCTTCACGTCCGTAGTCTGTTAAAGAATGGGCTTTCTCCGGGCTAAGGCCATGAAAACTGTAAGGGATGAATCTAGGGGAACACAGAGAGGCTACGGAGTAGATGTGGAATAGGGGCACCCCTCCTTAGACGAGTTTGGAGTCCCCATCCAGACCTCCCTCTCCCTCTCCCAGTGCTGACCTTCCTTCTCCACCTCGGTTTAATAATGCCTGGGCCTTGGTCATTATTTTGGGCAGATGGAGACGGGGGCAGGCAGTGAAAGGAACTGGTGTCACTCCTGAGGAGAGGATGGTAGGGATGACAGAGAAGAAAAAGCGAATCAGAGAAAAGATCAAAAGCAGAAGCTCGCCTTTCACTCGCCTGAAAGCGCTAAAGAGGATAAGGAACGATCAGGCCTGGGGTCTCCTGTCCTCTCTGGCAATTAGACTCAGCTGATGGAGAGAAAGGCGTGAATGGCAGGGTTCAAGGCCCTCTCTAGGACTCACACAACGGGAAGGAGTTTTTTCCCCGACGCCTCCTTTATCTTCCTCTCCTTTCAGAGTGTCAGAAATGCAGCTGAAATATCTCTCCAAAAAGACAGCACAATCCCCAATGCCAAACCTTAATCACGGTGGCTGATGAGATTGAGGGGGGGTTGGGTAGTGTGTGGGGGGGTTGAGAAAAAACACATTCTTTTCACAATTCATCTTTACACTTTATATGAGGCCAGGATTCAAGGGAGGTGAAGTCGGTTTATATGCGATAATTAAATTGAACAATTAGAGTCCATATTTTCACGAGACAAGAGGAGATATCGCATCCTGGGTGCATAGTTAAATATCAATAAACAACTATACCGCATTGTATTATAGAATTAAGCTGTTTTCATGGACTGACCAGTCACCTGGTCTTGCCCATTCGTTTTGAATTGAAGAAAACATAAAAAGTAAAAAAAAAAATAATAATCAAAGGTGCTAAAGTTGCATCAAACTAATAGAAAATTATTAATTAAAATGCATAATAAATTAGCATTCTTGCATCAGTAAACAGATGTTACTGGCATTCCCTGTCGGAGGGGCGGCCATGATGGTTTTGTACAATGGGTTGGGCTGTTTCATACAATTTAGCATTCATTTTTTGTTTGACTAGCGAGCTGTCTCAGCCAGGCCACAGCAACATGTCCCACAGGAACCTATTACCATCTTCTACATATGCAAGAGTTTCAATAGGCCGTCTTTCATCCTCACAGAGGGACGCGCAGCTTTTGCTACAACTTTAACAGCTTGTCATAAAAGGCGCACATGGGGATTTCAATTACGCAGGTCATCAGAGAGTGAAGAAACAGTATTTTGGTCACACACATTTAATTTGTACATATATACTTTGATAAAGGTTGCTAAAAAGCCATTTGTAAACCAAAGGAAAAAAAAACCCAGCTGAGCTTAGTGTAGCTAAAGATGTGGCACACAATGAGGATAAACTGGACAAAGAAACTTTTGGGGGATTACAAACTATGTTTAAAAAGTAGGCTTGTCTGTGGAGTCCTCCCTTCAGAGATTGTTCAGGCCTAGCAGTGTAGACCCCAACCCATGAGCCTTCTGCAGACACACCTGTAGAGGAGAGTATAAAGACCCTGGACTGAACTGAGTCAAACATCAAGCTTCGAGGAGTCTCTCCCCAGCAGCTCTCCAGAAAAGCTCCACAGCTTCCAGACTGACCGTGAAGACAAGTCCTTCTGCCAGCCTGCTGCTGCTGCTCCTGCTCGGCCTCTCTCAGGCACATCCTCTCCAGGAGGGAGGAGGCAAAGACGAAAAAGCCCCAGAGATTGTCAACATCATCACCAGGATTCTGACCTCCAACAACGGCAGCAATGAGATCCTGCTGGAAGGAGACCTGCTGGCTCCCAGAACCAGAAACGCCATCATGTGCTATACCAATAACTGCTTCTGGAACAAAGACTCCAGTGGCACGGTGACGATCCCCTACACCGTGAGCAGTCAGTTCACCAGCTCAGAGGAGCAGTTGATTGTCAACGCATTGCAGGGCTTCCACAGCAAAACCTGTATCCGCTTCGTCCCCCGTAACAACGAGTAGACTACATCAGCGTAGAGAAACAAAGCAGAATGTTTCTCGAGCACGAGTTCAACCACGCTCTGGGCTTCCGGCACGAACACACCAGGAGCGACCGCGACAACTACGTCACGATCAATTGGGCCAACATCGACCCTAAGGAGACCCACAACTTCGACAAGGAGGTCACCAACAACCTGAACACTCCCTACGACTACACCTCCATCATGCACTATGGAAAAAACTTCTTCTCCATCAACAAGAAGGACTCCATCACCCCCATCCCCGACCCTACCGTCCAGATCGGCCAGAGGCAGGGCTTGTCCTCCTGGGACATCATAAGGATCAATACGCTCTACTGCTGCTAAAAACAACACATCTTATCTAAAGTTATCAGTTATGAAAACAAGTTTCTGTTAAAATATTTTTTAAGCAGACAGAAGAATATAAGACCATGAATCTGTGAATTCTCTGAAACTGTACGCTATCAAATTAAAGCATGCATTTAGTATTTGTTTGTGTTGTTCATTTATCTATTTCTACTGATAAAACTTACTTATTAATCTTGTGTAAATCAGCTCACACATACATTGTGTATTGTACCGTCAATACTACATCAGTAATTCCCACAGGGGCAGGCTATCTGTACCCCAGGAGGAACCTCTACAGTTGCCAAAGGGCATGATGATACACTAGGGGTGGATCAACTGATTTGACAAAAAATAAATAAAAATGTAATTAAAAAAATATCTGCACATAGTGTCCGCTATAACACCTGAGCATATGTTGCAATTAAGATTGACATGCTTTGTGTCGCTTTGTTCTCCAAGATACCAACCACAAAACAATTATGATCGGATTGTTTCATAACAATAGTTGTTAGTTAAAAGTAACGGCTACATGGTTGAAATAGTGAGATAAAAGTAATGGCTAAATGGATGAGATAGTTTGCTAAAAAGTATATACAGTTGAAATAGTTATCTAAAAGTTATGGATAAATGGACAGAATAGTTAGCATAAAGTAGCCTAATGGATAAATGGTTGAAATAGTTAGCTGAAGGTAATGGGTAAGTAGTTAGCTAAAAGTAATGGATAAAATGGTTGAAATAATTATCTGAAGGTAATACATAAATAGCTGAAGTGTCCAGCTTCTGGCACTCCAAGTGGTAGTCTAATTATACAAATGCAAATTTAACCAAATCGAAAACAAATCTGTACGGTCCATATGTGTTTGTGTTATGTGGTGAATGTGAAAATGAACTGCTACCTCCTCTGTCAGCTCTAGCCACTGAAAAGAAATAAGAGGAGAAATCAGGCCAATTACAAAAGCTGGTCAGTCTGATGTCATGTTGGCTGAGCTCATTACTATTCATGAGCTCACCCAGTTGAGCTGGGTAAAGGATGTTGATAGCCAGGCTCTCACTGGCTAGCTGTTAGCCAATCAGAGTCAAGCAGCTTAACTCGTTGAATATTAATGAGAACTGGCACAAATCGAGCTGAGTCTTCCTGCAGGCTTTCTATACCGCGCTAGAATGGCTTGAAACAAGGTAACCAAGGCATTTCTTCCACAAAAAATGTTTCGGAGTCCATGGTAGAACTTCAGACATTACTACAAAGTAATGAAATCCGTGTGGCAGGGCACCTTTAACAACCACCCAGTCTTGCATTGACAGAACTATCTCCACAGCGTTGTATTAGCCAATGTAAGGCACTGAAAAACTAATCCTTAAGGGTGGACTGGTTCATATTGGTTTATAACCCTCAGGTTACATGAGTTTAACATGGCCTGTAAAATAATCAAAGAATATTTTGAGTACTTTTATAATTTTATTGCTTATAGTTCTTGTAGAAGTAGGTTACTTAGCACGTCACTGCCTATGACACACTGAGCACCTCTCTCCTCCTCTCTCTCTCTCCATCTGTGTTCATTTATGTCCCATGCATGTTACTAACTTAGCTCTAACGGAGTCCTTATGTTTTCTCGCCCCGAGGATTTCCCTGGATCGTGGTTGCAGCTGCTGCCATGGTCCTGCTCGATGCCTTGCTACGCCCTGCACTGCTACTACTTATTATTTCTAGTCATAGTTCTATTATCTTTATTGTTACTATACTTGCCACTGTTCATCATGCCAACTGCTATAATTATTATGAATCATATTTCTCCATATCTGTATATCTGTATCTGTGTCTCTGTGTTCCAACCGGCAGCGGCAGACGGCCGCCCACCAAGAGCTGGGTTCTGTCCGAGGTTTCTGCCTAAAAGGAAGTTTTTCCTCACCTCGCCTGGTCTAGACCTACTCTATCTGTAAAGTGTCACGAGATAACTGACACTATAAATAAAATTGAATTGAAAACGTTTATTGAATGCACCAAGACAAAGTCAGTAATGTAAAAGAATATATATATATTTTCTATGAGCATTATTCTGTTAATGATAAAGACTACTTAATACAGTTTAAGCCATTTGTTATCAATACTTGACACATTTTCAAGGAAATACAGGGAAGAAATTCATGGGGACAGAACGGGTGCTGCATAAAGACATTCTAATGCTGTAGATTTCAATTTTTTGATAAAGAATTTTGATAAAACTACATTCAACAATTATACAGAGGAGTAGGTGCAACACACACACATCCTGAAGATCAATGGATCTTGCTTGTTGCAGAGAGCAAAAGCTGTTTTTAGGGGAAAGATCGTTGAGGAAAATACGTAATATTCAAGACGTGACTGAAGGAAAACAGATACTAAAACAAAAACACCAACAAAAGGCCAACTTAATATCGGTGTGTTGGTCTCTCTTTAAAAAAATCATTTTGCATCTCCTCTGTCAATCAGAGCTGTTGGCTGTTCGCAGCCTCAGGCGCTTTTGGATGAAGTGCTTTGATGGTGGCCTGCTCCAGGACAACACACAGCCTCTGGGCAGCAGCCCAGCTAGTACACACTGCGCCTGTGATTTACCTAGACCCACACTCCCTGAAGGATTGTTAACACTATGGGGGGTGGGGTGGTGGGGGGGCATATGAGCTGACCACAGTCAAAAAACAGATCAAAATCAAGTAATGATTGTTGTTGAATGAGGATAAAACAAATGTAAGAAGTTGTTTTGTCTTCAAAAAGAAATGTATGACAAAATGGTTGATCACAGATAAGTTGAAACAATTCCTGGTGCTGTAGGACTGTAGACAACACATTTAGTTAATTAAATTATAGGACTGATCTTTTTTAAGGAATCATCTGACATTTGAGAAAGTTGTCTTGCCTATTCTAACCCAGCTGTCTGAAAATCCATACTTCATTAAAACACATTAACAGTTGCTAGCCAGAGATCCACAGCTGATGATAGTAATGATAGTGATTCTCAATATCAAAAAAAAAATTCATGATAATTATACATCTCCTATGATTAGTGGTGATGTTTAGAAACCGAAATATGTGACAGAAATAATTAGCAGATATGATCCCGAAGTGAAAGTAAAGTAGAAATAGAGACAAAGTGAGTCACAAACGCTTGCTGTCAAACAGCTATAGCTACTGCTGCTCTGCAGTTTGCTCACTGGCAATGTTTTATGTCGGGAACCCCTCCAGCCACACACACACGCACGCACGCACGCACGCACACACACACGGTCCATGCTGTATGTAGTTATGAATGCGTTAATAAATACTTTTAATGGATAATATAGTCACACAGTCTACTGAGCTGTATATGCAGCGCCTTTGTCTGCACACACACACACACACAGCTGAGCGTTCTCAGGTCCAATATAGAGTTATAACAAGTCTTTTGAGACCGATCAGCTGCTGTATTTGTGGCTCATCAGAATGCATGTGCCACATCACATTAGTCCCCACGTGTGAACCGTGATTTTACTTGGTAATTTCGAAGCATCTCGCTGCCTATACATATTCATGCTGATCCTATAAGTGTCAAATTGAGATGTCCTTCCAGTGTCCTTGACAGCGGGTTATTAATATTGAATACCTAAGTCAACATTAGAACTACGTGAAGAGATCTAGGAGGTCATCGTCTGCCAAGTTTTTACACTCTTCGTCCATAAGCCAATCGGACAAATCGTCAAATGATTTGATATTTGACATTGCGTAGAATATTAGGCGTGTGTATTGCATTGAGCAGGTAAGGGATATTTAAGTTATTAGATCCCAAATGCTGGGTGTCATTTATAAGTAGGCTATTATTCATCAAATACTTTCATATGCAATATATTTGTACAAAATTTGACACAATTATGGGATTTCTTATTGTATTTCATTAGAGCGGGTTTCCTTTTATTTTACTCAGTTCTCATTTAAGAGGCTGCTGAGCCCACGCGCTCCGACTTAAAAGCCATAAATCCCAGGGTATTACTCTGAACGCCAACATCTTAACTATTCCAATTCTCCAATCCCTAAATTGGTGCGGCTGTTGTTGCTTGTGGCTGCTTTTAAAATCCTCCTCCTGCTCCTGAGCGGTGCGCAGCCCGGTACCGGAGCTTTTTGGCTGCTGCTGTGCTTGATAGGATGCTGGCTGCAGGCATCTCGTCACAGCAGCAGAGAGGAGGTCGCCCAGGTCCCCCTGCTCGTGGCGACGCCCAAGGGCCATCATCACAGCGGGGAGCCCGGGTGCCGGTGAGGTCTCGCACACAGCCTCGCCTCGCTTCATGAAAGCCTAATGAAGAGAGGGGGCTGGAAACTGCGCTGTTAGACGCCCACAATCCTGCAGCATGGAGAGCATGAATCTGCCGGAATTCAAGGAGACGCAGTACAGAGCTGAGACAGAGGCAGAGAATATGCTAAACTGTGATTGTGTGCATTTATTGCTGTTATAAATGAGACACAAAGTCTTCATCAGTGATTGTTGTGAATAAATAAAGTTACGTGTACAGATTTGGCCCTATCCCACTTACAAGCAAAGTGTAAAATATAACAGTACAGTGCATCCTCTATGTAGGATGAATAGAAAAATATAAGTAAATATATAGGCACTCATCTTTGCATGCAAAACAAGTCACCTTGAAGTGAAATACTGTCACCTTGAAGAGAAATCAGACATCTTCATCCATTTTCTAAGGTAAAAGTAAGAAATAAATGAATATGATGCAGAACATTTGCTACTAACTTACGTTGCTGTATATGGGAATATGACAGGCTCAATAATTGTTTCCTGAAATTCATCATAATATTTAAAACCACAAAGACCTTAAAATGATGACTTGTACTTTTTTAAAAAAGGAACCCATAATGAAATTCACTTTCATCCCATGTGTTTTTTTGTTGTTGTTTTTTTAAAGGTGCATAATCCATTTTGGAATAAAATTCTGCACATCTGTCAATGCAAATGATGTAAAAATATACAGACAAATGTTACATACCAAAGCATATACATTCAATACAATACAAACTGATATTTCAGCTGCTTTCAGGAGGACACAACCTGGGGCCAGGAAATACAAAAACAGCAGCTTGTGATTGATTATCTTGAAGAATAAACTGTACATACAATAAAAACATCTACAACCATTGTACATTGTAATCTGTAATCTCTATGGGGTCCTCCGGGTGGACTTCTTTGGTTTCTTCTTTGGAAAGGTCTTTACAGTATGTGCTGGTGCTGTGTATCACCACAGCGAATTAAGATCCAACCCTACCACGCAGCCCAAGACAAGCAGATCCTGTGAGTTTTTAAGTAGGAAGCCTACTGAGTTTCTTCCTCCTGCTGCCTCTCATCTCGCTGTACTGAACCTGAGGGAAACGAGAACCACAGTCACCACCAATGATGCATTATGTTTTTGTTCATCTTGTAGTGCTTTTCTTTAATGACAATTGTAAATAACATTTTCACTACAGTCATTGTGTAGACCGAGTAACAGTGGTCAGCAGAGAAACTAGAGCGAGTCCCCGTCACCGAACCCAGAGGCCCAGGGGGCATCCAAGGAGAGGGAGAAGGCAAATGGGGTCAAACAGCTCAGAGAGAAAAGGACAGAGAGGGCGAGGAGGAGATATGACGGCGGGTAAAAAGAGAAGCCAGAGAGGAAATAAGGAAGAAGAGAGGACACACATGGATAACAGGGGGGAAAAAAATATTTCTTGTGGATAGTTTATTTAAAAAAAATAAAAAACAACAATAAAAAAAGTGTCTGGTTTATGGACATGAGGTCACATCCTGCAACCCTCATGACCACTTTTGTAGAAAAAGTCTTGTTTATTTTACTATGAAAGTGATGTCAATAATTCTAGAAAAACAAATGTTTCTTTTTGGTTGCTGCGAGTGTGCAGACTGATGTTTGTGTTCTCGCTGAGGTTGGGGAGTTCATACAGGAGACACCAGCAGCAGCGTCTCCTGTCTCAGCCTGGGAACAGCCTGGCTCGCAAAGCAGCAGACCTCCACCAGGGATGTATCATGACCAAAACACAACAGAAATTATACAGGGCTGCATAATTATACAGACGGAGCTAATTATACAGACAAGAGTGAAGAATGCCTGGGAGTTGTTTTTAGTAAAATGCTAAGCTAGTGGGCTCTGGGATTTTGGGCTTCCTGGCCGGCTGATCCGGCGGGGCTTACCTTCTGCACATCTGAAGGCACCCTCGTCAGGAAATCAAGCACTTCATTGTTGTCAATGCTGTATGGGTTCCGTAATTTCTTGGTGAATTTATTGATGCCTAAAACAGAAATTCACACCAACATATCATTAACACTAGTCTCTTGTGGCTGCACTCTTTGTTTCCACACAAACAAATAGCTGCAGAGGAGACGCACGCTGTCCAAGAAATATATTGCTCCGAGTATTACAGTGCAGTATGTGCCTTTCCCTTCTTTTACTTTCACTTTTTATGCTGGGAGACTTGCAACATTTTACACTCCAGTCATTCGGACAATTATCTTATCCAGTAAGATGGGTAGGATATAGGATACATTTCAATTCATACTTCCCATTATAAGAAGCTACTGTTAAAGGAGATGGAGGGGAAGAACTCTTAGCAGGAGCAAATGCTCCTGTGACATTGTAAATTCCATGGGTAATAGAAAGATGCTGCGAGAATAAATGCAAATAAGGAGAGGGGAAGGAGAATGACGGCAAATTAAAAATAGTTTGTGGACAGGGCTTTTATGAAGCGATGAGGCACTCAGCTAAAATAAAGGCAAACAGATATATTCAAATTTGTTTATTAGCATGAACCCCTTGAGATGTATCATCTCATTTTCGAGACATTATAAACAGTGTTTGAGACTCACCCCATATTAAAACCACGTAGCGAACAGGGATGTAGTATGTAAGGATGGTTGCAGTGACAAAGACCAGGAAAGCCAGGCTGGACAGGAACGGCACCGACCAGTTGAAAGTGCTGACAAATGAAGATCAGAAACATCAGGAAGAATGGTTTCTTTGAACTTCATTTACTGACTGTAGATAAACTACCATACAATCATACTCATAGGAAAATGCAGATCATTTTATTTTATACTGGATAATTATAGGGCAGGACAATTCAAAATATCCAGGACATTTAAAGAAAATGTCATGCTTACAAACCATTTCATAATGTGATCATAAACTACTAAAATGCTTTTAGCTGCAATACAAATAAATATATTGTTCTGCAATTTAAATTCTTACTTTTTAATCCTCTCCCCTAAACATGCGATGCTATCCAGCAGGTTTTGAAGGGTGACGATGGTTTCTTGGACCATGTGGATTTTCTCCATCAGCCCTCTTCTCTCCGACTCCTGCAGCAGAACAAAACAAACAAGTCTTCGAACAGTCCACAACAGAAAGGTCGGAAGGGAGCGTTAACTTCTCTATTTGCTATTTTGGTATGGAATTGGTGGGGCATTTTATTGAGGGGATGTAGATCAATTTCAGCAGCTAATTGTAGTACAATTTCAAAAGTACACATTAAAAACATAAAGGACTGTGTCTTTATCAATCAAAGGTTTGTGCTGATTGAAAAAGATAGTTGCTATAACAACTAGTGACGGAGTGTCAGATACGCAGCTAATTAAATTACTCTTGAAGGTACCATGAGTACAAATAACACAAATTAAATATGTGAATATAAAGGAGGTAAAACTCCAATACAAGCACAAACTAATTTTTGTTTTACTTTTGTTACTTTACATCAAATTAAAATAGCCCCCACATCATCACATACCCTTCACCATACCTAGAGACTGGCATGGTTTTATGTCGGTTAGCCTGATAGCTGGTTTGATTTGCATTGAGAGATGATTTTATGGAAAGTACCCCATGCCAATCTCTAGGTATGGTGAAGGGTATGTGATGATGTGGGGCTATTTTAATTCCAAAGGCCAAGGAAACTTTATCAGGATGCATAGTATCCTGGATCCATGAAATAACTGGCCTTTAAAAATAAACATCTCCCTGCTGCCTCTATGGGAATTTAACATAGGGGTGTACTCACTTTTGTTGCCAGTAGTTTAGACATTAATGGCTGTGTGTTGAGTTATTTTGAGGGGACAGCACATTTACACTGTTATACAAGCTGTACACTTAATACTTTACATTGTAGCAAAGTGTAATTTCTTCAGTGTTGTCCCATTAAAAGATATAATGAAATATTTACTAAAATGTGAGGGGTGTACTCACTTTTGTGAGATACTGTAGTTGTATGACAAAGATGTTTTGCTGTGTGTGTGTGTGTGTGTGTGTGTGTGCATGCTGCTTTGTTTTACACTGCCCTTGTGAATGAGATACTGCATCACAAAATACTTAAAGGTTAAAGTAGTATTTATTACACCAGATAATTTCAACTATTCTGAGGTAGATCAAATCTGATTATCATAAATATCGCAATTTTAAATTTGGTTTGTAGCCTAAAAAGCTAAAACATAAATACATCAATTTAACGCTGTAATTTAACAGCTCAGCTACACAATAAGCTTTGACAGCTTTATCGGGACTGTCACAAGGCCACAGACTTCATCCCTACCAGGCTTAATAATAATGTCTCTCCAAGTGTCTCTGAGAAAGACACCAAAACACGGAAACTGACTCATTCAACGCCGCTCTAGATAAGAGTGCCAGAAACTTTAACAGCAAATTTAAAAACGGCTTTTTCAAGTGAATGCTCTTCAGAGCTATGAAAGAGACGAGGCACCGTTCTCAGGCTAGTCCAGATCCCAGGAGGGAAGGATGGCTTTAAAGTAAACCGAGGAGCCCAGACCCTCTGAAGATCTCTGCAGAGAGCCAGACTTCAGACAGAGACACGGCCACATGTATACATCAAACACAGCGAGACTGAAGGAGGGTTACAGGACTGAAGAGAGGAGCTGGGGTCGGTGGGAGGGTGGGTGGGGGGGGTGTAATTTGGGGGACTGTTTCCCGGCCAAAGCCATGGTCTTCGTCACTTAGTGATCTCTGTAATATATGATTGCTTCTGCTCAGAAACACTGTGAGGGATTGCTGGCTCAAAGCCATCCAGATGCTGGGGACGAGCCTGGGAAAAGAGCTGTGGAGGGGATCTAACCTGGGATATTCCACATGCACAGTGACTACCAGTCTCACAAACCACACGTTGTAAGACAATTTACTTTCACCTCAGTCAAATATCCATCAAACCTCCTCACTGCCCTGAACCACTTCAGTCGTTTCAGGGTCACGTTCCCACTGGAACCAGTATGAGAACCACTTTACACCAGGCCGACGCCAGCCATTCAAAAGGTCTACAATAAACTGCTGTCATTCTGAAGGAATATTTCATTGCCTAAAAGCATTGTAACACTTTCAATGCCAACTTTTAAAATGAGCTTTGAAAAAGCATGTCTAAGTGCTGTCATTAGTTCCATATTGATGGTATTATATGGCGTGTTAAGCTCAGGGACTTTCCCAAATGCGGCAGAACCTTTTCCCCCACCCCTCTATTAGCATATGAATGTGTTGTGACATGTGGAAACGGGTCGGTGAGGTCTTCATTAAGCCAGAATGTCTTTTGGTAAGTTTACCACAAAAAAAATCCAACTCGTGGTTGGCAGGAATCCAAATGCATCGGAAGATTTCGTACTGAATGAAGAGCTTAACAGCATAAAATCATAGATCATAGGCAGATACCTTTGTCAACATGTCAAAATAAACATTTATTATTCATCGCATATAAAAGATACAGATGCTTAGTTAACAAAGAACTGCAAACAAAAGAAACACATGTACATACCTTTTCATCATCCTCTTCCTCATCCCCCAAATCCATATTGTCCTGACAAAAAAAAAAGAACTGTGTTATAAAGTTGAGATTTCTACATTCTAAAACTTTGTCTAATTTTGACAAAGTGCAGGGATCAGCGGTGACCCTGAGGTCGTCACTGCAGGGCAGCTGACTGACAGGCCATGCTGGCTTTGTTCACAACAAACCAAGGCAACTGAGGGGTGGCAGCTCACACTTTTCTACCAGAGCATGCTAAAGCGCCAGTAATCAATATGTTGTGTGTGGAAAAGTGGCTCAAATGATTACTTGCATACGAAAGGATCTGCTCAAAGTGACAAACACATAGAGAGTTATCACCCAAAGTCTACAGTTCCCCTCAGCTCTACTCAGCAGTTTAGCATCTTCTAGCTCTAGTTCACTCATTGCATTGCTTTTGTTGCACTATGTAAGTAGAGCTGGAAGATATGGAAAAAAAATCAAATATCACAATTTTTTTGACAGAATACCTCAATGTCAATATTGTCGCCATATTGTAGTGTGACTATTGATGCTTTCACAAAATATTAACACAATGAGTTTTGATAAATTATCTCCAATAATGTTACTAATGACTAAGTGGGTAAAGGCAACTAGAACAGTCTAGTAAGAACAGTCAGAAGAGTACATCACTTCACTGTAATGCAGCCTCTAAAACCAGAAAAAGACCATTTGTGTCATATCACGATATCCAAAATTGAAGACGATATCTAGTCTCATATATTGATGTCGATATAATATCAATATATTGCCCAGCCCTATATGTAAGTAACAACTAAATGAAAGGGCCTTAAACCCTTTTTGAACACACACATTTCAAAAGATCAAACCGTTTTCTTTATTATACGAGATATTCTCCTATAGTTTTAGTTTGGTGTGGTTTAAAGTCTGAGCACCAATCAGGATTGAGGGACATTTGAATTCAAATCGGATGACACTTGAGAGGTTGTTTGCTCATGTCGCCAGTACTGTGAATTAAATTGATGATGAAGCAGATTACCAGAGTGTTACGCTCTTTATAAATAATATCTAAGGAATGTAAAACTCAGATTGTGGCATATTTAGTTATTCATATTTACTCACACCTTAGCGTCAGTTTTTATTCTCACATTATCTGTCATACGTGAAAAATTATTTCCTTGTCACGTGATGCATCGGTTTGTTATTGTAAACTGTTTGATGTGCAATATTCCGTAGTAATGCTGCCTATACGGTATATTCATTAACACTGTTGTAGACGAACGAGTTCATTCATCGTTTTGTTCATTGACCAAAATTTTGATAATGGTTAAAGTGCTCATATTATGCTCATTTTCAGGTTCATAATTGTATTTAGAGGTTGTACCAGAATAGGTATATGTGGTTTAATTTTCAGAAAATATGATATAATTGTTGTACTGCACATTGCTGCAGCTCCTCTTTTCACCCTGTGTGTTGAGCTCTCTGTTTTAGCTACAGAGTGAGACATCTCACTTCTGTTCCATCTTTGTTGGGAGTCGCACATGAGCAGTACCTAGGTAAGGACTACTAGCCAGTCAGAAGCAGAGTATGAGGGCGTGTCCTGACAGTACCTAGGTAAGGACTACTAGCCAGTCAGAAGCAGAGTATGAGGGCGTGCCCTGACAGTACCTAGGTAAGGACTACTAGCCAGTCAGAAGCAGAGTATGAGGGCGTGTCCTGACAGTACCTAGGTAAGGACTACTAGCCAGTCAGAAGCAGAGTATGAGGGCGTGTCCTGACATTACCTAGGTAAGGACTACTAGCCAGTCAGAAGCAGAGTATGAGGGCGTGTCCTGACAGTACCTAGGTAAGGACTACTAGCCAGTCAGAAGCAGAGTATGAGGGTGTGTCCTGACAGTACCTAGGTAAGGACTACTAGCCAGTCAGAAGCAGAGTATGAGGGCGTGTCCTGACAGTACCTAGGTAAGGACTACTAGCCAGTCAGAAGCAGAGTATGAGGGCGTGTCCTGACAGTACCTAGGTAAGGACTACTAGCCAGTCAGAAGCAGAGTATGAGGGCGTGCCTTGACAGTACCTAGGTAAGGACTACTAGCCAGTCAGAAGCAGAGTATGAGGGCGTGTCCTGACAGTACCTAGGTAAGGACTACTAGCCAGTCAGAAGCAGAGTATGAGGGCGTGCCATGCTAGCAGCTAGGCGAGCATTATAACGTGTGTTCCAAAGTGACCACGTTTGTCTCTGAAGTAAAGGCTGGACTATAACAGAGCTGTTTGGAGCAGTTGGTGAACAGTGTTTTCTGGTGGAGATGGTAAGTCCCTTTGGGGGGGACTTTGGGCTTTTTCACTTTGTAAACCTATAACATGAACAAAAAAGATATGTAACACAATAAAGGAAAGGGGAAAAGCCAAAAAGCATAATATGAGTTCTTTAAATAATTGTAAATTTAATATCTTTGTGTTCTGTTGATCCAACAAAAAAGGGTTGATCTACTGGGCTCTGAGAACTAGTGAGTGTCTATTTTCCACAGTCACATTTAAAGTCTACAAAATGCATTCATTAATGGAAGAAATAACCAGCAGATGGACTGATAATGAAAATAATGGTTAGCTGCAGCCCTACATGGTTGTAAAGCAGCACATATTTCACAATACAATAAAGCCCATTGTTGTTTGAACAGAGCACTGTGTATGTAATTTGCTATAACATAAAGTCTGTGTTGAGCCGTATACAGTAAATACAGCTGCTACTCCACACTGAGCACAGACGAGATGCAACACCCTTGTTTCTGTGAAACGGAGAGTGGTCACAGACAGTGGGGGAAAACACTGGGAATTGTGACCTTTTCAGAGCATAGTGCTAAAACACTTTGTCTAATTTGACCAGTCACAACGAGGAGAGGGCAACAGACCAATTACAGTGAAGAAGAGGACGGATTCAGGACAATAACTAGAAGCAGACTGGAAATAAAACGATAAAGAAAGCAGCATTAGTAAGGGACAAGCACTGCAAATTAGCTTTGGCTATAATGATATGTTGCATTAGTATATTCAGTGAGTTCTCTATGCGAGTTCTGTATTATGTGTTATTTTATTGTTATGTAGCTAGGTGCAGCTAGTTGCTATGGAAACAAACCAGCTTTTAATTTTGAGCACAAAATGTGGTTGAGGTAGCCATTTTTCTACAAAATCAAAAAAGGAGTGTGAACAGGAACCAGAAGATCACTTGTCTGAAGCAGAATAAAGATGGACGAGGCTGATGCAGCTGCTCTGGGCTCACCAAGTCCTGACTGACCCGACCCGACTGGATGTGGAGGTAGTTCCATGAGATGAGCAGGACCAGGAAGAGAGGCAGCATGTAAAACTCCCAGTTCCACACGGTCACCAAAAACACCTGCAGGCAGAGGTGCACACATGAAACAAAACTGCTCTCCATTAAGTCACATCCAAAAGACATTTTCAATAGTTACAGAATCCCCGCAAGCTAAAGGCTGATCAAATCTGCTATTGATTTAATTAGCAGTGGTCAAGCTGATGAAGGCTACCCTGCCACTATCAAAGCCTTGCTTCCCACATGTAAGTACAGTTACGCTGCATACGCTGTGTAGGGCGACCTCTCTGCTCAGCTGCACCGACTCTCCCTCCACCCCCTGTACAGTAAATGCATTGACAATAACCACACGTTTAATTGCTCTGCCTCTCTCATCTTTGTGCACATTAAAGCCGACCACGCCATTCACTGCAGCCACAGGGAGCCTGTGTGTGAATATGTCATTAACATCCATAATGGCACTTGTGATGGTAATTCCACCCATGTGTGGCTCAGGTAAAAATGGAAAAGAGGATAAAGAAAAATGGCTTGTGATGTCTCAATTGCACGGCTAAATGGAACGAGGAAATATCCTGTCAGAGAGGCAGCGCCGGCCAACATGGCAGCGAGCCACAAGGCGCGGGGAAGGGTTTCCAGGTTTTTAGATGCTAATAAAAATACAAGTGAACATCTGGTAAAGACATCATTCTACTCTGAGGCACCAACTGACATAAAAGATAGCAGATAAACCCCCCCCCCCAGCACTACCACCACCAGATTTAATGTGCAAAAAAAACCAAAAGAAAAAAATAACCAAGCATGTTCTTGTCTGTGTTATCACAAGCCAAAACAGGGCCTGGGAGAGGAGATGAAACAATTCCTCACTGAAAGGGGTTATGTTTTATTAGAGGACATTGGAATGACCGGGAGAGCCGGGACAGGGGGAAAGCCAAGTCACGCTTTGGTGGAAATGTATACCCAGCCCATAAAGATTGTGATAACTGCAGCCCATTTCAGCTTAAGAGGCATTACACAGTCTTCAACAGCAAGAAAGAGGGCTATGGAAACACAATCCAGATCAGACAGAGAGAGAGAGAAAATGAAATGAAAGGCTACCTAATGTTGGGAGAGCTACTGAACTGGAGGGTAGCATATTTTCCGAATGCAGAAGGATTTCCATACTAATACTCGGGGAAGGGTTTGCATGGCACAGCGGTAACCCAGGAGCACATAATCACTGACATCGTTCACAACATTCATTGTTTTAAAGCAGGACGGTGTAATTTACGCTGAACAGCAGCTCGTGATTATTATGGATATTTATGAGATAATGATAAAAGTGGAGAAGAGTCAGTGAACCATAATATCTACCAAAACTTCACAAACATTTGCCATCATTAGCTACCATAAGTCATACCAGACCAAGTGAGGCTGAGTGTACCCTTGAGCGTATTGACTTGTCCCTCATTTCTGATGACCAGTCATCACATGCCTCTAAAAGCTATTACTGAGCAACCCCCCAATATTCAGTGTTAGACTCATTGTTCATGACCATATTTGTGGCCATTCTGTATCACACATGGCATGCAAAAAAAGAAAAGAAAAAGACAGCAGAGACAGAATATAAACCAGTGTGTTAATGAACACATCTGGCCTGGTGTTTGTCAGTGTAACAGGCTGGATGATCTTTAGAAAACTAGGTCTATAGGTGATTTGTCACTAAACTGTATTGTAACACACACATGCTCGCCCGTGAGAATTCTGTGCAACGGAGCACATGTAGTGGTCTGTGGCGCACGATTCTTATTACTCTCTCTCTGTGTTGTGTGTGTGTGTGTGTGTGTGTGTGTGTGTGTGTGTGTGTGTGTGTGTGTGTGTGTGTGTGTGTGTGTGGTGTGTTTTACTGACCATCCAACATGTAGCTGCTGGTTAAAGAGTCCTTAAGAAGATAAAGAATACTTAAGTGTTTTGGGGTGGTTGTTTTTTTTTTTTTTTTTTTGCAAAACATGCTCCCATACAGACAGTGTGTCAGGTGTGAGCACATTGAAAACAAATAGCAGCTATTACAGACGCAGCCTCATCTCCCAGATCAGCAACACTAACCATTCGTTCTTTATTTTAATGTGCTAATGGATGTGTAATACCTTGTCAATCACGTATATTATTCTTTTCTTTGTTTTCCTCATTAACTCTTCGTCCAATTTTCGACCTACCCCTCTAGGCCTCCCCTTTTGCCCATGGATGACCCCTCTTGTTTCTGTGTTTTGGTGGGATTGGAAAATGTCTATTTTGAAATAGGCTGCATCTTTTTTTCTGACTTACAATACAGATGTTATACTTAAAATAAAATAAAATAAAATAAAAATGGCAAGTTATAGAAAAGGTAAACACAAAGTCCCACCTACTTTTACAAATCAAAGTAATGAGGGGCTACAGTATGTGATCTATTATAGTTCACATACGCTGCTGCTGGGATTCAGGCTTCCCACTGGGATAAGCCGTACATTTACAGTATACTGCACTGACTGGAACGCTCTGCACAGAGTTGTCTGACAATCTGCAGATGTTGTAGGTAGTTTGTCACTCCATCCTGTCATGAAGGGTGAGGCATTGATGCATTACACTCATGTGGAAGTATTAAGCAGGCATTTATTCCTTCTCACTGAGGCTTGAAATGGCAGGGAGCGTTAGTGTGAAAACATGAGTACAGATGGTACTGTCTTTCAAAAGCTGAGATGCAGTGGGAGGATGTGTGTGTACATTGTGTGCTTGTTCATGCTTGTGTGATTTGTGTTTTAGTGTGTGTGTCAGATCTGTCAGGAGAAACAACATTATCCCTATTAATTAATTCTATATATATGGTTTAAATATTTGCATTGCAAGCACTTTCTGATTAAAGTCCACTAACCCCCTGATCCCATGCTGGATGTTTCTAGAGGTCCAAGTGATCCTAAATTGCATATATCTAAAAGCACCACTCAAAGCTAAAGAGAGCCTTCTGTTCACATAACAGCCCTGTGATGCAGCTCCCATTTTTCACAGCAAATTGGACAAACTGTACTATTGGCTGGCGTACAGTATCTCTTGACAAGTCTCATAAGAAAGTCTTTAGAAGCTCAACAAAACTTTAGTGCCATCTACAGGACGCAAGCCGCAAAAACAAAAAGAACTTTCCATGACCTTAATTGCCTGAATAGTTAATGTACAACTTCGTGCTGCATGCCATTTCCAATGGAGCTAGATCTGGGAGAGAATGATGTCAAAAGGATCAGCACCCACTGCACTTTGCAGTTTAAAGACAGGGGCTGAGAGAGGCTTCTCCTGTGTTACTGTCTTCACACTTGCTTAACACTTGTATTCAACAATGGGAGGATGGAGAATAAGCCTTATCTCTGAAGAGTCTTTTAATTGGACTTCTGTCTGCATAATGGGTTCTAAATCAAACCGAGTACAGATTGGACAGAGGGTTAATGAGTTGTCAGGGAAGTGGAACAAAAATAGACTCCATCTCAACTCCACTGGGACTCTACTCTCTCCAGCTGACGCTTAACTCTGCATCCACGAGACACACAACACTGAAAGCGTCCACTCCAACATAGAGGCAGGGCCAAGCCTGCGTTTCTGCTGAGCCCAACACCACATTGATTAAGGATCTTGCTGGGAGAGTTCAAGTAGGGGATAGCCAGACTGCGGTAGTCTTCCGCAGCTTGGAGGGAAAACAGAGAGAAATGCAGATAGTGTGTTGATAAGCAGTTAAAGCACTTCACCAGGAAGGCTAGCAGGCTTCTCTGAATGCTCTCCCACTGGAAGCAGCTTTTGATGTACTGCAGAGTCGACATGATAGCCCTGTACAGTGTCTGAACACGGAGCACGTTCCTGGCCAGAACCTGAAAGATACAGATTACAAACATGCAAAACACATAAATATTACAGTAGGTGTGTTAAAAAAATGCTCTTAATAATGTTTTCATTGTGTATAGGTTTAATCTTGTAAGATGTTTATTCATACTAAACAAGGAAACATCCAGTCAGCTAATAGTGAGTAGCTGGCATGCATGAGCCATTGCGGTCAAGGGGCAAACATGTCAGTAATCTGACCTGATTTTGTCAACCAAGACTTTCAACATTAAACCCAGAAGGAACCCCTGCACATTACCGTCAGTCCTCTGTGTGTAAGCCAATTTTGGCGTTAGTGAGCAATGTATTGTCCGACAACAATGAGTCTTTGTGGGAAGTACAGACAGTCAGGCACCCTGTCTTGCACCCTGTCTTACACACTGTATATCAAACTAATGTAGCAGAGCAGTGGACAAGAACTCAGTCACAGTTGGGGTCAATTACAGCTCAATTCATCTAATTCAGGCAAAACAAAGTCTTTGCTTTTGCAGTTGGTTGGTTGCACAGAAAAGAAATGTACCATGTTCACCATGTCCAGTTCATCAACAATATGTTCATGTTCAGTTCAAGGAGAGCTAATTGACAATACAAATGGTAATCATGTACAGCTTGTCTTCCACCTATTTTTTTAAATAATTTAAACTATCCAAGCGTCACATGAATATTTTCAAAAGTGCAGTGACCTCTGACCCTCGCCCTCTTTACGACTGGTTGCTCGTAACGTTTAATGCCATGAAGTTTAGGGCTGCAGCCAATCCTTTTCATTATCGATTAGAAGGCCCATACTTTTCTTGAATAAATAATTATTTGTTTGGTCAATGAAATGTCAAAACAATTTTGAAAAATTACAACTTTTCACAATTTCCTCAAATCCATGGCTTTGTCCTGCCAACAATCTAAAACCCAAAGATATTCAGTCCACAATCATAAGAGCAAGTAAAGCAGCAAATGTGCAGATTCATTTTTTGTCAATCAACCAATTCATTTATCGACAAGTGGATTCAGCACGAAGGATATTCTACCCTTCATATATAAGTGTATGGTGCTCTGGATGAATAAAAAGCACTTCAAATCTAAATGTACCATGTGCGTTACAAAATAATCAACCAGACGTGTCAAACCTTTTTAGAAAACTTGGGATTGTCCTCTATGAATCTTCTCTCCCTTGGTTGGAAGGTTTTTATACCCGCTCTGACCTGATTTAAAAATAAAAAATAAAAAGAAAGCCATGAAGCAATGAGAAGCAGACAGAATCAGGCCCATCTTTCATAGCCATCACGCACTCATGTCCTCATTGCAGGCTGAACTTTTACTTACAGGGTTAAAAATAACCTCCAGCTCCAGAGTGATGCTGCCCTTCGACAGCCCACCTAAGTCCTCTTTCTTCAGCGGGTAGGCGATCTGCTGTCCCCTGCGGATCTGTGGGACAGAAAGGGCATCAGGTGCTGAACTCATCCATGAACCTGACCATCAGTCACACTGGATTACATCTTAGCAAGTCTTCAATGCGCTGCAGTGTTATCACCCTCTTCACTTTTATTTAGCCACAGAGTGTAACAGATTAGTCTATAGCCTGCATGACAGACTCTTAGTGAGGTAGTGTGTAGTACCGAGAGCAGGGGAATGGCAACCTTTCCCAAGAAGTCTGGCGCCTTGTCTCCATCCTCATCAAAGATGGTCACCACCAGAACCTCATGAATGTCTTTGACAGGGCTGCAGAGACAAACAAGGAGGGCAGATACTCCTCACAAACCAGCACACACAATAGCATTATGTATGTTTGATGTTAAACAGCATACACCATGCATACATCACGTAGTATTAATGAGAAAATGTGGTGGGATAAAAGAGACTCAGACTGACAATGTGAAGACTTTTTTCCACTCTGGGTGGAGGCTCTTGTAGACTGTGTGGGTCTGCAGTCTGTCGTTCCCCAGCTTCAACACACAGAAGGGATCACTCTTGCCTGTAGAACACAACAAAAAACACTTTCACACTGGGCTCCCTCTGTCCCTTTCAACGTAACAACAGAACAAAGAAAGGACTTAAATCCAAGTGTGTGAAGTACCGTTTAAATCAGCAGACAGCAAATCTGCAGCCTTGATCACTTTGATTTGAAGGAAACCAACATCGCTGAGGTTTTTCAGGGACCTTTTCAAACTCTGTGGGGGACAGACAAGAAGCATGAGGGTTTGGATACATTTAAATTACAACCCCAAATCAGAAAAAGTTGGGACAGTATGGAAAACACAAATATAAAAATAAAGTAGTGATTTCTAAATGTACTTTGACTTGTATTTCTTTGCAGACAATGTGAACACAAAATATTTCATGTTTTGTCTGGTCAACTTAATTTCATTTGTAAATATACATCCTTTCATGTCATTCAGACCTGCAACACATTCCAAAAAAGGTTGGGACAGGAGCTATTTAGGGCTAGTAATCAGGTAAATTGGTTAAATAACGATGTGATTTGAAACAGGTGATGTCAACAGGTGATTGTAATTATGATTTGGTACAAAAGCAGCATCCAAGAAAGGTCTAGTCCTTTAGGAGCAAAGATGGGCCGAGGATCGCCAGTTTGCCAACAAATACGTGAGAAAATGATTGAAATGTTTAAAAACAATGTTTCTCAAAGAAAGATAGGAAGACATTTGCTTATTTCACCTTCAACAGTGCATAACATAATTAAAAGATTCAAGGAATGAGGAGGAATTTCAGTGCGTAAAGGACAAGGGCGCAAGCCTAAGCTGAACAACCGTGATCTCCGATCCCTCAGACGGCACTGCATCAAGAATCGTCATTCATCTATAAGCAATATCACCACATGGGCTCAGGACTACTTTGGCAAACCTTTGTCAAGTACCACAATACGTAGTTACAGCCACAAATGCCAGTTAAAACTGTACTGTGCCAAAAGGAAGCCCTATGTTAACAGTGTCCAGAAGCGCCGTTGACTTCTCTGGGCTCGGAGGCATCTGGGATGGACCATCACACAGTGAAAACGTGTACTGTGGTCAGATGAGTCAGTATTTCAGGTATCTTTTGGGAGAGATGGACGCCGTGTGCTCCAGACCAAAGAAGAAAAGGATTATCCAGACTGTTACCAGCAACAAGTCCAAAAGCCAGGGTCTGTCATGGTATGGGGTTGTGTCAGTGCCCTTGGCAAAGGTACCTTGCACTTCTGTGATGGCACCATTAATGCTGAAAAGTACATAGAGATTTTGGAGCACAATATGCTGCCTTCAAGAAGACATCTTTTCCAGGGACGTCCATGCATATTTCAACAAGATAATGCAAAACCACATTCTGCACACATTACAAAGGCCTGGCTGCGGAGGAAGAGGATACGGGTACTTGACTGGCCTGCCTGCAGTCCCGACCTGTCTCTAATAGAGAATGTGTGGCGCATTTTGAAGCGCAAAATGCGACAACAAAGACCCCGTACTGTTGCCCACCTTAAGACTTGTTTGCAGCAAGAGTGGGACAAAATTACACCTGAAACACTTCATCACTTGGTGTCTTCAGTCCCTAAACATCTTTTAAGTGTTGTGAAAAGGAATGGCAACATTACAAAGTGGTAAATGCTTTACTATTCCAACTTTTTTTGAAATGTGTTGCAAGAACCAAAATAGGAATTTTGTTTATTTGAAAAAAAAAAACAATAAAAATCTTGAGGAACACATTAAATTATGTGCTGTTGTATTGTCTGCAATGAAATACAAGTCAAAGTACATTTAGAAATCACTACTTTCTTTTTTATTTGTGTTTTCCATACTGTCCCAACTTTTTCTGATTTGGGGTTGTAGAAAAGACTCAGACAGCCACCAAAAAGGAGAGCTCTGGCAAGCTACAGTATGTTGTTTAAAATTGTACAAGAAATCTGCACACTATCTTCTTGCCATTAACTTAATCAGAAAACAGCATTTAGGCCAGGTACTTCATGAAGAAGCGATTTGGGTGATTATTTTCCCCATTCGGCTGTAGAAAGGTTTATCTTCAGTGGCTGACTTCTGGAAATCTCATATGTAAGTACCTGCCACAAGAACTTCATTAGATCAAGAAGACATATACTCCAAACAGTCCTAATTGTATAGCCATGATGGATTGCCCATCTTAAGCAAGTTTCAAGACGCTGAAAGTTCATTTTCATACTTTTTTTGCATGAAATGAAACCAGTGGCTGCAAGACCGGTATGATATAACAGGATATATCATCTAAATACCTAAGGGTTAAGGGTAAATTATGCATGATTTTTAGTTAATAGACTAAAATGCGAAAAACCGGCATTGCACTTTAAATGCAGCTTCTGATTGACAATATTTAGGGCAGATTGTAATGGGCTGGTTTCTTCAGAAGTCCTTAATATTCATACTCTCCTCCTCTCGGTACATCCCTGCGGTTTACCAGAAGGGTTCATGTGGAACCCTTTTTTTTGTGTGTGTATACTTTCTCAAGGCAGCCCAGCTGTATCTTATTGAAATACAGACCTTCTCGCGACATGACCACATCTGAAAATGGATGTCAAAAACATCATGTCAACACTGATAAAGCAGATATCCTTGTTACAGAGTCCGAGCACGTTACCTGGCAGATACTGCCATCTCTTGGCCTTTCAACACAGAAAGTACCGCAGGAATCCCGGATAGCGATTGGCCTTAAATTACCTCTGACTCCATTTTTAACCCCTAATTGCCACTTAAATATAGGCATGGTTTATCAACTTCAGACATTGAATTCAATGTTCACTTCATAACCACTGACGCTATCACTGACTATACATGCCTTTCGCTTAGCCTTTTGATTGCCTTAATTAACAAATCTCTTGAGAGCTCAGTTTATCTCTCTGTCAGCAGCTGCTTTTCAAAATAAATTACATATTTCAAAAATAAAAGTAAACGATATGACAATCCACTAAAGTGTCAGATATACTGGCACTTTAACTGGAACATGTATGTGGTGAAGTGATGCAACCATACAGTACATATAGAATAAACACAGTACAGTAGTTGAGGTACTGACATAGCTGTCCAGCTGGTTCTGTTGTTCACGAGCCTCATCGAGCGGTGCGGCACACAGGTCCGAGATGGAGACGCCGCTGCATGTGTTCAGTGTGAGCAGGAAGACCAAACGTCCTCTCCCCTGGTCTAGGGCGGGTGTGAACAGCTGTCTCTGATTGAAAGGGACCTTGGACAGGTCAACTTCACACCTGTACACACAAACACACAGGCCTTCACATACTGCAGGATAGAGGTGTAATTGGGCCTTAAAAGTTAGGCCCGACAAGGCCCGAGCCCAACAAAATTCAGCCCGAGCCCGACGAGTACATTTTGATTGACAGCTTTTTAAAAGCCTGAATCTGTTTACAGCCCGATATTATTCAAATGTGCGCACGCACACATCAGCTCTTTTGCCTTTTGCCAAGAATAAGTCATTTATACATGTTTAAACATCATTTATTCATGACTAGCGTAGGCTATAGGCCACTTGGAAGTTGGAACAAAGAAATAAATATAAAATAAGTCCTCCAGAGGCTAGCCTCCGTTTCACCTCCTCAACATCCATTTTTGCGTTAATCGAAACGCATCAGCTGACCGCTCATTTACCATGCAATCCGGAGCGCAAGATCGAGCCCGGCCCAAGCCCGTGTAAAATGATAGAATTTAAGAGCGAACCCGTCGGGTGATGTCGGGTCCCGTCGGATTCGGGAAAAGATCTTCAGCTCTACTGCAGGACACACATGCAGTACATGCAGTACAGTTGCAGTCATGCAAAATGTTCATACATCATGCACAGACATGCATGCTCACAAACATGCACAATATCATGCACATATGCAGGCATAAAATCAAGTATCAACACCCACATTCACAAGATAAACATACATGTACAACATGTACCTAATCCTTACAGCAGCAGCCTACATTTTTCACATTGCCCATTGCTGTGTGGTAAGAATCAGTAGGCATTTGCTTTGGACCAACATTAAACCAACACTTAAAAAACTGACTGTTCACTTAGACACCACCATGAACCGTTTCTTCACCTGACAGGACAAACGCAGCGCTCACTGGGCTGACAGTGGTCTTTGTTTCCACATTTTCAAGTGGAAAACCAAGGCAGCTGCTTTGGAAATGTCCAATGCAGTTGTTTTTTTTTTTCGTTCAAAAGGGTACCGGTGTTTTGCAGTAAGGCAAAACACATCACTAGTTTTAGCGCACACACACGCACACACACACACACAAAAAATGCAGACTCACGTTCCCAAACACTCCTCGTTCCTGCGTCCTTCCTTGGACCAGAGCTCCACTTCCAGGATGTCAGACCTGTCCACGAACAGGTTAAAAGTGAACCTCTCTCTCCACTGAGGGTTGGACACTCTGCAGCGGTCCTGATTTAAAAATGAGATCAGAACACAAAACATAATTTTCTTTTCAAAAATGTAGATGTAAGACATTGAATGCTAAGAGTAGCCATTCAAATTCAGATACCACAGCCAGAAAACGTTGCTACCCTATCTTCATAATTGATATTTTATTTAACATGCTGTTATTTTATATAAAAACATCACTTTTATTATGAGTTGTCAGTTATCTGGCTGTAAAAGTGAATCTAGAACCTGTTATTTAGAGAATTAACCAGTTGCAGTATGTCCAGATCTTTTAACCGCGTGAGTTTGATTTTCCAACAGATTAGTGTGTGAATGTTGCGTTCTGAAGCAGCATTAGAAATTCCCATTGCACATGAAGGCATAAAAAGCAATTACTGTCATTCTGAACCTGCATATAAAAAAGAAAAAGAAAAGGAGTGATGCTGCTCATTAGCATGCAGCTTTGATCTGTAATGGATGATGTTGCAGAATAGCAAGATAATTGTTAATGACAGCGCAAAAAAAGTGAGCATCACTGCTGGACGTTATCCAGCTGCCAGGATGAGCAGTGATGAAGCTGTCCATGTCACACATCAAAAATCTATTTTTTTTTTCTAATTGCCATTGCTCTCTTTCATACAGTAATATCTCTGTGAACCCATCAGAGACTATAAAGGCATTAAGGTCCTAACATGTGCACTGTTGAACAGATTATTGTACTGTTGTATTAATTATAAAAATGTCACTCTGGACAAAGTATCAGTATGTCAGAAGTAAATGTAAAATAAAATACATAGTATACACTCAGAGATCTGCGGCATAAAATCCATTATAATGTATGATGCCAATCTCAAGGTATGCATATTCTAAGACTAATAAGTACAATAATCAAATTTGTCTAGTTTTAAAGCAACATTTCCCATATTTTATTTTAAACATCACAATAATTTGACATACTAAATACATTACCAGATTAGCATAATTCTACACTTGTGAAAGGAGAGGGGAAAGAATAGGCAAGAAAAATATGAGTTTAGGTTAGGAAAGTTTAAATAAAAAAGTGTTTGGAGGAGAATAAGGGAAAAGGAGCAGAGGAAAGGGAGAGTGAGGAGAAGAAACGAGTAGAAAAAAAGAGTAGAGGGGGGAAGAGGAATAGACAGGGTTTAAGAAGAACAAGGCCAATTCAAGGAGAGGAGGGGAGGAGATGAAAAGCATTAAGCAAGCGGTATACCCGCCGTTCCCGACCTGTCGCATGACAATGTGACGTCATGGGAGCGCCGTAACCATTTATACTTGTGTGTGGTGGTGGCGACACTAGTTGCAGTCTTCTCCTGAACAGAGGTGGTGCTAATGAGGAAAGACTACCGACGCTGCTCTTTCTACGGACTAGAAGAAGAAGAAAAAGATAAACAACGGCAGAACTGGCAGCAGCATTGACGTCAATGCTTTGATTTGATTGGACGACCTACTTCGTCAGATCAAGCCTTTCATTCACCATAAAATAACTCATCTTAACCCAGTAAGGTTACCAGAGAGACTTGCAGTCACTCTGAGAGTCCTGGCATCACGTTGCCCAGGAGCTCGTTCATGCTTCCTGTTTCCGCTTTGTCGTGCGCTGCTGAAAAAAACAGAGTGGTGCGCGCCCTCTGGTCGCGCACTTTAAATCCTGGCGCACGTCATTTTGACGTCACATTGTTGTGCGACAGGTTGGAAACGGCGTCTGTAAAGAGGCCTTTAGTCCACCAGCCAAGTACCTTGCTTTTGTAGCTCTGCTCTCCCAGTCTGAAGCGAACAAAGAGCTGACCTCCCTGAGAGTCCAGCGGCAGCTCCTGACCCCTGACCAGAGTCACTGACACAACAGAAGTCCACAGCTGATTCTTCCTCAGTGTCTCCGACAGACGGCAGCTCTGAGAAGAGCCTCCCGACTGGGATTTGAAACAAAGGAGAGAAAGGGAAAGGGGGGAAAGAGAGTCAGAATGCAAATAGAACAATTGCAATATCAGGGTACATAATAGTTACACCAAACTAAATCAAATTCCTTTATTACCAATCCTTTATCTCTTATGTATGCATGCAGGAAAGAAAGGATTCAAAAAAGAAACCAGTACAGTAAATAGATTCTACTTAGAAAGTGTCACCTATAAAAACACAAATCAGATAGCAATACGCTCTGAATCAGTACTTACAACAAGCACGCTTGGAAGACAGCTGAATGAGACAGCATTATCTCTCTTCTCCAGTGAAAAGAGAATTCAATTGTTCCTTTAGTTCACTGAGAGATTAGGTAAAGCCTGCAGAAGCTACAATGCAGAGCAGCATCTCTCTGCCATATATAATAGGGAACCATATTCTAAGATAATTAGCTGAGCTTACATGAAGACACAACACTGTAGGGAGATATATTTAACAC
>CM042426.1:39722231-40039731 GCA_023631565.1 Gymnocephalus cernua | reverse complement strand
TCTCCCACACCAAAGGCATGTGTTCTAACCACTGCGCAATCACCACCAGTATTGTGACTGACTGTAATAATGAAATGACCCTGCTTCTATTTCCAAACTACAACCCCAAATCAGAAAAAGTTGGGACAGTATGGAAAACACAAATAAAAAAAGAAAGTAGTGATTTCTAAATGTACTTTGACTTGTATTTCATTGCAGACAATACAACAGCACATCATTTAATGTGTTCCTCATGATTTTTATTGTTTTTTTTTTTTTTCAAAAAAACAAAATTCCTATTTTGATTCTTGCAACACATTTCAAAAAAAGTTGGAACAGTAAAGCATTTACCACTTTGTAATGTTGCCATTCCTTTTCACAACACTTAAAAGACGTTTAGGGACTGAAGACACCAAGTGATGAAGTGTTTCAGGTGTAATTTTGTCCCATTCTTGCTGCAAACAAGTCTTAAGGTGGGCAACAGTACGGGGTCTTCGTTGTCGCATTTTGCGCTTCAAAATGCGCCACACATTCTCTATTGGAGACAGGTCGGGACTGCAGGCCGGCCAGTCAAGTACCCGTATCCTCTTCCTCCGCAGCCAGGACTTTGTAATGTGTGCAGAATGTGGTTTTGCATTATCTTGTTGAAATATGCATGGACGTCCCTGGAAAAGATGTCTTCTTGAAGGCAGCATATTGTGCTCCAAAATCTCTATGTACTTTTCAGCATTAATGGTGCCATCACAGAAGTGCAAGTTACCTTTGCCAAGGGCACTGACACAACCCCATACCATGACAGACCCTGGCTTTTGGACTTGCTGCTGGTAACAGTCTGGATGATCCTTTTCTTCTTTGGTCTGGAGCACACGGCGTCCATTTCTCCAAAAAAATACCTGAAATACTGATTCATCTGACCACAGTACACGTTGCCACTGTGTGATGGTCCATCCCAGATGCCTCCGAGCCCAGAGAAGTCGACGGCGCTTCTGGACACTGTTAACATAGGGCTTCCTTTTGGCACAGTACAGTTTAAACTGGCATTTGTGGCTGTAACTACGTATTGTGGTACTTGACAAAGGTTTGCCAAAGTAGTCCTGAGCCCATGTGGTGATATCGCTTATAGATGAATGACGATTCTTGATGCAGTGCCGCCTGAGGGATCGGAGATCACGGTTGTTCAGCTTAGGCTTGTGCCCTTGTACTTTACGCACTGAAATTTCTCCTCATTCCTTGAATCTTTTAATTATGTTATGCACTGTTGAAGGTGAAATAAGCAAATGACTTCCTATCTTTCTTTGAGGAACATTGTTTTTAAACATTTCAATAATTTTCTCACGTATTTGTTGGCAAACTGGCGATCCTCGTTGCTCCTAAAGGACTAGACCTTTCTTGGATGCTGCTTTTGTACCGAATCATAATTACAATCACCGGTTGACATCACCTGTTTCAAATCACATCATTATTTAACCAATTTACCCGATTACTAGCCCTAAATTGCTTCTGTCCCAACCTTTTTTGGAATGTGTTGCAGCTCTGAATGACAGGAAAGGATGTATATTTTACAAATGAAATTAAGTTGACCAGACAAAACATGAAATATTTTGTGTTCACATTGTCTGCAATTAAATACAAGTCAAAGTACATTTAGAAATCACTACTTTCTTTTTTTTATTTGTGTTTTTCATACTGTCAACTTTTTCTGATTTGGGGTTGTAGTTTCTAAATAGCCATTTACCCTTGTTTCTTAACTTGTAAGGAAATGTGCTGGTTTCCAGTAAAAGCCACGACCAGCCTGCTCATAGTGTTATCTTTCACATGCCTGCACGGAGGATGTGGTTTGTTTCCTCCCCAACCGATGGGACCACAGCTTCCTGAATCAATAGCCAATCAGATTTTAGCTTCAAATGTGAAAAGTGATAGCAGCTGAACACTTTGTTTGTATCTTATGACTACTGTATGTAGATAGAACAACGTGTGGCTCTACCAGGATTCAGAATGCAGCATTATTCTCTGTCAAATCATTTTCATTCCAAGGTACAATCTGTGACTTCTGGCTGTTCTGTCAATCGACCAGCTGAGGGCAGCAGTCCACCAAACACAGTTTATGGACCATCAGCATAGACTCCTCTGCGTCCCTGTCCTCTATGATCATGCCTGGGTCTGTATGGCTTTGCTGTTACAATATAAGACATTACAAACCTCCTATTACATAACAAACCAGTGTTGGCCATCAGCAAACAGCTGTCAGCATACGCTATGCATGCAGTGTATATAATCTGATCAAACAGAGAAAATGAAAGGTTGTTTATGCACTGCTTTTAAAAGACTGTAACTTAACAATAATGCAGGGGAAACCAAATGCTCCTGCGCCTTGATCCTCCACTTCATTTTCTGCATTAGCTTTACCCAGAGCCTGGTTGTGTAAATACAAAGCCACACAATAGAGAGACAGAGAGAAATGAGACCCAAAAACATTCCAAGCAGTGAAAGGCATGGAGTAATGACTGCTGGGTGCGGCTCAGACAAGTTCTAATATGCTGTGTGGATTCCTGCCCCAGCTGCTAAAGTCAACCAGTCACTTCGCTGTCTTGGGTGTCACTGGAGCCAATAACATTGTATGTATTCAAACAAACACTCCTGGCCATCATTAATGAGCCAAGGCTAAACACACAAAGTGAGGTCAATGCAAGCAAAACCAGCAGAGGACATGGCATTTCTGGTCGGCTCAAACGTCAGAACACTCTTCTGCTGCGGCTTCAAAAGGAAAGAGGAGATTAATTCTACTCCACAGTATATGGAACAAGTTGACCAACGGGCAGGGAAGTGAAAATGATGAAGTTTTCACCAAACACTTTCACATTTAGGACAGGAGGGTAATGTGATGTATTAAATGATTAGATTACCACTACTACACTTCCCACTTGCTATTGAGTTTCCTAACGTTTAAAGTAGTATTTGCTCCTGCATAGACCCAGCATTCTTGTTCTGACCAGTAAGTATTCATGTTTCCTTGTGGTTGCTGAAGGTCCTGTTTATTTAGTGTTGTTAATAATAATAATAATAATAATAATAATAATAATAATAATAATATTGACTTAAATCTTACCATTCTACCTACACTGTATTGGTCCATTGTACTGCACAGCTCTGAGCTACAGGCCAGCTGCCACCTTTTGCAGACTATAGTACATGATTACACAAAAGATGTGCTGTATGCAATTCTTCATATGGAAATTGTTCTCTGTCCCCTTTGCACTTCCCTCTTTTAATGCATCATACACGAAGAGGCTACAACATATATTATTGTTGATAGTGAGGTGATGTTGGTACAGTAGTAGCAGTGATGAGGTTCTTACCACAGCGGTCCCTGATGACCAGGTTGCGTCCTTCCTTCAGGTGGATGGTGAGCAAGAAGGACCTGGGAGGATCCCTGATGTTCTCCGACACACTCGGAGTCTCGTTGCCCATCTCACACTGCGCACACACACACACACAATTAGTATTAATGTTATTACCTCTAGTAGTGAATCTGATTACATACAGACTTCCTGATCAAGTCTACCTGCGTTTCAGTACAGATTCTAAGACCATACTTTATTTTTTATTTTTAATAGCCCACTATACCTCAACAGGTTTTTCTTAAAAATAAAAACATTTGTATTGAGATGGATACCCAGGCCAATTGGCAAAAAAGCTCTAGGTTTACATATGTTTGTATATTTCATTTCCAAATTCTGTAACTTCACTAGTTACATTTGTTGCCGTTTTTAGAATTCATCATTCAGTCATATTATTATATATCTTTCATTTGTCTCATTATATATTCTTTTGCTACTAATTATTAAACTCACAACAAGCTGTCATTTGGGGTTGAAGCACATAGGGACAGTTCTAACTGTATGCTTGTTCATTGTTCTTTCGAGAAGAACAATAACGTCACAACATTGTTACATATGACTGAAGCTCTGTTGTTTCCTTCCACTTTCAATTATTCATTTCAAAATCACATGCTCTTCACATACTGGAATTCACCTGTTGCATTATGTCTTTTTAGATCTATTGTGGTGACCAAATATATTTAATATTATTTTTGATACAATATGAAAAGCAAACCCGATGGAAACGTCGTATGCTGTCTATGCAATGGATTATTTAATCACTATTAAGCCTCTCTACCAAACCAAGCATCTTTCAGAGAATAAACCCCCGTCGCCTGGAATCACCCGGCTCAGCATCCCAACCCTGCCCGGCCACAAATGACACACTGAGCTTTGAACAACACACCGCCCGCTGTCCCGTCATGTCCTGAACACTGCACAATAATCTGGAATTAAATTTTGTGTGTCAGCACAAGCAGAACGCTGCTGTCTAAACAATACTCAACAAAAAACGCTATCACAGAAACAGTCCACTGCAGAGTCCTAAACCACATAGCTCAGGATGAAACCACCTACACTCAACTGTTCAGCATGATGTTATCTGTGAGACAACATCACAGTAGAGAATATTAAAATGATTCAACAACACAGAATCACCATTCAAATTGGATAGCAGCACTTACATTTTGGTTGTCCCCGTCTTTTAACCCGTGACTGTTGAAATCGTTATCATACTGTGGAGACAAAAAGATAAATGCATTTCATGAATCTATCATGTGGTGTATGAAAAAGTAAAGTCAGTTGATAAAAGAGGAAGGTTTCAGCCTGCTGATCAGTTAAAGGTACAGGAAATGAACTCTCTTTGACATTTCTACCTCCAGCACAAATCCTCTGAATATTTATTAAAACCCCCTGTACCCTGTGGACTGAACCGCATTACAGACCACAGTAATGAAGAAAAAAAAATGGAATTTGCTTTTGCGCTCTCTTGTGTGCCCTGTTGTTAAGTTCAAAGCAACTACAATTCTGAGCCTTTAACTCCATGTGGATTTTAAACCTCGAGGGACAGAGCATTTTGCCCAGAGGAACAAAATTCAATTAGTGTTTGAAAAAGTAGTGCTGAAAAATAAAAGTACAGAATTATTCCTCGGCCACATAACTAGGAAAAAATGTGTCCGGTTGGTTTTTAGCAAAGTAAAATTATATAATAAACATTGTCTATTATGTACAGTAAGTCAAATCAACTTGATTACATTATTCCTATTCAAGATTCAAAGATTTAAAATCCTTTATTAATCCCACAATGGGAAAATTCACACTGTTGCAGCAGCAGCAAGGGACAGGGGGAAAAGTACAAGACACAGATAAACAAACAAATATATAAATACAAGAGCATAAATAGTAAAATGGCCAAATGTAATAAAAGTATAGCACAGTCACATTTATTTATTGCATGGTGTATAAGTCCTGTTGTGTGTGTTTTGTCCCTGTGGTCTACTGATTGTAGAGTCTGACAGCAGCAGGCAGGAAAGACCTGCGGTATCTCTCTGTGATGCTTTCTTCTTAATCTTAAAAGTCTGCCACCACAATGCCACTGCCCCAGCAGACCACTCGATAGAGAATGGCTGATGCCACCACAGAGTCATATAATGTCCTCAGGTGACCCCTACACCCCAAAAGATTGAATCTGACTGGTGTTTTCAGTCCAGTCCAGTTTATTGTTCAGGTGAACACCTGAATAGCACAGCTTGTAGTGAATTGTTACCCTGGAAATCCAGAGTTCTCGTGAGAGCACAATTTGAATTTGCTCAGTGAGTCACCCTGAGTAATGATGATTGAGTAATGATGCTCATTAACTATGCCCTTGTAGCCGATCTGCACCAATCACATCGGTGTATCTGATATAGGCGGGCCAGAGGTGAGCTAAACAGATGAGGACAGTTTAATCTACCAGTTAGCTCCGCTGGTAGCTGAGCATATACGGGGCTCTGGATACATCACCCCATGTATTGTTGTGATTGGTCGTAGTGTTATCCAGTTGCGTGCAGTGAGATTTTCAAATGCATGCTTGGTGCCGCCCCTCAAGTTGGGCCATTTTCATTACTCAATGCCAGACCCTTAATCTTTCAAAATTGGGTCTGGATTTCCAGGCTAGAATTATTTAAACACAATGTAATTTAGGAATGCACACCATGTAAGTACAATATTAACAAAAATAATGACCATCTTCAAACTAGTCTTTGACACGGATAAAAAGCCCTGTGAGGCTACATGCCAATGTCACTATGCTAACATGCTCACAATAACAATGCTAACATTGCATGCATACATACATACACACATATATATATATATATATATATATATATATATGTTTAAATAATTCTATATATATATATATATATATATAGAATTATTTAAACATATATATATATATATATATATAGAGAGAATTATTTAAACACATATATATATATATTATATATATATATATATATATATACATACACATATATATATATATATATACACATATATATATACATACACATATATATACACATATATATATATGTAACCCTATCCGTCAGGCCGCAGGCCCCAGAAAAGTCGGACTCTGCGTTGTGTTTATTTAGGACGTTGGAGATACCAGGGCGCGGGGCAGGGACAGGATAACAGGAGACCAAATGGTGGTTGAGACAAGCAAAACTCCTCTCATTTATTAAGCCTTTTGGGAAACAAAAGCGAATATGTCACACACAACCAGTTAAGAACAACAATCTGGCCCATAATAAACCACAGTATAAAATAAACCTTAGTTGCCCCTCTTAGCATTAAGCACTAGTTACTCAGCTAGCTCCATGTGTCTGCTTAACATGAAGAACATAAATGCTGGATTAAGCTAGCTTGCCTCATACACACACTTAGCTAGCCACTAGCATTAGCTGTGGGTCTCTTAAACATTGGCTCACACTGCCCACGTATTCTGTTCAGCATTCTACACAGTGCAACTCCAAACAGGTGTAATATACAAAATTGTTGCACCAAACAACTTATTTATGATTTAAATCAACGTTTCAATGTTACAGTGCTCTGATACATGGCTTACCTTTTGGGAAACAAAAGCGAATATGACCTATGGTGGCCGCAGAGGGTCATAAAGACTCTGTGCTAGGGCAAGCCAAACAGAAAAGGAGCACTCAAATTAAAACCAAGGCGCCATCTGCTGGCCAATACAGAACACTTCCTTACATTTACCCCCTCTTTGGTTGATGGCGTCTCAGCCATCAGACATCAACCAAGAATCCCATAACATGCATGCAAAACATAACCATGAAGAACAGTACCGGGGGGGGGGGTTGAATGTGTAAACAAATGCTTGTTACAGTGTCAATCAGTACATGTAACTGAATTAATGGGGGCCTCACTCCACCTTTGCTACTCTCCCCTCAGCTTTCCCTTGGCTCTCAGCCATATCTCCCGGCCCCGATCAATCTTCTGCTGAACTGATTCAGAGTCTATGGCTCTCAGCTGATAGGACAGTCTTTTAGGTGGGTGCCTATTCCTAGCAGGGTTTCTTCGGACATACACTGTGTCTGTCGGTGGGACACCATGCCATGGAGGAGAGTCATTTTCCTTCTGTTCCTCAGCGACGGACTCCAGAACTTCCATCTCCCCCTGTTCCCCTTCACTATCCTGCTCACTCGTTTCTTCCAGTTGCTCATTGTTGTGATCTCTCTCTTCACTCCCTCTTCCCCAGTTTTCTCCATCTGACTCACTTCCTGATGTCCTTGATTCCTTATCAGACTCTCCCTTCTCGCCTGACTGTTCGGCCCCCATTGGGAAGAACATACATTGGGTGAGAAGGTTTCGATGGACCACCCTTTCTTTCTCCCCATTCTCCAACCGAACCACATACACTGGGACACCAGGCTGTTTCTTTAGGACAACATACGGCTGTGCTTCCCACCTGTCCCCCAACTTCTGTCGGCCTTCAACCTGGCAAACCTTAATCAGGACTCTGTCCCCTGGCTCGAACGTGTAGTTCTTCACCCTACGGTCGTAGTGCTTCTTTTGTTGCTCCTTGGCATGTCTTGAGCTCTTGTTAGCCTGATCGTAGGCATATAACAGGCAGTCTTGAAGACTTTTAACATATTTGTTGTAGTCACAAGGGGGGTCACCTGATGTCAGACCAAACACAAGATCGACCGGAAGTCTAGGATGTCTGCCATACATCAGGTAGTATGGGCTGTAACCAGTGGAGTCATGTTGAGTGCAGTTATAGGCGTGTGTCATTGTATCGACATACTCGTGCCAGCGAGGTTTCAGGTTGGGGTCCAAGGTGCCCAGCATGTTCATCAGAGTACGATTAAACCTCTCAGTGGTTCCATTCCCTTGAGGGTGGTATGGAGTGGTGTGTGTTTTGGTGATGCCAGTAATCTTGCACAGGTCCCTTACCACTGCACTCTCAAAGTTACGCCCCTGATCAGCATGGAGCTTTGCTGGAAATCCAAAACGACAAAAGAAGTTCCTCCACAACACCCGAGCCACTGTAGTTGCCTTCTGGTCCTTAGTTGAGTAAGCCTGGGCAAACCGGGAGAAATGGTCGGTGACCACCAGCACATTTTCAACTCCGCCAACAGACTTTTCCAGTGTCAGGAAATCAATGCAAACAAGCTCCATAGGGGCATTGGTATGTATGCTGACAAGGGGAGCTTTGAGGCCTGATGTTGGTGTCTTCCTGAGACAGCAACGCTCACACTGCTCACACCACGCTTTTACGTCCTGAAACATCCTAGGCCAGTAGAAGCGTTCTCGTATCAGAGTGAGTGTCCGTTCGAATCCCAGGTGACCTGATTCATCATGTAGGGCTGTTTTAACCATTCTCTGTAGCTTCTGGGGGAGGACTAACTGTTCATTGGTTCCATGCTGACCATCCTGAACTCTGCGATATAGTGTACCATCTTTTACCACCAATCTTCTCCACTCTTTTAGGAGGAGAGAAGCTCTCTCTCCCCAAAGCTCTCTGTCTGTTTTACCAGGTTTGGTATTCAATGTTCTGTAATGCAGAATCGGCCCTATGTCGGGATCCTCTTTCTGCCCTGCTCTGATGTCTTGTTTGGTCATTGAAGGAAGGGATTCTGTTCCAACCCCTGTGTATGGTCCAAGTTGAGGTTTGGGTTCACAAGTTTGGGGTGACTCCCTGGCCTGACAGCCTGTGTCGCCAAGCTCCACGTGACCTGGTTCCGCCAGTTCGTCTTCGGCTGACCCCAGCCTTACTCTTTGAGGGCATGATTGAAGTGCTTCACAAACGTCCTGGTTAGACATTCTGGACAGGGCATCCGCATTTGCGTTACACCTCCCTTGGCGGTACTGGATGTCAAAATCAAACCCAGACAACTGCGAGACCCATCGCTGTCCAGTAGCATCCAGTTTGGCAGTGGTCATCACATATTTCAGTGGGTTGTTATCCGTGAGTACTGAAAACTTGTGCCCATACAGATGGTCATAAAACTTTTCTGTCACCGCCCACTTAAGTGCTAGAAATTCCAGCTTGTGAGCTGGGTAGCGAGTTTCTGCTGGGCTTAAACCCCTACTGGCATATGCTATCACCCTCTCAGTCCCACTTTGAACCTGAGCCAGGACAGCACCGAGACCTTCTCCAGAGGCATCTGTCTGTAACACAAAAGGCAACGTGTAGTCCGGATAGCCCAACAACGGAGCCGATGTGAGTTTCTCTTTCAGCATACAAAATGTCTCCGTGCATTCCTCAGTCCAGAGAAAGGGTGGCTCAGGAGCAGGAGGCGTCTTTTTTCCCCTCTTCTTCCTTTTAGGGTCGCCAGAGGTAAGACGATACAAGGGTGCTGCTAGCTTAGCATAACCCTCCACAAATCGCCTGTAGTATCCTGCGAAACCCAGAAACTGCAGGACCTCCTTGCGATTTGTGGGTTGCGGCCAGTCCTTTACCTTGCTCACTTTTGCTGGGTCTGTACGAATTCCCTCGGCGGACACCAGGTGTCCCAGGTACTGGACTTCCTTCCTCATGAGGTGGCATTTCGAGGGCTTTAACTTTAGACCATGTTCACGCAGCCGGTCAAATACCAGTTGGAGCCGTTCCAGATGTTCCTCAAACGTCCTTGAAAAGATAATCAGGTCATCAAGGTAAATCAGGAGATGCGAGCAGTTCAGATCCCCAAAGCAACAGGTCATTAACCTCTGGAATGTTGATGGAGCATTCTGTAGGCCAAATGGCATCCTGTTGGCTTCATAAAGACCCATAGGGGTGACAAAAGCTGTCTTATGCTTGTCCTGCTCCGCCACCTCCACTTGCCAGTAGCCAGATGTCAAGTCAAGGGTCGAGAAATATTTAGCCTGACCCAGGGCCTCAAGTGCGTCCTCAATTCTTGGGAGGGGGAATGCATCTCTGGTGCTACAAGAATTCAACCTCCTGTAATCAACACATATCCTCAACGACCCATCCTTCTTTGTCACAACCACAATGGGAGAGGCATAAGGACTCTTGCTGGGGCGGATTACGCCAGATTCCTCCATATCCTTCAGAAGGTTACGAACATCCTGCCACTGGGAAGGTGGTAATTTCCGGTAAGGAAGTCGGAAAGGTTTGGGATCAATCAGGGGAATCTCATGTTGCACAGTTTTTGTGTGTCCAAAATCCATAGAGTGTTGTGAGAAAATGTCTGCATTCCTCTCCACCAGCTGCCTGAGTCGGACTCTTTGCTCCTCTTCCTCGACAGCCGCTTCACTGAGATCCACACAACCAGGTAGGGCGTGTCCCACTGGATTTGGGCGGACAACCTGGTCATGGCTTTGACACACTTCAGGCTCTGCACACTGTACATTTTGTTCCTCATCCGGCTGTTTAATCCCTTGTGAATGCTGATTGTCCCCATTCCACTGCAACACATCCTGCAAGAGGAATGCATCTGCCAGATGAACATGTGGCTTGATCAGTACTGGTCGTGCAGATAAGTTCATTACTCTGACGGGGACCCGGCCCTTTTTCACATAGGCGAGAACCCTGCCCACAACAAGGCCCTCCGGCAGAAAGGAACCTGCCTGGCTTTCGACAAGAGCAGTGTATGTCTTTTTTCTTGGACCCCCTGCCACTTTGCACATCACATTCACTTCCTTGCCTGCTGGCACGTGTAGTTTGCGTCCAGCATAGTATGCAGGGCCTACCCGACCATCATGACTCCCAAGCTCAGCGTCCCCCACCTCCAACAGGGCAGTGTACCATTCAGGGTGTTTCTCTTTTACCACAACAAGAAACTGTCGTCCGTATGCTGCTTCAAGGTGGGCTCTGGATGCACGTATAACATTGGTCCCCACTAGCAATGGAACTTCTGACCGGTACTCCGTTATAGGAACAACAAGTGCAGGCACATTGGTGAACTCTTTGCCCAGAACCTTAAGGTTGATGTAGAGTATGCCATATTGGGGTATAGCATGACCACCAGCTCCTTCTATTGGGATATTGGACCTCTGTAACTCCTGTCTACACAGTTCAGGATGTGAGCGCCAGAACACCTCGGTGACAGTGGTTACTTGGGAGCCAGAGTCAATAAGTGCCCTACAGCTTGTGCCATTTACGTCCACCTGACCCTCATTTAAGGGCCCGACCAAAGGGGTGTAGGGCTCTCTTGGGGCTCTCTGTTCCTGCTTTTCCTGTTGGGGACCTTGATGTGTGCCCATGGTTGCCCCAGTAACCACAGGCCTTAGGAGTTTAAAGTCTGCCTGGCTGCTGCAGCATTTTCATTTGGCACACCAGCAGCAGAAGATCCAGGGGCATGCGTCAGTTCACCGTCTGGCAACACAGCTCTGCAAACCCTCGCTGCATGCCCAGGCTTGCCACAACGGTAGCACACAAACGTGGCTCCTGCGCTCACGTTACCTGTTCCTTGGCGAGACCGGGGGTGAGCTGGGACTGGAGTGGTGCTAAGCCTGGACTCCAATTGTGCAAGTTTTCTACTTTGTTCTTCCTGATTAAGAGCTATGTCTTTGACAAGGGCTGTCAGCTCAGAAAGCCCCGAGTTGTGCTTCCCTGTATCAGCTCTGTCGGTTGGTCCACTTTGAATTTTACCACCAGCAACTTGGACCTGGCTTAATGCCTTCTTCTGTGTATGTTGAAGATTAAATCTCTTTGTTTCTCTGGCAAGGCTTCTGAGCTCAATTTGCAGTTCCCGGAAACTTAGTAGCCTTGGCTTCATGGGTGCAATTCTCCTATACACTTCCTCATCTGTCAGCCCTCTCATGAACTGCCTAGCCAATTTAGCATCCCGATCTGGAAAAGGCTGGCCACCATTCTGAACCTCTTCCACATCTCTCAGTGTTGCTTCCAGGGCAATGGCATAGGAACATGCCGACTCCCCCGTGCGTTGGCTCCTCTCATAAAAGTCGGCTAAGGGGTCCAGGGATCTCTGCATGTCACCATATTCGGCTCTCAGCTCTTCAAAAGCTCTAACAGGACTTTGTTCAGGTGGGGGGAGATTTAAGACTAGCCTCCTAGCTTCACCACTTAGGTGCCGCACAATGGTTGCAAAACTGAGATGTGATGGTAGCCCACCAGCGTCAAGAAGATACTGCATATCTCGGATCCAGTCGTCAACCAGGAGCTTGCACTCAGGGCCCCCGCTAAACACTTGAACATTCTTCACTTGATGTGTCTGGGTGAAACCACCGTGAATGGGTTGGGCAGGAGGAAACCTAGTTAATCCGTCAGGGATCATGTGGGGGAGTGTGTGGAATTGTCCAGTGGCCTGCATGTGATAAGGGTTGGGTTGAACGGCTTGTGAAGATTGCCCTACTGCCTCAGGTTGGTGCACTGAGGAAGGAGGGATGTACATCCCATATGATGAGTAAGGAGGTATGGGATAGCTGGTGGAAAAAGGGTCGCGGTTTGCAGGTGGGACAGGTCCTGTTTCTGTAGCGCTCTGTATGCCCACTGGGGGGCCATGCATAGAAACCTGTGAGGCATAGGTTGAAAGCACTGGAACGGGTTGTATGTTACTTGCCGGAGACGTGAAGACAAGGGGTTTGGGCAACAGGCTGGGACTATCAGGAATTATAAAGCTAGGTGCCCTGGCTGTAGTTGTTGGATGCCTAGGGAGAGTGGCTTCAGGGGGACTGAATGGGGTCAGGGAGGCATACTCATAGGCCTTGGGACCATATCCTGTTGTAGCTGGGCCCTGGACACTTACATGTTTAGTAGGCATGGGGGACAGACTGGGAGGTGTGGGGACAAGGCTTGTTGCTGGAGGGGTGAGTACACTGGGATGTGAAACATGACCAGCAGCTGGAGGTGTAGGCTCATTACTTGGGGGGGGCATGGTGTTCGATGTGGCCTCCCATGGCGTTGACCGCAGAAGGTGCTGAGAGTGACCTTGCTGGGACACATGGGGACTGTTCACCTCTCCCATGTTAATTACTGTCTGTTCTGGAGCAGGCATTACCTCATCGGTGCCAGTCACTGATCCATGTGAGTGATATAGTGTCTGCCTTACTGCAGGGGGGAGAGTAGACAAGGGACGGCGAGGAGTGTTTTCGTAATGTCTTTGCATGTTTGACTTTTGCGGTAGTGTAGAAATAGAAGGAAGTCAAAGGATGTATCAGTGTTGTGTTATGAGTTGGCTAGTGGGAACACAATCAGATACAGTATAAAGCACCAACAAGCATCACAACATGTACACAATTAAATCACATTTGCATTTAACAAAACACTTGTCAAAGAGAACAGCAAGATTTTTTTTTTTTTTTTTTTTTTTTTTTTCTCTTTCAAAATGCAGTTTTAGCACCTATTCGTTACGATATCTAGGACATGAGAGGCAACAACAAAACCTGAGTGTTGAGTCCACAGAGATGTACAGTCTGCAAATTGTCTGCTCGTCCTGCTGTAAACCACCATCCGGGTCACGGCACCAAAGATGTAACCCTATCCGTCAGGCCGCAGGCCCCAGAAAAGTCGGACTCTGCGTTGTGTTTATTTAGGACGTTGGAGATACCAGGGCGCGGGGCAGGGACAGGATAACAGGAGACCAAATGGTGGTTGAGACAAGCAAAACTCCTCTCATTTATTAAGCCTTTTGGGAAACAAAAGCGAATATGTCACACACAACCAGTTAAGAACAACAATCTGGCCCATAATAAACCACAGTATAAAATAAACCTTAGTTGCCCCTCTTAGCATTAAGCACTAGTTACTCAGCTAGCTCCATGTGTCTGCTTAACATGAAGAACATAAATGCTGGATTAAGCTAGCTTGCCTCATACACACACTTAGCTAGCCACTAGCATTAGCTGTGGGTCTCTTAAACATTGGCTCACACTGCCCACGTATTCTGTTCAGCATTCTACACAGTGCAACTCCAAACAGGTGTAATATACAAAATTGTTGCACCAAACAACTTATTTATGATTTAAATCAACGTTTCAATGTTACAGTGCTCTGATACATGGCTTACCTTTTGGGAAACAAAAGCGAATATGACCTATGGTGGCCGCAGAGGGTCATAAAGACTCTGTGCTAGGGCAAGCCAAACAGAAAAGGAGCACTCAAATTAAAACCAAGGCGCCATCTGCTGGCCAATACAGAACACTTCCTTACATATACATACACATATATATACACACATATATATATATATATATATATATATATATATATATATATATATATATATATATATATATATATAGAGAGAGAGAGAGAGAGAGAGAGAGAGAGAGAGAGAGAGAGAGAGAGAGAGAGAGAGAGAGAGAGAGAGAGAGAGATTCAATGTCATCTTTGATTTCTTCCAGTAACTCTAATATTTAATGGCTGCTTAATCTGTTAATGACTTCGTGTTCACTCCACTGACAATGTGATCCTTGTGTTAAAACTATTTTCAGCCCGGCCTTTGTCTTCGTCTTACTCGGATCACTGCTGCCATTTCACCAGGAGGAAACCCGATTACGAGGAAACCCGATGGCGGCTGGTTAGACCTGCTTGTAAGAGGCGGAGAATTTCCCCCGCAGAATAGAGGCGCGCTCTTACTGGCAGTCTTTGTAAATACCACGGAATCAGGCGCACTTAACGCGTATCCTCCCACCTTTTTGGGTGGAACTCCCACTTCCCCCATGACTCCCACGAACGCACATTGAAAGCGCAACTTGTCTCTTCTCGCTCATGTGGCAGACAATCTGCGATTTTACCCAAGTGCGCCCTGTTTGTAAATCGCCCGCATCGGTTACGTCCGTCTTTGCGACCAATTAGCGCCTGGAAACAGGCGCAAACGGCTTGATAAATCTAGCCCTTGGTGTGTACATAACTTAAGATCTTACTGTACCAAATGCCATGTCCTTACAGTAAGATCATCAAGGGTGTGGTCCAAAGTCCTAAAACAACATTCACTATTTGCTGTCACTGTTCAGTAACACATAAGGTTCATCCATTTTCATCTGTGGAGAACTCAGGCCACACCCCTTCTCATTTAAACTCCACCCACAATAAAACCAGGCACACAATATTTGGAAGAATAAAAAGAAGGCGGCACTGTTTGAGAAAAACAAAATCCAAAAATAGAGACTATTCTTTAAGGATGTATTTATTTATCCTTCAAAAGTAAGGAAAGCTCTGCCATCCTGCTCTGAACGGTGAAGGCACATGGCGACTCAGAACCTTTCATCTAAAGCAGCAATCTGACAGCAACTGGGTGGAATGTAATATAGGTGGAGATGATATGGGACAATTGTTTTCCTTTGTTCATAGTGTTATCCAATTCACAGGGTATTTACTGAGCTATGAACTTTGACATACGTCAGTAGCAAACATGATGAAAAGACAAGGTGTCTCTGGACCTTGTTCTGTATGTAAACAAGGGCAATGTTGCATCATGAAGGTATACAGACGCTGACTTCGCCACACTCTCTTTGAGTCTGTGTCAAGTTACGATAAATTATTTGGGAAAGACTATTGTGATGCTGAAAAACAGGCAACTTACAGAAGATAGTTCAATGCTGCTCAGAGATTCAATGTTTTTTGGAATAAGGGTTGATTAAATCAGGGACAGATTCCTGACAGCTTCAGAATTTAGCAAGTCAGGTTTATTCAAGCAGTTAGTGAGAAACATGATTGACAGGTATGATGGGTATCTACCTGACACCTGGGTGGGGTTTGTTAACTCTGAGTGAGCAAAATCAACTTGTCAGACAGTGAGTCCCAAAGAATGCAAGGAAATTCTGCATAATTTGCTACATTGCTATTACCGTAAAACTTCAAATAATAGCCGAGTCCCAAATAGACGCCTGTCTCTTTTAAACGCCTGGTGTGACAACAGATCTGGGTAAATAAAGGCCGGTCTCAAATAGAGGCCTGGTCTGTTTTTTTGTTTTTTTCTGTGTCGGGTTGTATTTGATCTTGTAAAACCCGTCAGATCGTTTGTTCTATGTTTTGATTTGATTTCACGTGACAGACGCGACCGTTCAGTTTCGTTTGTGTTTTTTTTATGCTGCCAATAGCTGAAGACAATTCTTACATTAAATGATTTGTTAAACACATTCGAATTAATTATAAATATTAATTAAATACGATTACTACATGGCTTGGTTGAATTCTAATGTAGAATGCGGTCTGTAATTTCTTCATAACACACCGTTGCCATGCAAAAGAAGAGCGTTGCTATGGACGCAGTTCTGTTCACTCTGGAGGACAGCTATCAATCAATCCGCTGAAAGAAGTCGGATAATTTATCAGCTGTGGCAAAAAGTGGAGAAACGCCGTCGAGCAACTTCTGTCCTCCAATTCAAGCAATGACAGCAGATCTGGTAAGCGCCATCGCTACATATTTATAAACGGTCTATGATCGCTACGCAGGGATAACAACGCTAATTAGTTACATTACATTACATTAGTTACTTACATTGCACGTTTAGGTGTGTCAACATGCAGCGGCTGTGCAAAAAGGAAACAAGATGAATGAGGACATGAAGCCATTTACCTCGTCTCACTTTACCGTCAACAGAAATGTTCAGTTTAATGTAAATACGAGCAGTTGATAGCCGCTAGCTCACTACAACGCGTCAGCTAATGTCATGTAAATTCTTGCAGTGATTAAAACAGCAGCTGGGTCATTTGTCCACCACGGCAGCACCCCATAATGTATACGGCTACTACCACAGCCCGTAAGGTGGTGGTGAGTAATAGATGAAGGGTTGCATTAGCTTAACAGATACAGAGTTTACGTTGCTATGGACGCATGGACTTCAGGCTGATTCAAGACCCCTCCGCTTCGCGTCGGGGTCCTGATCACCCTGTCGGGGTTGTCGGGGTTGTCTATAACAACCACCTCGCTCTACATTATCCCTTACATAATACGAATTAAAAAAAAATAATATAATGTGGTAACCTCCTATTGTCAATTAAAGGCCTGTCTCTTATAGACGCCTGTCTCAAATACAAGCCGGTCCATTTCGGCGATTTAGGTAAATAGAAGCCCGGGCTATTATTTGAAGTTTTACGGTACATGCTATTACAGCTGCTTGCACCTCTTGGGCCAAACAGTAAATAATTAATTCAGCTGCTACTCATGAACCAGTAGCCCATCTGCCACCTATTGCCCCTGAGCAGGCAAGGCGATATCTACAGAAATAACTAGATCCTATCCAGACAGAGAGATGAAGTAGATAAAATGTTACAGGAAATGTTGTCATACACAATGTGTGAAATATTTGTCATATATATATATATATATATATATATATATATATATATATATATATATATATATATATATATATATATATATATATATATATATATATATATATATATATATATACACACACACACACATATATATATACACACACACACACACACACACACACACACATGCATACATACACACACACTGTATATATAAAGTTATCAGAACCTGCAAATTACCACAAGACCATGTGGGAGCCTTGGACGACTCAAAATCCCTTAATGGAAAGGTTGTTGATATAACCTGTTGATGTCTACTGATTTTATACATCATGACTAACAAATTAATAGCTGCAGATCATCACATCTTTCAAACTTTCTTTATCTTAAAAGAAAAGGTGGCCCTGAATATTGTCAGATGGGATATTTCAGATATGAAAGTATTTCTAATGATGTGTAATTGCTCTTTTCTGCTCCCTTCCCTTAATAGTACAGTGAAAGTTCAATTCTCTATGACTAAGGTGTACCGTGTGCTACATTTGACCATGCCATGGCACACAGGAGGTGAGACATGAGTCATTACATCTCATGCATTGGCAGTATAAACACACATAAAGCCAGAGTTTGAACAGTGCCGCTGGAGACTATTGATTTTGGAGGGACCTCAAATATCAACTTCAGCCAGTTCATCCACGTTAAACTTAGTACGTCCTGTGCAAATACACTTGACACCTTGCACCCGCCAATGTCCAATAAACCAGCCAGTTAGTTAGAAGTAAGAGATCTCATTACCTGTGTGTCACAGGTAAACAAAATACAATACAAGCCTATTCTACTGGCGTGCACACTAGTTAATGATTATACAAAAGCTTTAAATGAAACTTTAAAGGAAGAGCCAATAATTGGAAACTAAAATCTCTTTCTGCATGCTACCACTCATGAAGTTTAAAATATTGCATTATATAAAGACTTTTGCTTGTGTTTGGAGTACTGATCTGTTCTTTTTTATTACACTTTCAACATTCAACATTTCAAATGCAAGAGTGTGTACCTGTGAGCGGTCCTGGGACACCTCCACAGAGGGAGGGTCTGGGCTGTAGACGGTCATCATCTCGGGCAGGGCCAGCTCCTCAGGATCCATGCCCCGGGAAGGTCTGTAGGTTGTCTCTGGAGAGCTCTTCTCCTCATCACAGAGACTGCTGAATGACTCGTGGGAGGAAGCCCAGTCTGTGCAGTCTGCAGGCACACTTCCCCCCGCTCCTCCACCAACTACTCCCATCGTCAGGCCACTCCCACCTCCTCCCAGGCCCCGGGCAGGCCTGACGAGTGGGGAGGAGGGGTTGCTGTAGCTGGGAGAGTCGTACCGTTGGGGCGGCGTGCTGGAGGAGACGGGAGCATACTCGTGCTGCCTCATGTTCCTCATGTCGGGAACGGAGGAGCTCATCCGATGGTCCATTGTGTGTTCGAGCTGAACCAGGTGCTTGCCGGGGCTCGTCTTGTCTCGCCGGAGGTGTGGCAGCATCTTCTGGCGGAGATGCCGCAGCATGCCAGGCTTCTTGGAGTCCATGATGGGAGGGAGCTTCAGTCTGTCTGTGTCTCAGATCTGGACATCACCGACAGCTATAGTAGAAAATACAGACAGAGAAGAGTCTAACGCTGGGATATATCTACAGCTGTGAAGTCATCAGTGTCTGAAAATTTTCTTACAATTCCAAACAATCACAACTGGCTGCAGTCAGACTAAAATATTCTTCTGTTGGCCAACTGATATGAATTGTTATGAACATTCAATAAAGCTCCATCAGGACTTCATCAGCACTCAGATGACAACCATTAAAAGGATGACTGTATATATGTGGAAACGAATAACCATTTCCAATTACTGTAACTCTTTAATCATTTTACTTTAAATCCTCCATGGAATGAGAGACATTAAACATGGGGGGAAACTGATTTAAAGCAATAGTTGGACATTATGGGAAATATGCTTTCTAATAATACTGTATTTGCTTAGTTGCAGAGAGCTAGATTAGAAGTTTGAAAGCAGTGAAAACTAAAAGCATTCTGCACTTTTAAACTGCAACTACAAATGCTCACATGGGCACTTATGTATGTGCAATGCCTTTTGTATATTGTATTTGTTTTTTTTTATCTTCTATGTGTTTATTTTGTTTTTATTTATTTACTGCAACCAACGTAATTTTGTTGTGTCCATACAATGACAATAAAGTATCTCTCATTTCTCTCTCATATCTGTTAAATGTGAAGCTACAGCCACAGCCGGTTGGCTTAGCTTTGCATAAATACTGGAAACAGCTATCCTGGCCCTGCCCAAAGGTAACACAGTCCACCTCTCAAGCCCATAATTAAGCAAGTCATATCTTGTTTGTTTAATCTGCACAAAAACCAATGATGTGGTTTAAGGGGTTATGTGTGGGCCTTTTTCTTGCCCAGGTGTAGTAGTGACTTCCTGGAGTCTCAGGCCAAGAACTAGTCTGGCACACAACCCACCATAAATTTTTTTTTATGGTATAAACAAATGAGATGTCTGCTAATTATTGAGCCAGGTTAGCTGTTTCCCCTTATTTCCAGTCTTTATGCCATCTGTTGGCTGTAGCTTCATATTTTAGCATACAAACACAAGAGTGGTATCCATCTTCTCATCTAACTTATATATATACATATACATATATATATATACATACATATATATATATATACATATATATATATATATATATATATATATATACATATATATATATATATATATATATATACATATATATATATATATATATATATACATATATATATATATATATATATATACATATATATATATATATATACATATATATATATATATATACATATATATATATATATATATATACATATATATATATATATATACATATATATATATACATATATATATATATATGTATATATATATATATGTATATATATATATATATATATATATATACATATATATATATACATATATATATATATATATATATATATATATATATATATATATACATATATATATATACATATATATATATACATATATATATATATACATATATATATATACATATATATATATATGTATATATATATATACATATATATATACATATATATATATACATATATATATATACATATACATATATACATATATATATATACATATACATATATATATATATATATATATATATATATATATATATATATATATATATATATATATATATATATATGGGTATGTGATGATGTGGGGCTATTTTAATTCCAAAGGCCAGGGGAACTTTATCAGGATGCATAGTATCCTGGATCCATGAAATAACTGGCCTTTAAAAATAAACATCTGCCTGCTGCCTCTATGGGAATTTAACATAGGGGTGTACTCACTTTTGTTGCCAGCGGTTTAGACATTAATGGCTGTGTGTTGAGTTATTTTGAGGGGACAGCACATTTACACTCTTATACAAGCTGTACACTTAATATTGTAGCAAAGTGTAATTTCTTCAGTGTTGTCCCATTAAAAGATAAGATGAAATATTTACAGAACAGACCCTAATTATTACTATTATATAAAGAAAGTGTCACCAATTCAGTATGCGACTAAATGTCTTCCCTACTGTTCCAATAATGGCCAGAAACCACTTTTCTGGCCATTATTCAACGGCATAACTCGTATGGCGTTGAATAATGGCCAGAAAAGTGGTTTTGCAGAACATTATGATGTCACAGGGAAGTTAACCTCTGACCTTTTGGGTATAAAATGTCAACACTTTCACAGACCTTTGTGTGAAATTACATGTCAATAATTAGCGTAGGAATTCTTGAATGTGTTTTGCGATATTCCCTCAAGGCGTTCCTGAGATATTGCGTTCACAAGAATGAGAAAAATAATGCCTCTGGCCCTGGCTGTCTCTGAACAGAGGCATAAAAACACACAAAAATGAAAAAACTGCAGAACATCTCATCAACGCCTAAAGATCAGTTGCATCTTTCACATGCGACTCTAAATGCTTTTTTATCCAGCTGTATGTAACATCATAAAAGATGATTCTTTCAATATGTAGTTATACAATATGTAATATTGAAATATCCCTGCCTACAATCAATCAAAATAAGATACATCAACCAATAGATGGTAATAATGGCCTAAACTACAAACTAAACTACAAGCTTACCATTTATAGCATGTACTGTAATTATGCAGAATCTGCAAGGCAATCACAAATTAGAGAATGAGTGTATGGTACAACAACACTGCTAACTGTTTCAGATCGACTTTAAATTGTCAATGTTGCTTTATTTGGCCACATGAGAACACTTCCCAGTAGACGTTAGGCTCATCCCACAATATAGTGAGGGACACACAGGTTGGAGACACAGGTTCATTTAACACGTACAAGTATTATTCCGGTTATTTTATCCATGAATGTGTTGTATAAAAAAAATTATCCAACAACACATAACAGTACAAACGTATGTCCTGAAAAAAATAACAGATTTGAAACCACACCTCTGACTCAGGGTGACGGAGGAAGTGTATTTATGATATACCTATCAACTGTTTTGCATTATACAGTACAGGTATTCTGTACACCTTTGTGTGACCAGCTATGTGAGTAGCAGTAAGAACATGGTGTGACTGGAGTGTAGCCACTTCAGTAAGGGTTAATGCCTGACGAGGTGTCCATTGTCAGGTATTAATGGATGACGGCGAGGCGTGAACCGTCCGACACGCAGCCGAAGTCCATTAATACCTGACAATCAAGGCTGCTTTAATGCACGGGCTTACCTGGGCTGAAGCCCAGGGGCCTCCCAAGTTCAGGGGCCTCCCATATTCACGTTAGTGATGAGCTAAAAAGGTCATATAGTTTTCTAACTTGTCAGGTTTTCTGTCAATCACTCTAGTCGCAGGTTACATGGCTGCTGATTGATCCAAATTAGGAGTGACCCACGTGGCCCCCTCGCCTATGGCCCGTCAGCTTACCTATCAGAATGTCTACAGTTAGTTTTGGGGTGTGTCCCTCTATGACTGAGTGATGTCTTCTGTACTGGTTTGCGCTTGAGAGCAACAGCGGGATATTTTTAAACATTTTTCACCGTCTTATTCATCATTAAAGTCATTTCTGACAACGTTTTAGGCGAGAAATGAACTGTTTAGATTTCGAATATAGGCGCTCATCCGAAAATCGTTGCCGAATTGACAATTTGCTTCAAAGTTTTCGGAATTGAGAAGCTCAGCTGGTGGCGGCCCCATGGATGCATTAAGAGAACGGTGGCCAGGATCGCTCGCTCGCTGGCCGGCCTGTCATGCTGGGACGCCCCGATGTAAGTTGCCGGTCTGAGACCGAGCTCGTAAATAAGAGGCTTTTATTCCGCCGTTGACGGATTGCTTGTTTAAATATCACAACACTTGTCCATCATAAGAGTAACGGGAACGTGTGGTTAACTGTCTTTTTACCGTTAAACTCCACAAGCGCCTGGTCGCCGACACACACACGCACACACGGCCACAGGCAGCGAGAGAGAGAGAGAGAGAGTGAGAGAGAGATACCTTCAGGATACTTGTTTAAATTATGACATAGGCTACATTAGATTTAGTAAATAGTTCATACTTTTTTTGGCGTATTTCTTTTCTGATTTTAATGCTATAAAGAGTAAGACCGTTGCTGTGCTTGCATCACTCCCCTTACCCCTCCTAGGCCAGTGGGAATGCAAATGGAAAAAAGGATTTTGGGGGAGAGTAGTTCTTAGAATTGCTTAGAAGTGTACTTTTCCTCTAAAAAGTACAAGTACTATCCGGCAGAAAACCCTTGGCTTCCTCGGTCATTGTGTATTTTATCGTCATGCCCTCTCGGCTGCTGCTTGCTAACATTAGCGCAGCCTGGAGTAGCGACCTGAACAGTGAACGGATGTGAGATAACGTTATTCTCTGTGAAACAAAGTCAGTCCAGAGGGGAAGTATAACTTACTTCCTGCAGCGTGTGTGTTAGCGCCATCCTGTGGTGATCAGAGGATGAGTTGGAAATAACAGATCCACATTTCCTATTTGATTTAATATAGCGCATTGATTTAGTTATTGATTTAACGGTAAACAGTCCGTTTCACCGGAACACCTTTACTAGGTGTCCTATATCACTTTTTTATGGACACCCAGCAGCCAATCAGGATCGAGTATTCACCCAGACCATGGTATAAGCATCTTTAATGCCTTGTTCCTGAAACTTGTGTGTGTATTTGGCCGAGTGATCCACCATCCATTCACAGTTCATTATGTAAAACAAGATCTCCTTTTACAGACAGACAAAGCAGTCAGTGCATATAGTGATGCATTAATGTGTTGAGCCGTTAATTCTCTGATCTCTGCAATACAAACAGCAGCAGTACCTGCCCAGAACTGGAGCTGCTGCTTCTGACCAAACAGCCCAATAATATAAGCCTCTTACTGGCCTCATACTTTGTATTGTCATTAATTGTGACAGATGACCTGCCATGTTATCAGCTGGTAAGGGGAAGTGGAGGAAGACGGGGTGGGCGGTGGTAGATCACGGAACAAGACAAAACAATCACTGTTTACAAAATGTGCAGAGATGTTAAAAAGAGAAAGTTGCGGAAAGTTAAATTGAAAATACAGCTTGAAAATGTAGAGGAAGAATTTTACAATGTGACATCTAATCTCAGACACTGATACCAAACTACAACATAAACACAATACCAGAAGGCAATCAAAGTTTTCACCGACATATTTTTTCCAAGAAGGGACTTTAGTATGAACAGTTATAGCTAAAGGTGGGCTGAAGTAGTTTTCCCAGGAAGTAGTCTACATTCACTTTTCTCTTTATTTAGTTTGGAGAATATGTGTTAACTAAAGACTCAGATATCCTAGATTCAGAATTGTCTACCCTGACCCAAATACAAGGATTAAATGTCGGATCACTGTAACGGTGAGAGAGACACAGCAGGCAGAAAAAAGGATGATGGCCACTGATAGGCCTGACTGCTGCCTGACTGCAGATCTGTCTATTATTCGAGTGACGATTGACTGAGAGGAATAGTTTATCTCAAGTATACAATTTTGTCATGATCTACTGGTCCACAAGTGTTTCAACAGATTCATTGTGTTGAAATGGTTACAACATGTTACGGTTTGAGTTAACAGTTAACCAGTCCCTCCAGAAAAACGCGATTATGCGATCGCAGAATTCAACGCATAATCAGCCAATGTCCGCATATTCATGCGGGGGCCGCATTTTTTTAAAAACGCCGCACTTTCGCCGCATAAATTGCCGATTTCCGCGCAAAATATGCGGGGCTTGCATGATTTCATAATCCCCGCATTTTCGTTGCAAAAAAGTCACATATATCTAGGGTTGGGTACCGAAACTCGGTGCCAATGGGCCCCCGGATCCGACGTAAACGGTAGTAACGAGACCGAATAAGAACGAAGATTTCGGTGCCTTATTTCGGTGCCTGACTTTACACTACACTGGACAGCAGGTAACGTTAGCCTACCGTTAGCTAGCAGCGTGATTAAACACGGTTAAAATGCTGACAGGTGACGTTAAACAGTGTAAAGTGTGACTGTATATCAACAGTCTGCTCTGCAGCGCAGCAGCTGCCGACGTCGGAAACGCACAGATGGTGCATTCACGGACACTGGTAATTGTTTGGTTTTGGTTGGTTATTGTAAAATACCCTTTTCCCATCTGGTTGCTGTTTTTGTCGTCCAACAGCAATTTACTGGTGAAATAAGTTATTGTTTATTATAAGTTATAGTTATTACATTACTATTAAATCATTTAATTTTGACCATATGGCCTTAGTAATAAACAACGTGTCCTTAATGTCACCGACTGTTGTTGAGTAGGCCTATCCTTCTTGTTTCTTCTTTTTTTAAAACTTTCTTAAAAAGTATCGGTTCAGGCACCGTTTTAAAAATACCGATTTAGCGCCAGTATCAGAAAAAAAAACCAAACAATACCCAACCCTACATATATCTCAGCAGAAAGTTCAAAAATGTTGCGTTTACTTCACACAAGAGCAGCCATTTTCCCCTGTTGCCATGGGAACGTTATGAAGTGACGTAATTTCACCTACTGAGAACACGGTGTTGGGGGAATCACTTTTTTTCTCTTTTTCATCAAACCGCAGTTTTTCCAAGTTCCCGCAAGTTCCCGCAGTTTTTGCAAGTTCCCGCAATTTTTGCAAGTTCCCGCAATTTCATCGCATAAAATGGCATAAATATCCCGCATATTCCATCGCATTTTTTAAGAAAACGTGCCGCATAATCAAGGATTTTTGCCCGCAACAATCACGAAAAAACTCCGCGTTTTTCTGGAGGGACTGGTTAACAGTCAGTGAAATAAATCTAGGAGCTGCAAAGATTGATAAATTGTCAACTATTTTACTAATTAATCGACAACCATTTTGATAATCAATCAGTTTGAATCATTTTTTACGACAAAAATGACTTTGTTAAGTGAAAGTGGCTGCTCATAGTGACACACCAACAGAGAAGTATTACCCAACTTCACTCAGAGCTACAGAACTACTAGTGTTTTAGCATTTTTCAGCTCACTGTGTCAGTTTCAAAATACTCACTGAGACTGTAGTGCATAGGCGGACCTTAGCTGTGCTCTGTACACTGCACTCCGCAGCCTTTATACAAAGACCCTCCACATTAATAAATACTCTGAATAGTCCCAATAATAACCACAACAGTCCAGTTATGAGGACCAGCTGGAAGCGTTTACAGAGAGCATCATCGGAGAACAAAATGACCACAATAACCATGTATACAGTACTACTAAAGTGTCGTTGAGCGGGACACTGATTTGACTATGAAATGAGTTCAGCTTAAATTGTATAATACTGTAGGTAACAGTCCATTGCTGGTAAACAGGGCTCTGGTGTAATTATGTAACTAATATACAAGCAGGTGGCCACACGGCTGAGTGGGCCATAACATTCATTTGAACCGTCAGTCAAGCCAGAGGGGTCAGCCAGACTTAAAGGAGAACTCCGGCCAATTTTTACGTTAATCTTGCTAAATATAACTATGCGAGACCTGTCTGTAGCAAAAACAGTTAGCGCAACAGCAGCTACCTAGACGGAGCTGCTGCAGCTAATGCCCACCGCTCCCACTTAGCTAAACGGCAGTTATGGGGGCATAAATGAAATAGTGCCTTTGTGTATCTTAACAGACACAGAATGCAATTAAAATGTCTGTGTAACATGAACAGGGACCTTACATGACAACAAGATGCATTTTCAACATTCACATACCCTGTTAGCGACTAAAAAGATGCAATGTGAATGCACACACACAGCTGGCCAGATATGGTCAGACCAGCCTCCATTCCAATTTGTTAATGGGGAGATCTCCACTTTCATCAAGTCTTGATTTAAAAACATGTGCCTGTTCACCTTTATATAGCAAATTACATCGCTTTCAGAGTGCATCCCTACTGCCAGCCCATTCTGTGGACACTGTGAAGGCTGTGACGCAAAGCCAGCCCAGTTCAAGGTGCCTCTGCTGAAGCATCCAAACTTTCTGCAGTGCAGACCTTGTCCAAAAAACCCTCACTAACTTCACTGTCAACACATTTTAGTCATTTATCTGACCCTCTTACGTAAAGAGAAATTCAGCTAGATGGCCAAAAAAACAAGAATGTCTCCTAGATCAGGATGAACAAGCAACCAATAGTGCAGAAGCCAAATGCCACAGGATTACACAAACTGCGGCCGCAAACACGATGAAAACAATTATGAAAAGAAACACAAAATGACCATACATAGTGCTCAGAAGTAAGTAGGCTATGTAAAAAAAGAAATGTAAATATATATTAAACTTATATTAAATAAGTCTATAATTCTATTTATTAAAAAATATATAACGTATTGTAATATATTAGGACAGGTTTCTAATCATAATACCTTATCCAAGGGACATATCATGAAAAACTCACTTTTTCATTTCTTGTGCACATACAATGGGGTATCTTGAGTGCCTAGCAATGACAAAACTCATGGATTCAACTAAACAGCTAATGTAAGTCCAAACTGCCTGCGAGCTTCTCCTGTACTATACGGTAATGGTGCGTTCTTTTTGCCTTGAAACTCGTATTTTACGAGGTCAAAGTCGTAAACACGCCCCCTGACCTCGTATTTTCGAGTTCGGAACTTGTACAACCACCGAGTACCCCGAGCTGAAAATCCAACATGGATGCCCCCTGTATCGACAGTTGTGAAAGCTGTAGTAACATAGTCATAAGCACTTTGGTGTTATTTGTGTCTCACTAAATCAGTCGTACACGCAGCGCTGTCTTTTATCTGTGTTGTCACGCGGTTTGTATAAAAAACAGCGTACATGTTGTTTAAACTGGCATTGCTAACAATGACTAACCTGGCTAGAGTTAATGAAAACAATGAAAATCAGACTTGCAAAAAGAACGCATTCAACTCTTGTGTGACGTCATTACCAGTTGCGACCTCTGACTTCCGAGGCAAACAGAACGCACAATTCCTCTACTATGCGACAGTAGGTCGCGTGGTTATGACACAATCGTTAGCCTATTTTTACAAAAACGTCTGCTACGGAGCCATAACGTGAGGTACAAGGTAATGGAGCCTTTTATACATTGTTGTGTTTCTTTAGAAATAAACAATGGTCAAATGAAATCTTTAAACGCTTCAGATGTAAAGTTATTGGCTGTCAAAGTGACGCCAAAATGAATGGCAGTCAATGCTAACGGGGGGTGATAGCTTAATAGCATCAAAATGGCACCATAGGAAGCTTCACTCTGCGGAGAGAAGCTTGCCCCCTTGCCTACACCAAACACTGACCTCTAAACCTACCCGCCGACACTGTAACCTTAACCAATGAAATTGACTGCAGGGCGGGATTTCCGCTGATGTGGTTTGGGGGAAAAAATAAAAATCACACACCGCGCGCTGTACAACATACACGGCACGCTTTAGCCCAGCCTCTCGCTAGCTAGCGTCATGGCTAATGCAGACAAGCCCATAGTCAGTATGGACAAGCCGGAGCTTGAAGAGCCACCCATATCATTAAGGTCTCCTGTTTGGGAACACTTCGCTTTCCCAGTGAAATACGTCAACGGACAAAGACTAGTCGATAAGACGAAAGCAGTGTGCCAACATTGCTCAGTAATGATCGGGTATGTTTCTGGCAACACTTCAAACTTGTTAACACACTTGAAAAGGCATCACGCGAGTGTCAACATCACAACTACAAGGAAAAAAAACATCCGTAACTCAAACGCAGCTCCCGTTGGCATTTAAACAGACCGTTGCTGGTAATTCCGATCGGGCCAACGCAATAACGAACGCAATTGGTGTTTTTATAGCAGCTGATCTACGACCACTCGGTTGTTGAGAACACTGGTTTTAAGCACATTATGAAGGTGACTGAGCCCAGGTATGAAGTTCCTTCTCGTCCACATTTCAGCCAAAAAGTTATACCCGCCCTTTATGAACAGGCTAAAACTGCTGTTGTCGACGAGCTGTCCAAGGCATCTGCTGTAGCACTCACAACTGATGGATGGATATCTAGAGCTACCGAGAGCTACTTAACAGTGACTGCCCATCACATTACTCCAGAGTGGAACATGGTAAGCCATGTTTTCTAAACCCGTCCAATTTATGAACAACATACAAGCACAAATCTGGCAGAGGGACTTAAGGAGACAGTGTTGGCGTGGAAGTTGGAGAGACCAGGAATTACAATTCCTGTCACAACAGACAATGCTAGGAATATTGTCAATGCAGTCAGTGAAGCTGCACTTGGCCCTCAAATTGGATGTTTTGCACATACAATTAATCACATCACAAATCGCATCACAAAAAGCAACAGGTCTCAACCAGGTGTCCAGAGTGCTAGGGTCAGAAGGGTTGTCTTTTTTTCACCGTAGCCCAACAGCTGCACATATTTTGGAGAGCAAACAGGAAATGCTTAATGGTCCGTGTAACGCTTATCAGTACAATTTTCTCAGCACAAACGGACATTTGGAAAAACAGAAAAATGGGTTAAAATATCCAATTTTTCATTTTTTTCCGCTTTGACAAATAAAAAAATTGGATCTTTAACCTGTTTTTCCAATTTTCTGTTTTTATTCAGAGGATCAGAAATTTAGAAAATTACAAAATTGCGTATGGGCTCCAATTATTCAATACTGCAATGATATTCTCTCCCTCGTTCCGCCTAGCTCCGCCCACCCCGCCCCCCATTCGAGCACATTCAGCAGCCAGACAAGACAGAATGAGAAAGGACGATGTGTTGGAAATCGAATATCCAAAAACATTCAGCGTTCACCGAGAGGTGAAACGCTTGTCAATATCCAGCACAGACTTGAATCAGAGGTGGCGCTGAGATGGTCAGACTCAAAAGTGTGTTGTTCATTCATTCACCATCCGAACATTCATCTCCCCTCTTCTCAACAAGATTCCGAATTATATTCTCGTTATTATCCAGCGTCGACATGACTGACAGTCTTCTTGAATGCCTGCAATTGTGTAATTTTCTAAATTTCTGATCCTCTGAATTAAAACAGAAAATTGGAAAAACAGGTTAAAGATCCAATTTTTTAATTTGTCAAGGTGGAAAAAATTAAAAATTGGATATTTGAACCCATTTTTCTGTTTATCCAAATGTCCGTTTGTGTTTAGAAAATTGAACTGATAAGCGTTACACGGACCCTTAATATATCAAAACACACCCTTATTCATGATGTCACTACCTGCTGGAACTCCAGTTATGATATGCTTGAGAGGTACCTTGAACAGCAAGCAGATGTGTACTCTGCACTGACAGAAAAGGCCCTCAAGAAGAATAAAGAAATAAGCATGTTGTCTGACCAGGATCGGAAAATAGCAGAGGAGGTACTTGAGGTTCTTAAACCACTAAAAACCATCACAACACTGATGAGCACTGAATTCACACCTTCAGTATCAATGATCCTCCCCCTCCAAACCACAATCCTTAACTCTATGGCACCCAATGAGGAAGACAGTCCAACTGTGACAAATCAAGGGTGCCATCACAGAAAACCTGAAGAACAGATACTCTGCTTGTCATGACTTCCTCCACAAATTCACAGTCCTTGATCCAAGGTTCAAGGCCCTTCCTCATGTGGATGTAGCCTGTCGTGACATAATCTACAACAACCTCATCACAGAGATTGCAATATATAATAAAGATGGCAGTGCCAGTGGTAGTAGTTTTGTCATACATTTTATTTTGCAGAGTGAGGAGGCCACAGCAGTTCAGTTCATCCACAGTGACAGGACACCCAGAGGCATCGTCTCCATCTGTCAAGAAGTCACCCATGGCTAAACTGTTTGGTGAACTCTTCAAGACTCAGGTGGGAAACGAGACTACTTTGCAGCTGGTGAAGGAAGAGGTTACCTTATACAAGGCTGTGGACTGCATTTCACTGGATTCCAACCCACTTGAATGGTGGAGGACCAATAAGCCCACATATCCTCATATTGCCAAGTTAGCAAAGCACTACCTTGCTGTACCTGCTACCTCAGTCCCTAGTGAGTATTTTCTACAGCTGGAGACATTGTAACTGCCAGCAGATCTGCCCTTTCCGTGAATGAATCTGAGCAGGCCTTCAGCCTGGAGCTGTTAATGCTGCACTTTAGACTGTGGAAAATTTCTTACAAATCTGAACAAGTCTAAAAACTGAAACTGTTGATTCTGCACTTTACACTTTGGAAAAGTTTATATATATATATATATATATATATATATATATATATATATATATATATATATATATATATATATATATATATATATATATATATATATATATATATATATATTTATATATAACAATATATATATATTTGTTTAATATGAGCAGGCCTACAAGCTGGGTTTGGTAATGCTGCACTGTAATCCATAGCTAAAGAATATGTTTTTTTCTTTAAGAGAAAGAAAGGTTAAATGTGTTTCTGTCCCATAAAAGTGAGGCATGTTTGAAGAATATTATTTGACTTATAAAACATTATACTTGAATTGTTTGAATGAATTTCATGATTTGATGTCATGTTTGAGGCATATTGAACAAATATGTATGTTGATTTATTTTTGGCCTAATATCAGTTTTAGGCTGTGCTTTTTTATCTTTATAAATTTAAACTGTTCAGATATGTGTGGCTTGGACGCAATGTCTTTTGAATATTGAGTAGGAAATAAAACTCATAACCACTGTCTTTAGTTTGTTTAAAAATGGAAACTTTTGTATGACTTGACTTGTGACTTGCTTGACCAAAGCTATGACTTGACTTGCTTGATTGTCACAAAATGTCTTAGACTTGCTTGAGACTTGAAGGTTAAGACTTGAGATTTGCTTGTGCCCATGTGTGAGCATGTCGTTTCTGCTGCGTGGATTTTTCTGTCTCACACACCAGAAACATGTCTGACGCGGCGCTGCTGCTGCTGCTGGACACATGTATGTTTCCCATTGATTTACTGCACTCAAGCAGTAGTATACTTCATGTTAAACATAAATATCTACTGATTGGATTACAGCAAAGACAAAGTCAGCAGTGTTGACAGCAAAATAGGCTACAGTATTGACATTTAAAAATCTATACTTTTTTTTAATTTTACATTTATATCTGCAGTTATGTCAAAACCTCGAGACTTTCAAACATCAAAATGTAATTTATTAATATGTATTTGTGTCAAAATGACATAAGCATCTTTTCCTATTCTATTTTGCCTGGAAAGCCGCGGGCCGTCCGGACAGCCAGGCTGGAAGGGAAACAGCGAGAGTATCCAGTCAGACTCAACTTTATGCAAATGAGGAGCGGGCGACTCGACGCCCCGCTTCTCCAAAGTCCCTGTGACGCTACCAGAATGCATTGCACGGCTGCTCCCATAGAAATGAATGAGAAGCGGGGAAATGACACTGACAACGGACACGTACTATCATTAGTCTTTCTTTGGATTGCTCCCTCTTCTCTCTTGTCTCCATGCTCTAACCCTTTTACCTGTCTTCTCTGTCTCCCCCGCTTCATGTCTTCCCAGTTAATAACTATAAAATATGTAAAGAGGTTAAAAAAAAATAAAACTTCTCCGGGGGCGGGCAAGCTCTGACAAGAGCATTAGATTGGTGGGATTTGTATTACTCAGTACATGTATGACTTTAGTTTTAATCCTGTGGAATTTTCCAACATCTGCTGGTAAAGAGGCGCAGCGTCGTACATTTTACAAATCAAGCAAATCATTCCACCGTTAAGTTAGCCTAAAACTTGCCGTTTGACTGCTGCTTCTCAGTAACGTTACTGGTTTAATGTTGTTAACGGAGGGTGAATACAGGTATATTCAGACAGTATGAGAAAAATAATGTTGTTTGAACATTTAAGCATGTTAACATGTTCTAGTACAAACCCAAAATACAAGTATGAACCTGAAAATGAGCATGATACGTCTCCTTTAAAAGACTGTTGCTTCTACTGATAACAGTGTACATGCATGTAATAAAAGTGCCTACATGGATTAAAACATTTCAATAAAGCCCAATTCTATTGCTGGTATATGAGCATGAAGAGTGACCACTGCAAAGTAAGGAGGACACTATAAAAGAGCTATAAACGGATTACTGTATTCCTACTTTCATTTAAAATGAGGTCACCACTATTGGAATGAACAAAGACATTGATTTTACAAAATGCCTGATAGAATACAAATAACAGATGTTAGGGTTTTAAAATGATACTGGGTTAATCTGTTGTTAAACATCAAAGCACAGACTGGATCCTCTCATTTTAGAAATCTAAAGGTGAACAAGCAATGATTTTAAAAGTACCACTGGATTAATTGTCACTGTGATAGCAAATACCAGATAATCATATAAAAAAACTGATATGGCAGCAGTCATGAAGACTTTATGTTATGTCTTTTCTCAGTCGGTGGGAGTAGCTGAGCAACTGCATCACAGCCCTGTCTTGTCAGAGCAAGAAGCAATTTCCTGAAACCATTTCACAGTTTGCGGTTTCTATACTTTGATATGGGACATGTCTAAACCTTACTGCAGAAAAATAAAAATAAAATAATATGCATCAATGAAAAATATATAGTTATTGTGGATTTCAAACTTTAAGCTGTCAGTTTAGTGGTTACAAGGGTTTGTGAGTGACAACACCTAGACATTTGGGTCTAGATGCTGGAATGTATGTGGGGAAATAGGTCACCCTAAAGAGGTTTCAATTTGCATCCAGAGTTAGAGGAAGTGGGCTATTTAACTCACGCCATCTAGAATAGTTTTTCTTCCATAGATTCCTCCAAAAATCAGTCCACGGCACAGAAAAAGACACAGCACGCTATCCACTCAACTGCATTGCCGAAAAGTGACCCACCGCTCTCTAAGCAAAGACCATGTCCATTAAAAGAATTTAGCAAATAATATTATTACCCCGGCTAATATTGTATCTCAAAACCTTAAGTAACACGATTGGGGTTGCTCTCTCAATTCCGCATGCAACCACCACATCACTCTCTTCCAACTTGTGTTATCCTCTGAACTCCATTGCTGTAATTTGTTGTCTCTTCATCTGAACATGTCATCAACCCTTCTCGCTGCGTCCAGCTGTCCCAGCCTGTAGGACTAGTAGAGGACTGGTGGGCGACCAAGATCACATTTCTATTTAAAGAAGTTGTGTTTGTTTGGTTGGCTATCTCCCGTATTGACAACTGACTCATGTCGACATGGAAACGTTTTCTAAACCCTGTTGCACAAAATTGATTTGTACATTAGGCCGAATGGATGCCGCTGAGAGTTCTCATCTGTCCGCCAGAAGACACATTTTCCGGGGCAGGAAGGAGGCTCACCTGGAACAGCCCCACCACAAAGACCCCCACAGGTAACTCTACCTTTCGGTTTACTCATCTAGAAACGACAATAATAAGTCAAGTGTTACCTTTCTTCCGCTGTTAAGAACCTCCGACGAGTGTTTGTCATTCACCTCGTGGCTGCTAAACATTGGTGTTAGAAAAACGATGGCAACTGCTCAGCACGTCGACCGTAACGTGCGGCTTTGAAAGACTTCCTTCTCTTCGTGTGAGCATCAAACATCAAACCACACAACCTGTTAGATTAAGACTTTCAAAATAAAAGCCATGCCCGCGAGCGCGTTTACCAAATAAGACCCAAGAAAAGTAGCCTATAGAAAATAGAGTGAATACATAGGCAGATTGAAAGCATTTTAGGACAGGCTTTAAAGGCATCTAGATATGAGTGCACTGTGCCTAGGCTTAATAGGCCTATGCGTTTTAAGACATCTAGCCTTAACATTGTGCCTTTCATAAGACTTCATTAGACTTCATTAGACTATGTACAATTATGGTAATGCGCTGTATGTTTAATACAAGGTTGTCCTATTCAACACTACCACATTTCTTTTGAAAGTAAAAGGATTTTACTTTCCAGGTAACTGGAGCATGTTTCCAAATCTCACAGCAAATCAAATCCCTATGTTATGAGTAATTTGACACCTGTCACCTTTGACTAACAGATCATTCAAATACATACATTTTTCTCTTATGACTTCACATAAATGTTGGTGGAAATCTGATATTTCACACACTTTTGGACTATGTTTTGTGGTCAAAAGAGTCATTTGTGTATGAAAGTCTATTCTGTTAGGTTACGTGGACCCGTAGATGTCCCCATAAAGCTGAATTATGAGTCAAATATTCCCATTATACGTCCATCAAAAATCGCCATAAATCTAAAAATACTTCTTTTTATTTGCTAGACTTATTTGTAGAGCAGTCTTTTGTGGCTCACATATGCTAGCCTAATCTTTTCTCAAACAGCTGTTTGGCCTCATCATTCCCATTAACCTTGGCACATTTAACCACCCTCCAATTCTCAGTGTACTGAGTCAGTGAGGCCTTGGAATGCGTGCTTTTTTCTTGTCTGAACTAGTATAATCCTGTTGCTGTACCGTTAAAGTTCATGCTTTTATCACTGACCAAAGTTACAAATGTGTAACTGACATGAGATTATATCAAATAATATACTGCTGGACTATTTATTTCATCAATGCTGCTAAAGACAAAACTTTTTCTTCTTCTCATAGTCTCAAAAGTAACCACTACACACTATTTTCTTCCCACACAATAGATTATCATTTACGTGGCAGTTAACATCAGTGCTTATGCCACCAAGCAGAAGTGTTACACATTACACCTCTCACATTGTCTGTTCTGAATCCTCAACTTCCTCCACTTCATTCATAGCTTACCTCTTGATGAGATCTAGTGATTTAATTCTTGTTCCAGTTCTCTATCACACAACACACATGATTTAAGCCAGGTCTGATTTGCACAGGCAATTTCTGATTTGCCCAGTACATCCTCAGACTGTACTACATAGTTCCCATCTGTTTGCAACTAGCTATTGCAGTCCAACAATCATAACAATCCAGTACTGATGCTATCAATGTCAGCCCTTCCTGTGAACAGCCAAATTGACTCTCAACAGAGATTTTTTTTTTTTTTTCTGTTTTTACTTTCTTGTTGCATTCTTGCATTCCCATTAACCAAGCATCATGACTTCCTCTACAATTCTGATTTGCACATCTGTATTTGTCACCACATTTTGCATTTATGGTCACCTCTGCATCTGGCACATCCAGATACCTGACCACTTTTATTTAAGGCTGGTATCATTAAAATGCACCATTACTTTTGAAGTATTCTGATGGCATTCCATACTGTAAATGTTTAAACTCCCAATACGTTTCCTTTCTTCTGTAAAAAAGTACAGCAGGTGTGTTACAAAACTTTTTCTTTCTTTTTACAGCCATCACTGATGTAGATGTTGACTGATGCTTCCCATCCATGCATCAAGCTGTGGTAACTCTTGCAGCTTTTGCACTCCTCGCTACATGTGCTGCCTCCTACTTAGCCACAAGTTCCATTTTCCCGGCATTATTCATGAACTGTCACACAGCTGTTCAGAAAATTCCCATCTCCCAGAACCTCATTAATATACATCAATCTGTATGACAAAAAGCATCAGTGATGTGTGCATTTATACATATCAGTTAACCACCTTTATCTGTGGCTAGATACGACTCGTGTACATTCACTTTTTTAAATAAAAACAGCATTAAAGTCATTAAAAAAATCCATCATAACCCTGTAAATATTCATCAGTGTATGAACTTCTGATCAAGTTTTATTAATGCATCTTAGTTCCTTCATTATTAATGTATCTTTAAGTTTAGTTGCTTCATTGTGACTTAAATGATCTAAGAGGAAATTAGCTCATGTACACACAATGTAAGTACTACTTTGTTCTTGTGTGTTTCTCTGTGGTTATTGTGACAGGAAACTGATTCTGAGCTTAATAAAGTAGCTTTCCTCTCATTTCACATCTCATGTGAGCTCATGTATCCTCACCTCACTTTGTCAGTCTGGCCAAATTTAGCCCTGCTGAGGCTATCGCACAAAATCTGAAAGTTTTATCATGTTTTATTGCCATCTTTGTCTGTTATAGTACATCCCTTTTGTAAAACAATTTCTGAAGAGCTGTATTTCTTTTGTTCAGTAACAAATATTTTCCGGCATTTCCCTTTCAGTATGTTATTGGAGACCTTGGTTTCAAGATAGTGCAGCATGGCATACGAAAGGAAAGGACAACGCCTTGTAAATACAGCAATCATCCACAAAAATATACTTTTGTCAAATCTGGTGGAGAGGTGTCATATTTCACCCAGGCAGATACAATAGACAGATCAACGATCTATAGTTACACTAAAAGTGATATATATTAAAGATAGTATATACAAAACAATAATGACATATTTCATAGTATAGTACATACAGAACAAGTGTCCATGGCTTTCAGTTTTAAATCTGATGAAAAATTGTCTTATTCTGTGCACAATATAAAAACAAACACAAACAACATAAAAACAGCACACTGCTTTTGCTGATATAAATCAATTGTTTTTATAAAGAGGACTAACGGGGATGATGTGCAGGGAGTATTACTTTCATGTTGGACTTGTTCAATGTTTCAAACCCTGAGAAGATCAGAAATGAATTAGGTGACCCCCCAATGGGAGACATCCAGAAGCACTTCACTGCTTTACTACCCAAATCATGAAGTCACTAGAGACACTACTCTCAGCGTTTCTGATTGTTCTGTGTAAAGTACTGCATCCCACTGGATAAGAAAATGACAGATTGTACTGCAATTGGACCCACATTATTATTGTCTCTGATGCTTAAATGATTTATATTTAAAAAAGGACGGCATGTTGTGTTTTAAGTACCACTGAAGATTTTCTGAATCCATAATAATTTTCAGACTATTTTTGCTCAATGCTTCCGACCACAAAAATCTGTCCACAAAAAAACATAAAAAAACAAAGATAACTGAAAGTGAAAATAACAGAAACACATCAATACAATTCACACTTAATTTGCATAACAGTGTCCCTCCTGTGATGGCTCTGGTGTTGTGACGTCATGTAGGCGTCTATGTCACCCAGCTGTCCATTCGCATGCGTTTGAGCGTGGGACTCTCCCTGCCCTCTGAGCGACTCATGTGGAAGTCCAGCCGCTGCTGCTGCTCCTCGCGGTCGCTGCCCCCCTCGTGGGAGCTGCAGGAAGAGCAGACGCTGTCGGCAGGAGACCTCCCCATCTCTGCTCTGGTGGATGGGTGAGGATGGGGAGGGGCATGAGCCTGGATCATGTACCCTGATTGGCTGAGGTGGTCGCGGGGTGGGGAGATTGGCTCGGCTTTGATGTTGACATTGTGGTTGGTGTTGATGGAGAGATTGGAGCTCCCCGACCTACAGATGGAGGGACAGAGGAAGAGGACGGTTTTGAGGCTGTGACTGTGGAGCAAAGGTGCCACCTAGTGGTGAAACTTCAACTTTTTTAAGCCAAGGACCCCTCAACTAAAAGAGGAGGGACCCCCTACTACATATATTGTACAGGGCTCTCAAGTGTCACGCATTAAGCGTGACAGTCACTCATTTCGGTCTTTTGTCACGCACTCCCGCCACACATTGTATTTCTCACGCAGAAAAACTATAATATATGTAATATGCCGCAGCGCCCAAAATTTCTCTGGCCGCGCCGCTCTCACTATGGAACCGGCAGGAATCAAGCGTCTCCCCTGGAGGTCTTAGTCGAGCCTGCCACTTATCAGCCAATCAAAAAAAGAAGAAAGGGGCTACACCAGACGCGGCGTCAGCTGATTTTGCCGAGGCTTCGGCTCAAATGTTTTGAGTGTAGCCCTTGAATGTATTTTGAAAAGTTGACTGACAAATATGAATCGTTGCTTAGTGTCCACTCTCACTGTAAAAAGCTGTGAAGCTTCAGGTTTATGGACGCGCTCTGCTGTCGACATGCTGCGGCAGATGTGACGCGTTTGAGTTCCGTTAATTCTGCCGTATAAGTTTCTGTTTTCCACCTCTGACGTAGAGCAGCGTTCAGCCACTTCACTAAACTTTGTCTCATTCAGAGACCAGAGACCCAGATGGGGAGCTGGTCTGTCAGAATGTCTGAGGTCTACCGTATCAGCAGAGCAATCACGTAATGCACAGCAGACTATTGTGCAGGTGGATTATTTTCAGAAATAGTGTGACTGTATTCTTGTAATATCCTATTATCACTTTATTTTTCACAAAATATCACGACTCCTCCAAATCTCAGAGAGCATGGGATGAGTTATATTTTGAATGTGCAAAAGTTTTGGACATGAGCAGACACATCCATCCAGGGGTTTATTAATCCATTGAAATGAATAATGTATAATTGAGGTGAATAATTGTCATATGCACATTTAAGGAGGTTACTTCCCCAACAAAAGATGCAAAAGAGGAGATAAGAGTAAATGATGCCTAAGCTACATGTGTGCTGACTCAGATATAATTAGGAAAGTTGATCCAAAGGGGAATAAATAGTTGAAAGCAATACAGAATGCCTGAGAGCCTTACTGCAATATATTCCATTATGTTTTTATATTTGAATTGTAATTTGTGTCCCTTTACATAAAGATATTAACAGCATATTGATTCAGAAAAAGGGACTAATAGGTGCATAAAAATTCACCACAATGCAGGAAATGAAGTGTTTAATGCTCAACATTTTCTGGGGGTGGACCCCCAGAACCCCCCCCCCATCATAAGTCACCAAACAAATCTGGAACCAGAACCCTGTCCTTTGGGCTGCCAGGCCAGCTATGATTATTGGTGTCATCTAACTAACATCTACAAACTGGAAGCTATAATGAACATACACTGGCTATTAACCAGCTGGGCGGGGGTGGGGGGGGGGGATGTCACTCTTGCCTGTCTTCAAAACTTGAGAGCCCTGATTGTATAAAATGAATTTGCATATTAAACTGGGCCTTCAATAACATGTAGAGCGGCCTAAAGCCTTTATACATACCTTTTTTTGCACAGAATACTAAACTATTAAAATAGCCTAATAATTGTTGGCACAATTTTATAATGTGGATGTGGATTCACTGTGGATGGCCTTAGTGACTACCTTACCTTTAGGCCAGTAAGCAGTGGGGATTTCTATTTGCTAATAATATGTTTTTTGAATTTATTTTCAAAAATTAACAATAATTTGGAGGCCCCTCTGCAGTGACTCTGAGGACCCCCTAGGGGTCCCGGACCCCCCGTTGAAGATCCCTGCTCTAGACAAAAATCAGACAACTTTTCTCTGGTTGGTTAATACTGAAACTCGTCCTGTGGTGGAGTCTAAGTGCATTTACTCAAGTACTGTACTTAAGTACAAATTTGAGGTACTTGTACTTTACTTGGGCATTTTCATTTGATGTCACTTTACGTTGCCATGTCACTACAATTTTACTATATATTACTATATTTTTTACTGCACAACATGAGATATGAGTATGTTAACATTTAAAAGGAACACGCCGACTTATTGGGCTTATTCACTGTGTCCCCCAGAGTTAGATAGTTACATACCCTTCTCATCTCTGTGTGTGTAGTAACACCGTGCATGTCGTAAAACAGATCCTGGAGATAACCGGCTCCATCTAGCCTACTGCTCCCAAAAAGTGACAAAATAACGCCAACATGTTCCTATTTACATGTTGTGATTTGTATAGTCACAGCGTGTACAGATAACAAGGTCACATGAGACACAGCCATCTTCTAACTGTATACGAACTCTATTCTCAGAAGGCGAGACACTGCTACTTCTGCTACTTGGGTGCAGCACCTGAGAAGCCCCGTGGTGAGGAGCAGAGAGTAACAATGGTGCTTTTCAGGTGTTGCGCTAATCACTCCGCCCAAGTAGCAGTGCTTTGCCTCCTGAGAATATAGTTCCCAGTTTATATACGGTTAGAAGATGGCTGTGTCTCATGTGACGTTGTTATTTGTACACGCTGTGACTATACAAATGTATATGTATATACAACATGTAAATAGGAAAATGTTGGCGTTATTTTGTCACTTATTGGGAGCAGTAGGTTAGTTGGAGCCGGTTACCTCCAGGATCTGTGCTAAGCTAGTCTAACAGTGGGTGCTTCAGACAGAGTTACAACACGCACGGAGATGAGAAGGGTATGTATGGACTTATCTAACTCTGGGGGATACGGTGAATAAGACAAAGTCCCAATGAGTCAGAGTGTTCCTTTAAGAAATTACAAATAAGATAGGATGAGCTTATAAAATATAATGTATTTTATTAAATTAAACAACCCAACAGTGCATAAATTAGTTTAAAGCAACTCCATCTTGACCAACTAAAACAATAAAATACTTCTTACTCATTAATGCATTATCAAAAATAATGTAATAATATCATTTTGTTATAGTAAAACACTCACAGGAGGCGTTTTGCATTTAGTGAATTTTTACTTTAGATACTTTGAGTACATTTAGCTAAGAATACAAACTTTCACTTTAAGTAACATTTTGAATGCAGGACTTTAAAGTGCCACTAGGTGCATTTTTAAAGGAGACATAACACATATGTCCACAAATGAAAAGTGTAACTCATAAGGAGTTGCCCCCTTGCCCAATTCAATACACTCACAAGTTTTCCTGCTCCAGCCTTATTTGGTCTGGTATGACCAGTAACCTAGTGGCTAACATTAGCTATATGAGCAAAATAAAAATAGGTATTGCGGATTTTACAACTCGTATCTATTTGCGCTACTGTTTTACTATGTTTAAGCAATTACCATTATCCTGTAACTGACGCTTGTTGCCGCAGTGGCCGCTGCTCAGCAAAAGTCTCCCTTTAATTTGTAATTTGTGTCATATTGCTACTTTAATTAAAGGATCTGAATACCTTCTCCTAAATGCATCTGAACTTGTGTGAAGTTGACATTATTAGTGAATCACATACTTGTCCTGCAATATGCCAGGCTTATAACTTAAGTCAGTAGCCTCTCTCTTCATTACCAAGTCACATCACATCTTTGTCCTCTCCTGAACATATTACTCTGTTTATGTCAGATGATTTGAACTTAGTATAAATAAACTATGTCAACTAACAAAACTGTGTTAACAAACTGTGAAACTGTAAAACGTCTTGTGAGAGAAAAGTTACCTGTGTCAGGTACTTACCCCAGTGAGCTCAGCTGGTGTTGCTGCCATGCCGCCATGGAGCCCAAAGAGGGCCCTGCAGGGGAGCCGAAGCTCGACAGCTCTGCACTGTTCAGAGAGAAATCTAACAAAGAGAGAGACGACATGTAAGTATGATAGCAAAACAAAACTGATACATCAAGTCACTCTTGGCCTTCGGTGATACAACTTCATTTGCTTACATTCCTACAATGAGCTGCTAAACCACCTGAAACTCTTTCACTTTCAGTAACTTTCGCTGGAGAGTTTTAGTGTCCCCAGATGGCCCAAATGTTTAATTTGGGATAAATAAATCATCATATTAAAAGATACTGATTATCTTCATACGGAATTATAAATCTTTGTATTATTTTAAAACACATATATAGTTAGTCTAATCCTAACAAAATGTCCAAAAGAGCTGCCATCCGTATGTAGCTTAATACTAAGAATGCCTGAACCATCTGAAATAACAGTCCTGTACTGTAGGCTTCTTCGGATTCTAGTTGTCCTTTTCTCTCATTTGACACGACTTAACAGCAGATAAATGGTAATGTAACCTATCCATTAAATGAAATGAAGCAAAAAAGAAAAAGAAAAAACATTTCAACGTCTTTTTCTTCTCAGGGCCTACACTAATGACAGCAAGACGGTACAAATTCTGATAAGCAGCAGGTACCGTTGTTGTAGGCGGAGCTGATGCTGGAGTAGCCCAGACTCTGGTGAGGCAGGCTGGGTGTGGTGATGGAGACCACTGGGGTGGACAGAGGCTGGCTGGACTGACTGCTGCTCAGCCTCTGGTTACTCTGGAAACACATAAAAACACATAGACTCACTGAGTGTATTGAATAAAGATTAAAAACCATCCCCTTTCTGTCTGTTGTTTTTCTGTGCTTAGATTGCAGTTATATTGTACAGTGGATGACAAGCAGCTAAACGTGGCTTGTGATGCTCCATTTCAACCACATGATGTCAATATAATGAGTCTTTCTACTGAGAACTACTAAAAATCAAACCTCAAACACTCTCCCACTGCCTGGCATAATGTAAAATATACCTTCTGGTGTGTACACTATGTAATAACCTGCAACATCTACTTACTCTTTACTAATTTCCTACATTTCCCAGAATGCCTCAAACTTGACGAGAGTGTGTCTGAACTTGCTGCGGTTCAGCCTCCTAGTCTAAGGGAACAGAGCATTTCTTGAAATGTAGTTGTATCCTCTAAATTACTTTTGTTACTTTTTAATTTTGTGTGAGTGTTTAAACAATTAATTAAAAAAACACTAAATACCAGCAGGCAATTCATTCTTAATTAGTCACTGTCTCAAATTAAGCTAGAAACCAAGTTGGTTTGGTCCATGTTGTGCCTGGCTGGTAGAGCTGCTGGTATTTCAAACTGGTGGCTCTTTAACTTGACATGTTTTGAACAGTCATTAGAAGCTTTATGTTGTTCCTCTCTGGGTTGTTGCCGTTACGGTGTGATAATGTCAGCAATGACATCACCCTGAATGAGGTCATACTTCATTGCTAAACGCACGCACACAAACACACACTCATACAATTCACACAATTCATACAAGCGGTGGTTTAACCAACCGATCCATGCCTAAAACTAACAGTGTTTCCTTCCCCTTGCCCTGTGTTATCTGGTATCCCTGTCACTATGAGTGACAAATGCCGTAGTAAATAATTCAAGTTCGAGCTAGCAAAATAATAATGATGGCTAACTCATGCGGCCTGTGAAGAAATGCAGACCTTCTCAGTTCTTTATGGGTATTGCTTTAAAGACACACAATGAAGAAAAAAATAAAAGATAATTAAAAGAGTAGTTCTTGCCTGCATACAAAGCAGATACCATACACACTTACATGCACACATGTCATAGAGGAGGAAGTAAAAGGCAGTTTCAAAATGATGAAACAGAGGAGTTGCTGTCTGACCACAACTCAACATCTTTCACAGCGGTGCATGAAAAGCAGAAACATGCAGATGTCACCATCCTTTGTTAGTTTAAACATTGTGGAAATAGCATGCCATTGTAGGGTTTTGCTGCATGTTTCAACTGCACACCAGTGTCAACCCATAGAAGCTGGTATTTAGCACTCTCATGCCACTGAAAAAGACCATGATAACTGCTCCTGCAAATATATGGACAATATATTATTTGTCATCCAGTGATCCACAGTATTTATCGCAGAAAGAGCAGAGTGATGAGAAACTTTGACGACAACTAATACATTGTCACATTTGACCCATCTCTGTAGACACATTACTGTTGACTGCTACGGGTGGGATGTAAAGGTGTGTATTGTAATATCTTCACCTGAAATTTAGTCAGACAGTATTTTATTAATACTATGACGATCCCTAAATGAGTCTTAACAGAAGGCTTTAAAAGGGCTGTACTATATATATATATATATATATATATATATATATATACATACATACATACATACATACATACATACATACATACATACATACATACATATATATATATATATATATATATATATATATATATATATATATATATATATCTATTTATAGTGGAGTAACGGCTTCCTGAGCAGAGAATGAAGTAACTCTGCCTCTCTGTGTGTTGTAATCTGAGTTGCTCTGTTCTTTGTATGCAGTATACTGTACTCATGTAGTGTGTAATGTAACGCAGGTACGCAGGGGAACGGTCTGTGAGAGCCATGTGGAAGCAATCCCAGCCTGCTGTGTTGTTCAGTAGTTTAAGTACAGCTCCTTTAAAGGTAACCCATAAAGTGCTTTCAATTTGTAATCTATTTCTAACTCATCTGTACATTCTCAACAAAATCATCTTTCTATATTCACAAAAACTGTGGCAATGTTTGTTGCATCTGAATAAAGTTTTCTTTATTCTATATACATATGGTGGTCAAAATAATTACACCACATCTACCACCAAAAGGCATTCACATTAATGTGAACAGGATAAATAAGAAATGCTGTCCTTTTACTGATGAATCACTGCAGAATGTAAAAATCCCCTGATCCCACAGCCAGCAGAGTACTGCAGCGTGTCGGTCACCATAGGAAAGAAAAAAAAAACAGTGAAAAATACATTTTTGTTCCATTGTTTACTTATTATTACATCATGTTTGAGCATAGTGTGGGACGGAAGGGCAACAGTGAGGGAGTTAAGGGCAAATCAATAACTCCAATAAGCCAGCTCAGCTGCTGAATGAACAATCTGAAAGGAGAAAGACAGACTCAAGACTCTCTGAAGACTCTCTTTCTTTCAAATTCGTGTACAGTGCACTTTTTTGGTTTATTTGTGCCACAATTTGAGATGTGAGTAGAATGTCACAGCATATTATCTCTGGTTTGACTTCTTGTGGTATTGTTTCTAAACCTGACTTGAGTCTCCACAGAGAATCTGCACTCCCTTTCCAAGAAGTGGATGAGTTGGCAGCCGACTTGAAATATCATCATTCTTTATGTGTGTTCAGCCGTGTGCTTTCCAAAACAAAGTTTTACTGTAAATGACATTACATTGTTTATGTATCTTTATGTGTCTTTCATGAAAATGCATAATTTTACTTTATATTTGTATATACTGTATGTTCTCTAGGATGGAGACAAATTTAAAAGATCATGGGGGGGGGTGTCTGTTTGTGTGATGCTTGAACTGATGCCTTAAATTCAGTTATTTTCAGTTTTTTAAATTAGGCATGCACTTTTTTGCCAATGCTGATGTGTGGAACAGAGAGATCCTGTCTTCTTTAACAGAACAATAAAATCATTTCATTTGTACACTCAACAACCATCTGGTCCAGATGGTGTCGAACCAATTGTTCTGAAAACCACTGTGGTAATCGGCATCATCTGTTCACTCTGTTCTTGTCTGCGTCCTACATCCATCAGGCTTAAAAAACACTGTGTTCCATTCTGGTTCCTGATAAACCTCAGACTCAGGCACTAAAACATGGATGTATTAAGAGAACACTAAAAGGCTTACGGCCTGTGTTTTACAGAGTTGTGCATTAGCAGCTGAGAAGTGCAACACTTCATAAAGGTAGTACCAGTGTATCGGTCAACTTGTTTCCATGATTTGCTTCCCCCCAGTGGCCACAAGATATAATACAGCTTTAATTATTATTGTATTGCAGTTTTTCTGAATTGCTAAAACACTAAATCCCATTCTCTGAACCAAATGCTCAGCGGCCCAAACCCTTTTGTCGAATCAATCACTAAAACCAAAACCCTAAACACATTCTCACTCGCTAAAACACATGTCACACTGAGATGCACTTGTGTTTCAAAATGGTTAACACGGGCAGCAAAAGTTAAACACAACTACAACACAGCTGTCATCGTTACACACAGAGACTCAAAATTGTACAAACACGTTTCTACCATAGACTGTTACAGTAAAATGAACTAAGGTGATCAAACCAATTGTAAAGAACATATAAGCCAGTTCAGAGTGCACAGACGTGATGCTGAGGCAGAATCAATCTTTCATTGACTTTGATATTGCAGTTTCACAATATTTTTTAGTGTACTGTCATGTCCTTTTTATTACGTTTTCTTTGTTCTTTGGCTTTTTGCAGTTGGACTACTGTATTGTCCTCCAAATGCCTGATATACAGACATTCAAAATTCACTTACAAGTTGTGATATTCTTTTTGTTTTCATTGCAAAATGTGTTTACTATATGAAATAAACATGTTTTTTTCTGTAACTACATTCCCTAGATACTGTGTTCTCGAATTGTTGAGGAGATGTCTAATGAATGCTCTGTAGTGTTTAGTTATTGACTGGCTGTGTGTATGATTTGAGAGCATTGTTTGATTTTGCCAGCAGAGTCAGGTGATTTGTGAATAGTTTGAGAATTTGGTTTTGTGTTTACAGTTTTGAGAAAATGGGTGAGGGTTTCAAGAAATGTTAAGGGGACCTATTATGCTTTTCCTTATTTTCTGTCATATCTATAATGTTACAATGTCAGATGTTCATATTAAACGGGTCCTAAATATTAGAACCACACACACTTACCAGTGTTTGCATCATTCCTTTGGACTGAGGGATGACCACTCGGAGGTCTGTCTTGCGGCTGGTAGGGACCATGTTGTTCCCAGGAGGTGGAAGAGGAGGAGATTTGGGTGGTATGATCTTCCCCAAGCTGCCTCCACCATGGGAGCCCACAAAACCGTTCACTGAACACAGAAACAAAGAAATACAAGGACATTTGAGAAGTGATGGCAAGGAAATCTCGAAATTAAGAATTGACCTACTGAGTGACTAATTGTTGGAGAATGAGCTTTTCTACATGGACCAGGAGCCTTGTATAAGCAATATGTTTAAATAGCCATCATTTTAGAGAGTCTAACAGTTTTTTATTTTTAGTGTAAACGCACAATGCAACAGAATTGTGAAATATTTGAATATTTGGAATGTGCGTTAAAAACAAGGGAGAGGTTACATATTCCCATGTGTTAGATGCATTAAATCAACCCGGCTATATATTATATAATAGATTATAATGAATAATTGATCTTTTCGTGCACTTGACATTACATAATGGCAGTAATGTCATGCTGTTCTGGGAGGGAGAGCACAGAGAGGACAGGCAGGATAGTCTGTGGCGGGGGTTGAAGATCCAACAGTATAGACAAATCCTGTTGACAACCAGTAACAAACAGACACTGAGGTGCATCCAGACTCCTTAAAAACACAGATGCCTGTGACGTTGCCATATACAAACAGTACAGGGACAACACTACAACGCCTCCACTCGCAATTACGTAAGCTGAAACCGGTCAAATGTACTGATCAGCACAACTGTAGACTGGCAGCCAGAGAGAGAAAGAAAGAGACAGAGAGGGAGGGAAAGAGAGAGGTTATAGCAGGTAAACCCCCATCAGGGAGGATGCAGAGTACAGAGGAGAGGAAGAGGGAGAGGAAGAGGAGAGGAGAGGAGAGGTTTTTGTATGACCCCTGAGAGATACATACCAACTGGTCCAGACCCATTTTGCAGAGCCATATCAGAACTGCCCTGCAGCCCACCTGAGGACACACACACACACACACACACACACACACACACACACACACACACACACACACACACACGTTATTTTAATTCTTTTTCCATCAGTTTGTAACTGGATTTTGCTAGTCTTTGTTTTTTCCTAATGGTCCTCATCTGTTTGGACGTAACCAAAATATAGCCAAATATGTCCAATACGTGCTCACTACAGGGACACATATTCACAGAGAACGCAAGAATGCTTAAGCACACACACACATACACACAAACACCTGTGTTTCCAGTGCTGGGAGGTCTTTGTGAAGGGTTTATGTTTCTGTGGAGGTGTGTGTGAGGCGAGGAGAGGGTCCCACTGTCAGCCAGAGCAGCTGTGGCTGCAGCTAGAGCTTGGGAGGTTGCTCCTCCTCCTCCTCCTGCACCGGGGCTGTACGACATGCTGCCATGCATGAAGTTCTGCTGTGGAAGCCCGGGGGACTGGGGAGGAAGTGACAGAGACATGTCAAAATGAGCTTGATCAATATAAGAACACAATACTTGTAATTAGCCACAATCTGTTCTTTGTCTTTTATTATTAGTTAGTTGTTTTTTGTTTCCGTGTTTGTTTCATCAAAGGGGTCAAGAATATGATCACAAACTGACTGACATAAATGTGACATTTTGTGCTGTAGAAACAAAAAGAAAGGTAAGAAAACTCCCAATCAAAACCAATAGGATTCAAGAGCCAGTGTGAAAGATGCCAATGGGTTATACAGTCTCTTAACAGACTTCCGATATAGCAAGGCTTTGATCTGCGTCAGCTCAGCGGCATACTGGGTGTACTCTGTACACAATAAACTACAGTGCAACTTACAATTTTATGACCCTTCATCATGTTGTCAAACTCTTCATTAATCTTCTTGTATTTCTCCTCAGTATTGGGGGTGAGGACGTAGGAGGAGTCAGCATCTGGGCTGTCGCAGCCTCTGTGCTCCTTCTTGTTCAGGGCCTGTGAAGAAATAAACATTAGAAATATGGATTAAAAAGTAGAAATAGCACCAACATCAATAGTTATTTGGCACAGATTAAAGTGACCTGTAGTTGACATTCATTATAAACCCACATTTTCCCCAGAGAGAGTGGTGAGCTGAGAGCACTTCATAAATATATGTTTAAAGTTTGTTATTTAAATGATTTACATATCTAGTTGAATTCTTTATGAATTCCTCGGGATGGAAAAGTCCTTTATTACAGACCACAATGTCTAAAACAATAGTAGTGGGCGCCTGATTAGCTCACCTGGTGGAGCGGGCGCCCATATATAGAGGTTTACTCCTCGACGCAGCGGGCGCGGGTTCGACTCCGACCTGCTGCCCTTTGCTGCATGTCATTCCCCCCCTCTCTCTCCCCTTTAAAGTCTAAGCTGTCCTATACAAATAAAGGCCTAAAATGCACACACAGAAAAATCTTTAAAACGATAATAGTACAGTAGAATTTACAGAGAACGTACAGCTTTGACACATGGGATCAGTGTTATTCTCATAAAGAGGTTCAAATAAAAACAAAATAAATTAAGCACTTCATAAATGTAAAGAGTAAAGCTGATCAGTTTAAACTTTAAATACATTAATTATTAAGTATATACCATAATAAGATCCATCCATGTCACAAGCTGAAGTATTGCAGTACACAGGATGTGTATGGTTCTGGTTGCCCCCTATATATGTACAGTGGCTTGCATAAGTTTACATACCCGTGCTAAAGTTGACTAAAAAGAGGAATAAAAAATCATCTTTTGGAAATTGATCTTAATGCCTTACTTAAAAAAATGAGGAACAATCCAACCTTTAAGGACACCAATTTTCTTTGTGAATGAATAATGTATTGTAAATAAATAAATGTTCTTCCTTAAATTACAGGGGCATAAGTATACACACCCCTATGTTAAATTCCCATAGAGGCAGGCAGATGTTTATTTTTAAAGGCCAGTTATTTCATGGATCCAGGATACTATGCATCCTGATAAAGTTCCCTTGGCCTTTGGAATTAAAATAGCCCCACATCACACACCCTTCACCATACCTAGAGATCGGCATGGGGTACTTTCCATAAGATCATCTCTCGATGCAAATCAAACCAGCTATCAGGCTAACCGACATAAAACCATGCCAGTCTCTAGGTATGGTGAAGGGTATGTGATGATGTGGGGCTATTTTAATTGAATCGAATCGTGACATTTTCTGAATCGTGCACCCCTACTAGTTGCATTTCTGCAAGTCTGTAAATTAAATCCTTTGCTGTGATTCTCAATACAGTAAGGACAGGAAAATATTTATTTTTTACCATGGTAAATCATACATACATACATAATCACTCTGCAACAACATTAAAAAAGAGTTGTGAGTGTTTGGTTCATTACACCTTATTCATGTTTTGTAAAAAAAAAAGAAAAAAAAATGTTTCCAAGGACGTCTCAGGCATGATGTTTTACCATCTGCTTCCATGTCTCTCTGGAGAATTCATTAACTACATTCATAGGCCAAACGTTTGCAAGTTAGAAATCTAGAAAATAAAATGCAGTAATTGCATAATTCTATTTAAACTAACACTCTCTTTCTCGTCCATATAAGTATCGCTACTTCACAGGTGGACGAGGATGGTAAACAGTTTTAGCTACAAACTAGTCGCGAACAAAATAAATGAAAAAATAAATATAATATAGGGCTTATTACCCAGGAATCAATCTCCTCTCAAGCTAACTGTATCAAAACAGTAATATGGAGACTTGGATCTGCAGGAGGGGGTGACGCACAATTAGTACGAATTGATATAAGGACAAATGGTTAAGCTCTTAAGCAAGACACTGAATTACTTATTGATTATTGTCTGGGAGTTACTGATCTGAGGCCAATCATATCTAATATTTAGTGAAACGCAATGACAATGGCCTAGGTGTCTACTGTGACAAAATGCATTCATGTTTTGCATGTACAGAAGCTGGGCAGCTGCATTCAGGCTTTAGCCAAATATCATCTGCCTATACAGAGCATGTATTATTCTTTTCTCGAGTGTCTGACAGTTTGTTTGCCTTTATGAGTTTTGACAGACCCAAAGCTGGTCTGAGTAGTGCACATATTAACATCAGTCTTGCTCTCGAGAGATGCTGCTCCACATCACAGACACACTCATCTATATTCACAGCAGCCTTTTAAACACAATGGACTGGAGTAAGCAGATATTTTTATGGCGAGCCTGAAACAACTTTGGATTTGGTTGGGTGTTTATAGTGGTGTAGGGTGGATAGACAGGGAAATAAAAGGCAAAACGTTGGCTGTTTATGTATCCCTGAGCACCACAGAGACAAAGGCGTCAAATGAGATTCATTAACACAAACAAATCTGTAGAGGATTGTATTACTGTCAGCAGCACAGCTGGGACAAATATCTACTCAGCGCCAAAGAAGGCCAGTCGTGGTAAAGAACATTATGCTTTAAAGAAGGAAGAAACTGGTCTTAACATCAGCTCAGGTTAGAATTAAATGTAGGTTCTGCTTCGGGTAAAGGCTAGGGTTTTAGAGTTAGGGAAGTTGTGATGGCAAGGTTAAGGGCTTTTAGGAAAAGCATTACGTCAGTGAGGGTCCCTTATAGGAGTGTATTTGTTACCAATCATAAATAATATATCATAATTATAGTATTTAGAGATGGGAATCACAGGGTAACTCAAGATACGATATACGATACATGGCTCACAATACCATTAATATCAGCATACAGCAATTCTGCAAACCAATCAATATGTTGCTAGACAATCCTATAATGATCACAATATCTGTCTAACTATGAATACAAAATGCCTGTGAAAAGTGCAGGTTTTCTCTCTTTTCTTACTGCCAGTTCAACAGCACAAATCTGCAGCACAAGGTTTTCATTAAAATGACAGACCTACTATGGGTCCAGACTTTGGACTTAAACGCTGCTGGGGCATCTGTTATTTTTCTCAAACTCTTGTCTGCTATCCCGTTAAAAAACCTCTTTGGCATGTTCAAGTTTCCCTCATTCATGCTACTCCACTATGTTCATTAGCTATTCGCTAACTTAGTCTATATGTCATGCTAACCAGGTAGTGTACAGTGTTTTGTTTTTTTAGAGCTGTATCCATTAAAAAAAAATTGTGATGGTGAAAAAAAAAAAAATGTCTAATGCATCACATAAAATAACATACAGTATGTAATTCCCATTGTAAATAGAAATGAAGCTCAGCGCAAATTCTTTCAGGAAGACGTCATTAACTCAATCAGTACTCTTTCTCCATAAATCAAATCAGCTGTTTAGAAGCGATATTTTCACTTAAACCAGACATGACCACGGAATTCAAGGACCAATCACAGCATTACAGCTTTGCTTAAATATGTTCTCCCTGTGCGTTTCAGTTTTCGTTTCAGGCAAAGTGCTCAACCCTCCACCTCCCCTGCCGCCTCCAGTCTTCATGTTTCTCCCGGCTGGCCACTCCGTTGCTTCGTCGGTCTGGTCCCCGGTCTCTTCTCCGCCGCCACCAGTGTCTAGACTCCATCGGGGGATATGTTTCCTATTCTCTACCCCTTTAAAAAATATTAAGTTGATGGAGTCTAATCTCCAAAAGACTCATACATTTTCTCATGCAGTTGTATAATAAATATTTTTCTTTTGCATATCTGCAAACAAAGTCTCTCCTGATTGAAATGAAGCAAGGACTTGGCATTGTTGAGGAGGTTTCGAAAGATTAGGTTTAGATAATTGGTTTAGAACAATTGATGGATGTTAATTTACAGCACCTGGACTTGAGTACAGGAGTCATTGTAAAAAATCAAATCATACCGGCATCATGCGAGCCAGTGAGATGACATCACTTCTCTAGCATCCATCATCTCATCTCTGGTCATCACCTCGCATTACACGTCATAACGTGAAAAGGACAGAACAACACACCAGCCAGCTGACTGTCTGTCCACCACATGTCCTCTGCATTCCCAGACACTGGGAGGTATTAGGAGCTTTAAACACACACTTGCAAGTCTATTTTCACCACCACAGGCCTGAAAGTACATTTTAACAACTGGTGACCACTTAGAAAAGTCACACGCTCAATTCCTGCTCAATTCAATGGCTGGTTATTTCAACACAACAGTAAACATCAAGCTGGCCAGTTTAAATTAGTACACAGGCAGTGTTTGGCTTGTTCTTCCCTAGAGCTGTCAGTCAGTCTGTCTGTTTGGTGAACCCTTTGGTTGACAAGTATGCCATTTGTCTAATTATGGGATGTTACATTATGGTACATTATGTGAGTTACTGTGTAGCAGTGCCAGCAATTATTTGTTATTAGTCAAAGTGGCAGGGGCAAAGGAATTATCCATCAGTGGTTTAAAAATTCTGTAAATTACAGATAATACGGTTCTGACACACATGGTAAATAAAAAATGATGCAATGCAAAACATACACTTGTCACACATTTACTACATTCTTGCAGAACTCCAGCAAAAACTTTAGCTCTATCATCAGCAATGAAAATGCCAATGCCAAGTTTGATGTTCCAATATACTATTAGTTTGTACAGTTTAACATTCAATATTTACTCACTGCAAAGCTAGTTATCAGCTCCACACAACTCTCTCTGTATTTCTCAGTATGACTATGTTCAGAAGATTGAGGTGTCCGGCGACTTTCACGCGCAGAAACTCAAGTGAAGATAATGATCTCTTCTGAAGAGTCCATCATGTTTTTATAATCCGGTGTCCTCCTTGGCTACTAGCAACTGCGTGGAGGAGGGGGTTTTGTTGTCATTACTTAAAATTCCTCATGGGGGAGATAAAAACTACACACTGTAGCTTTAAAGCACTGTAGTATCAAGTATCAGTTTTATCACAACAAGCTTATCTCAGGGAATTAAATAACTTGTAGAGATATTACACAAAAGTCTGCCAACGCTGAAATGTGTCTGTGTAAACAAGAAGTTCTGTAGTGTGATTAAACATTCATCCCTTCTAACAAGGGCTAAAATGTATGTCATGTGAAAATAAACTCAGGCATTCTGCTCCAACTGTTGATCATAACTTGTAATATACCTGTAAAAACATTGTAAACATTACTGTAAGTTGCCAGAGCTCCAGAGCAAAATGCAGCATTCCAGCACTGATATTCAACACATAATGACTGAGCAATCATTATTAATGATGTCTTTGTTTGTTAAGCATCATTTTATGATTCAGGTGTAAACTCTGCATGACCTTACAACCAAAGAGGAGGAAAGAGGACAGCTGTTACTAATCATGTGATCACTCCAGTTTCTTCAAATGTTTTTACACCATTCTCAAGTAGTTTATCTTTAAATATGGGGGAGGAAATAAATTGTTTTCTTTAGAGAATGGACAGTATGATGGCATGGAGGGACACAGAGTAGACTAAGGAGCAAAGGGTCTAATGGAATTTGATCCAAGACCCACCGGGCTATATGTGGCTCCACAGATGCTGCTTTAAACCACTACATCATGTCTGGGCACTGACGACTATCTTAAAGTGTCTGTTAGAGGATCTGAGAGTGTGTGTCTCCTTATCATCTCAAATGTCAAAGTCGGCTTTAGTGGATCTCCAAAGGCATGTGGATCATTGCCACCATGAGGCACGAGCTGCAACGCTAAGCATCTTAACATGTGAGGTTGATGTTTTGTTGCTGTTGGTCCTGCATCAAAGATAAAATAAGGCCCACCGTATTCCCTGGAGAGAGTATTTTCCAGTTGGGTGATTGCCCTACAGGCTAAGAATAGGGAGATGTCTGAGAAGTGATTCGACACATCTGTGGCAGATAAGCTCACACACTTTCAAAGCCCAGAATCTATGTGCAGTTTCTGCACATAGATTCTTTTATGAAGCATCCTATTTGACTTGCACTAAACCACATCAACCAACCGCTGTGCTGTATGCCACAGTGTCAGGTTGACAGTGTGTTGTAGTTCTCACTTTCTGTTATGGTTCTGATTTATCTCTGGGCTCTGCAGGCTGAAATGACTGCATTGCATACCTTGGACGGCTGCTCTTTTGCTGTTGAAACTCAACTCTGCTGCACACAAATCTGTCTCATTATTATGACAAAAGTAATCTGTCAGTGAGATTAGCTGACCAATTGACCGACATTGTAGCTGTTTTAGCTGGCAGGCCATCATCATAAAAAAAGTCTTCCAGGCATCCATCTTCATTTTAGGTCGACATTACACTTTTATCTCCTCTGTACATTATGTAGATAGATCTGTAGAGTTGACTTATTGCTTAATTCAAGTTCAAACTGAAATTAAAATGCAGGTTTGCTATGCAATCATGACATTCCTGCTATCATATCTTCATATCTTGCATCTAAATCTACCTCTAATTTAAAAACCTTTTTTTATGAATGGTGGTGTATGGACTGTGGAACTGAAGTATCATAAATAGAAAGGATCCAGACAATGAAATGTTTGTTTGTTTGTGCCAGAGATATAATCATCAGCAAACGTCGTCATGTTCCATCAAACAACAATGAATCCAAAGAAGCTTTCTGCTGGTCCATCACAACGTGCGAAGTCTGTTGCAGCCAGTGGTGCATTACTTACACATAGTCAAATTTCCTGCTTGAATGTTGCAAATGGACCTACCGATATGTAAAAGATCAACCTCTCACTTTCCAGGCTTTGTTTTAACTAGCTTGTCTGTCTGCATGACATGTGTGGGAGAAAACAAATAAGGGTTTAAAACAGGCAAATCGAGCGTGGCTAATGGCTTACAGCGCCGACACAGGTGTCTGCCTGTGGTTTACAGCAGGAGAATAAATGCAGTTATGCTTTTTAGAATAGTTATAGGCGGTATTAATGATGCATATTAACAACCTTAATAAAATAATAATGAAAAAACCTTAAGAGCACCGCTATATGGCGGAAGCCAGGTCGTCCCGGTGAGTGAGCTAACCGTTTGCTCTGTTGCCATTAATGCTGTTAGCGCTCCTAGTTTCCGCCACCCTCTCTCTCCCTTTGTGATCCACTGATCTGTGGTATTAGCTTCGTATGAGCACAAATATTGATTAAAAAATATTGTTTTGATTTAAAAAGTCTAGTATATGATCAGAACTCCATCCATGGGAATGGTCTGTTATACAGAAATAACAGAGTGTATAATGACCAATCAGAATCCAGTATTCAACCAAGCTGTGTAATAATGCATATTAACAACCTCAACCTAACAGGATGAATTCAGCTTTCAACAGTTGTGGTCTTTGGAGAGGCTTTATTGTTACACATTCATGTTCCTGTTTATCCCAAAACCTGTGTTGGCTTCAGGTTTGTTTTTGTTTTTTGTTCTATGCAGTCCTATAACTGTCTTATTTCCCTGTAGAAACAATGTTTTCTAAGATTTACTTGGGAGTTTGTGATTCTGGTAACAAAGAAGACACAAAGTGAAGACAGAAGGCAGCTGGGAAACAAGCCTGGACTCTCCTGAAACAAACTTGAACGCTGAAGCTCTTCTCTTTTTTTAGGAAGGGGAAGAGGCACTTTGAAAATAAACACAGTTAGTTTGTGCGAAGTTTAGCTTCCTTTATATTTAATAGTTGGTGTGTGTGTGTGTGTGTGTGTGTGTGTGTGTGTGTGTGTGTGTGTGTGTGTGTGTGTGTGTGTGTGTGTGTGTGTGTGTGCGTGCACATGCAGGCTCTCAGCAAGGCAAACACGCAGTAGAAGCTTAGATAAACAGCCAGAACGTGAGTCACGATGGCCATTCATTTTTAATGGCAGCTGCAATGAGTACGTGCTGTGAGAGACAGGACAGCGCTGCTCAGGGACCAAGATGCAACAGCAGGGTCCCACAGAACATTATCCAAAGTTGGAAGACCAACCTATTAGTAGTCTTCCTGCAGAAAATCTCAGTCTCCATTATTAAGTAAGTCCATTTTGTACCAGCACTGCAAAATCTTGCTGCCCAGCATTTTCTGAGTATACAAAACAAGATGCACTCTTGTCTGACAAAGCAGATGTTCCGCCATTGTCATTACTTATTTATGTCTTTTCACCCACTCAACCTGCCAAGTTTGGGCATTAAAATGAGCAAACTATCAAGTCTTACAGTTCATACAAATGAACTTTATCTCTTTTAACAACTAAACTAATCGCTAAAAATTACTCTTCATCACCCTTAAAGGAATACGCCACCGTTTGTTGAAATAGGGTTTATCACGGTCTCCTCTAGATGTAGATAGGTGGGCAAATGCATTTTTTGTCTCAGTGCATGCATTGTCTCAGTCCGGCGGAACTGTGAATGGAATCCTTTGTTGCCGTTAGCATGTCGCGAGTAAAAGTGAGCCAACAACAACAACAAAACAACCTAATTACTTCTTGTGGCCTGCGTTTTCACAACAATTACAAATAGCAACGCAAAAAAAGACTAGATGATTTTGTAGGCATATATTGATTTGGGACTATATTGGGCGGAAGTAGCCTACAGCCAAAGCACTGCTACTTGGCGCAGAGATATCACGCAGCTGTTACGGCCGAGGCTCTGACCCACAACACAGAGAATCACATGCAGACACAGTGGGCGAAGCACGAGGAAATACAGGAAAGTACTGACGTGAATAAACAAGTTAGTTATCACACTGGGAGACAAGTTACCACATTGGTAGCTGTAAGGATCTGGCGCCGAAGATGAGTTCCGCCCGGGTCTAAATACTGCAGCAGTCCTTAGTTGAATCAACTACAGCTGTGCAGGCAGGTAGATCGCCTGGCCACGCCCATCGACCTCCTTTCAGGACGCGCCAGCAACACAAACAGGACGGAGAGAATAGCTGCCCCCATAACCGCAGCACCTGAAACCCCTCCGACTTTTGTCAACATACCGGCGTGAATAGCTGGCTATTTTTCCTACAGTAGACAGTGAATGGCGATGAACATGGCAGATTTTGTGAGAGACGAAGAGGACGACTTCTCAGACAGTCAAGACCCAGAAGCATACCTCTACGAACCAGAGTTTTCAGAAGAGGAGCTGCGTGCTTTGGGAATAAAACGACAGGAGGAGGAGGAGGTAGCGATCGCTGAACAGCCTGAGGACGTGAGGATGAAAGCCAACACGATGTGGTGGTGAGAGTGTGCGGGAATATGCCAACATGTGCCGACTGAAATAGAGTGTCTGTGATGTGGCGAGTGGGACAAAGTACCGCCGGACAAGATGAGCGTGCTGCCCGCAGTTGTGTCGCAGCTCCCGAGGATTTCTCAGCGATGATCCATCCTGCAGTCCTCAACTGTTTTTTCCGGTGTGATAAAGTAAACTGTGAAAAATGCCGAATGGACCCAATAAACGGCTGTCCACAGAGTATCTGATTACTGTAAACATGACGCATGGTTATTTTACAAGATAGATCAACCCATATTAGACCTGTACTCACACAGAGTTGCTGCTCTGTGTTGTGGGTCAGAGCCTCGTCCGTAACAGCTGCATGATCTCTGCGCCAAGTAGCAGTGCTTCGGCTGGCTACTTCCACCCAATATAGTCCCAAATCAATATATGCCTAGGAAATTGTCTAGTCTTATTTTGCGTTGCTATTTGTACTTGTTGTGAATACACAGGCCACAAGAAGTAATTAGGTTGTTTTGTTGTTGTTGTTGGCTCACTTTTACTTGCGACATGCTAACGGCAACAAAGGATTCCATTCACTACCTTAAGCTAAGCTAATGGCGGCTCCGCCGGACTGAGACAATGCATGCACTGAGACAAACAACACCCTACAAAACGGTGGCGTATTCCTACAATGTAAACAGCTACCTACCAGAGAACTATTATTTTTGCACCAAACCTTTTCTCACATTTTGCCAAATTTAGTCATTCTAAAAACTCATGTTAGCAGTGTGTGTGATCCATAGGATTTTCCTAGGATAAGTTTTCCCGTTTCACTGTATGCTTATTATATGTTCATTAAAATCTTCATAAAAAAAATATAACTATATTTAAATTTTTTGTTGTTGCAATTTTTGATGTTTTAATTTGTAATTGATTTTATTAGATACTAGGACTTAATTGCCCCTAAGGGTTTTGCAACCAGTATAACCAAATTAAGTCCTTGAAGTCCTATTGTTCTTTATTTCAGGGACATGCTGGTATTCTCTCCTGCCTCTCCAATGTTACAGCTAATCTTGGAATGTATTTTGTGTTGTACAGTATATAAAGTTCAGCATTTATGTGTTCCCTCAAATGACAAAAATACTTTGAATGCCTTTCAATTCCCAAGGCATGAATGCACTCTGAACTATCAAATGACAAAATCTATCAAATATTATATATTTTCTACCATTTTGCAACATTGCATATTTGTATTTAGGTATTTACCTGGCACTCACAACAACACTATTTACATTGTGCAACAGCATAATAGGTTTCAATAGATCACCTGTCAAAAGTCATTTTCTCTCCAAACACAGACCGGACATTAATAAGACTGTACCAGGTACTATATTGTGTCAGAGCTCTCCAATGGCGACACTAGCGCTGACATTATGACATGAGATAGAGAAGACCACTTGAACTAAATTACACTGTACTCACCTCTACAATGTCAGAATTGGTTCTGCTCTCATGGGGTTCGTTGTACTCGGTGTATTTCAGCAGGACTTTATCCATGTCAGTGCTGGCGTACTGGAACAGCTTGTTGGAGCTGTTAAAGATGATGAGGGCAATTTCACAGTCACACAGAACGCTCAACTCATAGGCCTTCTTCATCAGACCAAACTTCCTCTTCATGAAAGTCACCTAGAAAGACAGAAACCAAGGATTCATCTATTTTTCTTCAAACATCCGCCCCTGTCCCCTGACATTAAAGCAACAATATAGAGAACTTTTCCCCGCTTCGGTCCCCATACAGGTTGTCTCTTTGGAACTACAGCTCGCGCTATCCGAGCTCCGGTAGCACGAGCTGTAGTTCCAATGAGACAACCTGTAGGGGGACCGAAGGCGGGAAAAGTTCTCTAGTGTTTCTTTAAAGGATGAGGGAAGAACTACGAGGAGTTTGGCTTCGATAAGTTGGGGTTTTCCCCGAAAAGTTGTTAGACTCATAGGCAAGTGTCTTTTTTGACAGGAACCCGTTGCTCGCCAGTGACAGACTGATGGCAGTTACTTTGGTCCTTTGGTTCGTTGGCCCTCCATTAAGTCAATGATAAAAGTTGAGTGAAGATGTGAAAATATGTCTTAAGTTTCCAACTGAAGAAAATTACTTACTGGGCCACCAGGCTTGCCATACACTGGGGGGAACCTTGGAACCTATGAGCATCATACAACTCAGTGCTTACTCAGAGGCACAACCAATTTACATGCAGGGAGAACAACACGAATAAAAAAAATAAAATAATATTAAATAACGGGTTACTTTTGAAAATGATTTTCAAGCTGGAATCACCTGCTTGTCTGCATTACCATTTTTCTCTTCATTTTCTATTATTACCTATGGATTTTCTGAGCGGTCCTTTGCACAAGAAGACTCCATTATTTGTACACTTAAAACATAATTGTACATGTTACATGGAAATGTGTAGGGAGGTCAAGGGGGGTTTCATTTCAGGCATTTTGCTGCTACTTTTACCCAGAACAACTGATAACTTGTCTGTGTCACACAGGAAGGAGGAGGTGGAAGGAGGGGGGTTCCCAAAATAGGGTGGCAATAACCTGGAAATTGACTTCTACTGGAATGCCACTGATTAAGTGGGTGGGGAATGAGGGTGGGGAAAGCAACTGAGTAATGTTTACCCTCCCTTAATGATTACTATCAAGCTGTTGTTCAGCCTTGATTGTAATACTGTCAGTAAACCTTAATGGAAGATAAAAAATAAAATACATTCCAAGCATACAGTGTTATATTGTACTTAGGGCTGCACAATATAAAGTTTTTTTTATCGTCATCGCATCAACTTGCGAACGGCTACAACAAGTTTTTGTGTTAGTTGAAAGAAAATATCTGTAAAAAAAAACTGCACTTTCACCTTTAACTCAGTCATTCTTTTTTAGTGGTGCCTTTTATATTCAATTCAATGTTCAATTTGTCCAATAAAAGAATGTTGGAAATTATTTCCTTTTGTTTGTTTTAAATTCAACAAACAATTTGTTGTATTTTAGCAGAATACTGAAAGCCGCAGAACTGAGTACACTTTAATATCTGATTATTTATCTCAAGTAATGTCGTTATCGCGATATTTAATGATAATCGCATATTTTCCAATATCGTGCAGCCCTAATTGTACTATGTCTCAAAATGATAAGCGCTCTTGAAACCTTTATGTTCCCTGAAACTTTAACATGCATCTCAACCGTAAGGCTTAAGTGAAATGTTTGGAGTGCACAGGTCACACATGGATCACACTCTCATCCCTTTTTTTGGTGTGCAGTTAACTCCCTGCAGTGAGTCATCTGTATGTATCTGTTAATGTCTTCCTTCCGTCATGGCCTTTGGGATCCTGACTCATGTCTTCCCACCTTCTCACACCTCCAAGATTTTCAGCAATGCAGAGTATCAGGTGTATTTAGTTCATGTTTCCCTGCTTCATGTTCTTACATTTCAACACATTCACAGCTCTGCAGCTCAAACACAGTCTTCTACTGTTGGCTGCCTAGCAGTTCTACTGGAGTGATTAGTTAAGGTACTTGCTTAAAAGCACTGTATCAGAAGTTGTTGATGAAGTGAAGAGTCTTGCTTCTTCAATATTGCCAACACAAATATAAATACTAACATACACTACAATTTCCCCTCAAGTTGTAGTAACAATTTGAGTAATTTGCAAATCGTTTGTAATTTGTTTTTCCAGTTTCAGTCTCTCCAAAGGTTATAGTTGGTGTTCTGCCAAAAGTTGCAGTTCACTGAAGGTAATTCTAAATTATCCTATAAACATGGCATTGAAGAGGGGTTAGGAAGAGAAGCAATCTCCTAATCAGACTGGCAGTGGTGTTTCAAGCAAGCGCGTGTGCATTTCAGAGATATTGAATCTGTTTATCAGAAAACATCCACACCCCTTCCATACTTTTTCACTCTTTTTGCCCCATGAAATAAAGACACAAACAGAGACATCCCCTCAATCTGCTGTAACTTCTTAGCCTCGATCTCCTTGGAGGAACTTCCTCCAAAGTGGGCAACACTGGAAGACGATAAGTGACATATGCAGAGTGGACGCTATAGCCTTCCTAAGCCAAAGCATGTCAGTTGTTGGGTTAAATGTGTGGAATCTGGTGACGTCCAGCCGCTCTCTATTTCCACCCCAACTTGAAGGCTTTTACCTAGGGAACTGCAAAGAGTACCATTATATGCATGATAGCATTGTGGCTTTTTATATTTTATAGCACAGGAAGCCAGACAGAGTTAGACATGTGCTGTTGACAAGTGATTTAGTCTCCTATTTAGTCATAAAAGTTTATTTTTATAAAACATTTGGACATTTTCCCAATAGGGATGATATAATGTCATATCTCCAGTGCAGTTTAATTTGTTTTCGAAATGTCTGCGAAGCAAAATGTCCTCAGCCAAGACGTTGGAGCTCCTGCAACCTCACATGTTCCAGTTACGGAGCAAAGACTGCATCAGATGGCCAACCAAGTTCATGTTCAACCAAGCTGAACATTTCCACTAATGCCACAAGCATTTGGAACAGTAGTAGTCAGTCACTGAATAAATGCTGCATCTCATTACAGTAACTGGATAGTTACTAGTGGACGCAACAATTCTCAATATGATTCCAAGGGCGGTTACCATTAAAGTTGTGGTTTCTTATTTCATAGTTACATCCTAAATGATGTTTGAAATCATGTTCTTTATTTCTTGAGCATTACTTGCAAATATATTTCTATGAAACTACCTTGTTCCTCTTTTAGAACATACTTTTGACTGCTGATAACTGCTGTTTCACTGGTGCATATTTTCTACTGTCATTATATAACTCTGCATAGTGTGTAATAGTGTGATAGTTAAAAAAGAGGAAAACCAGCTAGAAACACTTGATGCACTTTAAAGATAAACCAAGAACACAAGCCAACTTCCTGAAATAGAGTACAATAAGCTAAATATACAGCAGGCTCCGGCGATGCACACCTGACAGCTAAAGCAGTGTCTATCTAAAAAGGCTCTGGCCAAGACAAAAAAAACATCAAATATAAACATCATCCCAGATATTTATTTTCCAGCCACATCCCTATTTCCAGCGCCTGTGCCTTCCTTTCAGACAGGCTAGTATTTGTTGTGCTGTTGGGGGTGATATATATATAGAGGAGACAGACAGAGAGGGATTCCAGTGGGCAACGCTGTGGCTGCGCAAGGAGACGGTGAGGAGAGAAGGCCACTGTGTGTCCCTAAGACTGACCCACCCTGCTAATGACAGGGTGCCGTCCGGACCCAGCTAACCCCAAATTACTGCCGTTGCCACCAGCTGTGACCAATGCACTCTCAAAAGTAAAATGGCTTAGAAGGATCTTTAGGATTTGTTTTTAATTGAAACTAAAGGGGATCCAAAGAAGGCTCTCTGAGGGATCCCTTCGTAAATTGTTCATGAACCCGTCAATACATTCATATAATATTTGGTCTTTCTACAGGACACTCTAATACAAACTATAATAAGGCTACTGTTGAAATGTTCACTCTGCTTGTTGCTCCTCTGAATCTTCAAACTCAGTTATATCACTTGTGAGAGTGGGATCTTAGCAGCATTCAGGGCCACACATAAACACATCACATATCAAAAGCTAACCAAAGCTGCCTCTAGATGTTGTTTACCACAGCAGAAACATAGTGTCTTTTGTATGGATGTGTGTTGTGATACAGAAGAGTGAGGAAAGGATCAGGAGAAGGTGCACAGGAATAAGTATACAACCAAATGGCTAAGAAGTAAAATGAGATGACAAAAGGATAAGACACTGACCTGTCTGTTCCTCTCATCTACGATCCGGGTGATCTGGATCTTCTTCCTCCCCATTGCAAAAACAACTTTCTCTAACAGCCAAAGAAGAATATCAGTGGGCTTCAGGTAGTCAAGAGTTCAACAGACAATCCTTAACACATAGTTCCACTGTCAGCTCTGTTACTCCAGTGTCAGTTTTTCATGGCTTGCTGAAATAGAGCGAGATAGAGACAGGGTTAACATTAACAGTGGCAAAAAGTCATATTCAGCAAATGCATTTAAATGATTGCACAAATCGTATAGTGAATTCACAAGATCATCACTGGACAAAAGCTCATAGATCCCTTGCACCAAGACAGAAGGCAATATCAAGAAATCCCAGTTAGGCAGAACATCTTTGCACTCTGGGATGGACTTAACATACACGGTCCCTAGTTTAATAATGATGGATGGATAAAGTACATCTATATAGTTTACTATAGGCTGTTTTATGGAGACATTTTTACACAGTATTTTGAATGATTCTGTACAAACATAACTGTGCAACCGTCTAGAATACTGTTTTCTAGGCCAGCTTGGCTCGACCAGATGGATCATTCTTGCCACGTGTCTTCGGGCTTTCCTCACTTTTGTCCCAGGAAGGATGAATACACCAGCTGCTTCTTTCCACCTGACAGCAAGAAGCTTCACCAGGAGGACATCAAGTAAAACCAAGGTTTCCTGAACAACCAGCAGTATTTGCTAGTCCAGGATATGATCTCTCACAGGTTTTCAACCCACAAACACACAACCAAGCCAAAGGCACTGTTACAGAGGACTGATCCAGCATTTTTGGCCCCTTGGAATTTAATCTGTGACCATTATATTTACATTAAACACATCACGAAGGACTCAGAAGCACACTAACACTAGAGTTAAATACATTGCATCTACTTCATCACACACCTTGTCTTGCTGGCTCCAAACTCTCCTCCACAGCAACACTCCTTCACGTGCACCAACATAAATATTCAGCCACGCAGTCTTGAGTGAACTCGACTCTGCTCTCCCACTCTCTCCTCCTGCAGGAGTGCCCACCTGCCTTGCTCTGTCCCTCCTCTGCTCAGCCTTAGCGTTTCTGAGCCCTGCCTTCCCCCAGAGCTCCTTAGCTCTCTCCTAATCTTATCTGATCTGGGAGGGGGCAGAGAGTGAGGCGAAGCCAGGCTTTATTCTAACCCTCTCTGGATTACTGCAGCATGTGGATCCCAGAGCTAAGCCACCAAACCCACCCACTGCAGACCCAGTTCACAGGGTTGGGAGATGGGAGAAATACATTTGTCATGTACCATTAGAAATGTATTGGTGATTAGTTTCTGATTTAAATGACCTCTATATTTAATAAAATATAATATAAAGGAGTGCCAGTCACTCAAATACCCCATACAGCAGATCAATGAAGAATTTAAAATGCATTTAAAAACTAGTTGTTTATGGTATTGTGGTCTTCTCCCTTTGAGTGATTGTTTAAAAGCATCCTACTGAGAATACACCCTTAAATTTCATATTTATTTGACCTTGAACATTTAAGAGCTACATTGCATATAATTGAAATTGTTTTTTTAAGTGACTGTACGCTATCTTCTGACCCATCCAATTCACCACCAGGTCAGATCCCAGCTGACCCTGCCAAGTCAGTTCAGGGTACACAGTGCAACAAAGACTCCTTGCATATTTGGGATTTAAGGGTCACAAGGATTTATCCGTTTTACAATCTGGATGATTTGATGGCAAGTAATATTTTGAAAAGAGAGGGAAATACATCCTTTGCACTACACTCCTGTGCTGCTATTTCCATGAGAAGAGACATTTCTTTCAGCATGTCTTCTTCAGTGATGGTTCAGGTTAATTGAATCAAATTGTTCAGTTTAATTGAATTGAATCAGCTAAACTCTGTAGCAGTGTAAAGTCACTTTATAATGCTCTCTAGGGAAATCTTTGAAAAGCAGAAGGCGTTTTCTAGCACTTGTAATAACGCTCCAGGTTTCCCACCGTGGTCAGAAAGAAGAGAGGAGACACTTTGTTTCTCTCACTGACTGTAGAGTCACTACTCGCTCCGAAGCTAATCGCCGCCACGAGCCTACTAGCTAGGCAGCTCGCAAGTCCAAACAAGTGTGTGCGGCTGCGGCGTGTGCCTGTTTTGTTTCCGGTCTAGCTAGATCTGAAAGAACGTTAATTTCGCAATAAAAAAAGTTAATAACGCGTTAAACTGACAGCCCTACTTTATATATAATATTGGTGATAAACGGAGGCTTGAATATAAAGTACATACAATCCAAATAAAATACAAATTTACCAAATGTTTATAGACAATTTTCTCTCTTTGACGATAAATGTCAATCTCAGGCTGCAGAGTCTGCAGAGCAACGATGGAGCCTGTTCTACATTTACATCTCACATCCTGGACAAGTTGTCCTGATGAATGCAGATGTAATATGTCAGAAACTCTATCTGGCTGACGTAAAAATCAATACCATCCACGGGATGAGCCAATGGGCTGCAGCAACCAGCACTCACACAAACATTTACAAGGCCGAGCTACATGTTTTAATTCCATTACATCCAAAAGAAAAGTCACACCTAATCTGGTACAATGAGCAGCGCAGTTTAAAAACAGTTTTATGGCAACACAGGACCGAATTATCTTGAGTCTCTTTTGAATCATTAACCTCTGGCAATTTTCAAGTGTCTTCAGATGATATAATAAAATGTATGTAGCAATTTAAAATAAAACCATTGGTTATACAATTTCAAAATGAATCTAAAGCTGGAAACACAACCTACATATGAGTGACATGCTGCTGAGTCTGTAGGATTTTCCTTTGATCATGGGGTGTATTTTTTGGTATCTCAGGTCCTCAGCTTGTAAAATAAAATCCATTTTAAATAATGGTAGTCCCACATTATTATTCATTTTGTGCATATTTAGCATTTTGGAAAATTATTTTCTAAATGCATTTATTAATTTCCTGAAAGACCCGAAAAAAATCAATGAAACAGCTCTTTCTAAACTACACTTGCCTCTGACCTTCTCAACGCTTTCACTTCAAAATATACCCCCCGTTGTCTGGATGTATCCTTAACAAGAAGTGCTAAGCCCCCCCCCGAGCGAACCTCACAGCCAAACGCTCTCCTCTTTATCTCACCCATGAAATCCAATTCCTGTGACAATGCTTTGTGAGGGTGTGAAACACACTTCTCCAAGGTTGGACTGCAAAGGATTTCATATCTGTTATGCCTATACAATAGCAGAATGCCACTTATTGTTGTTTCGGTAAATGGAGCTGATTTTTCATCTAGCATTTTTCTACACATAAAGTATACTGAATGTTGTACATGACTGCATGATAAGCAGCAGAACAAAAACAGTTTTTTTTTCTCTATTTGCTATAAACAGTATTTGTGATGGCTAATATTAGCCTGACAAGCCAGCCAGGTCTGAGAACTCACCAACAGGGCTCAATCCGAGGGGCGGGATAAACGGTTGTCTTTCAAACTCCCTCTGCATGCCATAGGATAGCGCTACAACCAACCAGAGCAACGCTAGTTGATAGATTAAACTTTTGCCGTATCCGGTCGGCAAAACTCCGAACACATCTTCCTTTTTTAAGAATAACTTCAGTCCGCTGTTCGCCAGCAGCAGCAGCCATAAGCCCCGCCCACCAACTCGATAAACGATGTGATTGGCCACACAAACATTTTGCTTTTCCAGCTCGCAAGCCAACGGAGAGTGGCTAGACTGACCCTAGCTGCAAATTAAATGTGCTGCCGCTAGGGTGCGTCTAGATTTCTAGGCTAAGCTAATATAGCTGTCAATAAATTCACTAAAGCTTTACCTCCTCTCTAAGATATTTAACATTTGAAAAAGTGCACAGTTTCAAGTGTTTGCTCACATGAACATAAGGCATGGTTATGACAGGCTTAAAGGAACAGTTTGAAATTTTGGGAAACCTACTTATTTGCTTTTTTGTTAAAAGTTAGATGAGATCAATACCACTCCCATATCTGTATGATACATATGAAGCTGGAGTCATGAGATGGTTACCTTAGCTTAGCATAAAGCTAGCCTTGCTCTGCACAGTGTAGATATGAGGTATCGATCTTCTCAGCAAACTGTTGGCAAGAAAGAGAATAAGCGTATTTCCCACTAGTTTTAGGCTACTTAAAACTATTCCTAGATTTCAATCTTGTGACTAATTGATATATTGATAATAAAATTGATAATAGTTGATAATTGATACATTACTAATTTACAGGATCCCTAAATAACCACCATAAGCAAGGCACCTAACTCAATACTACTACAAAATCCTTAGTCCGTGACAGTAGAAGACCATGGCCTATGACTAGGCAATTTGCGTGTGTGTGTGTGTGTGTGTGTGTGTGTGTGTGTGTGTGTGTGTGTGTGTGTGTGTGTGTGTGTGTGTGTGTGTGTGTGTGTGTACACACAGTACCACGCATTTAATCTTTTAGCATCCAGTGTGCAAAAGACCATGGCAGGGCCCCTTTAACACTGGTCCGTTGACCCCTATAAAGACCAATAAACGGGGTTAACAATACATGTAAAAATAACAAATTCTAAAAGAAAAAACTGCACTAATTAACAGCTCCCCCCTTCTTTTAACATCGTCTCATGTAAAGAATAAACACATTCAGAGCTGCTGAAGGTTGATTATGCTGGGTCTCAACAGCACCAGGTTGTTTTCGGTACAAAGCAGCAGCGTAATTGGCAACCCTTTCATCCATCCTCCTCATTAAAAACCATGCATTCATCTCTAACTGTGTTAGCCCCACCATGACCTCTGCTCCAGTCCCTCCAACAGTGAATCAATAAGGTGTCAAGCTGATGCTACCCAGCACGCATCACTAGGTAACCCCCCCCCCCTTCTTCTGCTACCAATAGAATAAAGTAACCACTGTGTCCAATAGGGCTGGGACGATATGCTTTTATCCCGATTCGATTCTTTCACGATACATGGGTGCCAATTCGATTTGTATCACAATTTTCATTTATTGTGATTCTAGAAGTATTGCGATTCGATAGTATTGAGTATTGCAATTTTATTTTCCTTCTTTATCTAAAACAAATGTTGAATAATACATTTCTAGTGACAGTATATCATGTGACATTTGTAAAAACTAATTGTTTTCTAAGAATAACGCACATCACCAGTCAGTCTGACATTTATTTCATGTGTATGGAAGTACGTAACATTTTCCGCTTTCGGTCTGTTTTCCTGGAAGCGGATATGATGTAGTTGCTGTCAGCGGTACCATATAAACATAAAATAATTAAGTCAGTAGAATCCAATTTTAAAAAACAGTTGCAAATAAAAAAATACATACAATTTTCGTTTTTTCCCCCCACCCCTAGTGTTCAATATGTGCAAGAGTGGAGACTCATTTTGGTTTGGTAGATTACTGTATAGAGCTGGGCCTGGTTGTCAGTGAGGAAACAGCCGTGGCCAGATTCATGGCCATTTGCTGGAAGATGAAAGAGTTTCCTTTTCATCACTGTTTGCAGAAATGTTAAGGACTGATGACACAGATTGCATTCCTTATTCATGTCTTAACATTCCCTGCAGTTTGCTCATCTCCATGCTCTGCTATACTTCTCTTTTTGCTCAATCTTGTCCTTCCTCCTCGAGCATCTTATTTGCATCGTATCCATCAGCAGGGAGAGAGCAAGGCTCTTTTGCTCGAGGCATAACTAGGAAGACTGTTAGAAGATTCTTCTCCCCTGCTAGCCTGGACTTTGAAGTTCTCATAACAAGTGGAGTTTTTACAAAAGTTCTTAAGGGTAACTTATACATGGTAAACAGGCAGGCCATGTGGTGTGGACATGCTCCCCAAGGGAGGTGGAGTGAGATCAGGCTTGTTTACTGGCTGAAGTGTTTAACACTTTCCTGTTTAGAGTAGCACTCAATGTGCCGCCCCTCCCCACATGCCTAGTTGTGAATACGAGTTTTCTTTGATGTAAGGAAAGCGAATGACAATTTATGTAAAAACATAATGGAGTTGCGGCTACTTAAAAGAACCAGCGATGAAATTAGCATTTTCTTATGCAAATGATGCTCTGACTGGCACAAAACACAATCTTTGAATAAGCAGACATTAATACAAATGTCACAACCAGCAACAACAGCGGCATATGAGTCTCCTTGTAAATCTGCCCAATGACAAAACCTGAGATTCAGTACAGTCAATCTCAAAATGTTCCACTTCACCCATTTCTATGGGTTATTATGTCTTTTATAGCAAGACAGGGGCAAGGAAACAAAGTCTTGCTATTGTCTGCTGCCAGGCACAGCAAGGGCACGGACTGTGATGAATTCATCACCCTCATTAAGACAGGCTAGTCTCTGGTTTTATGCAGTCTGAGTATCCACGCTGGCCTCTGCTGCTTTGCAGGTCACTAAGCTAATGAGTTTTTGCCTGAAATTTTATAATTAAACGCATCTCCCTCCACCAGCAGCCCAGCCATTTAATGCCAGGCTGAAGGCCTGGGAGATTAGATGGCTCTTAGTGTCATCTGTCATTCCACCCGACTCCCCCGGTCAGTTAGCAAACCAGAAGATGCTGTGGTAATGTGTCAAGTATGAGTATCTATGAGGAGATGAGAGTACAGAAAATGCTCTGTGAGTGTGTGTATATACATTATGTCGAGGCAAAATGTGTTTTGAGCGAATACATATACAAAGCGTAGTTTCATCAGAAGCTGGCACTATAGGCTAAGCATGGCTGTAATCCACTAGTAAACAGAGTAAAAGAAGTAGAGGTTGCTAACCGATAACAAAACAAGTCGCCTTGGCCATCTAACCGCATGCAATATTTATTTTCTGTGGATGGCGAAGGCATGACCCGTCTCTGCTTCTGATTGATTGGCTAGGGTTAGGGTAGTCTATATCCTTGATGTTCCACTTCCGGGACTGCTCCGTTGCCGCTGGAAAATCCGCCGGATTTCACTCATTTAGGCCGGATATCCGTTGCCTTGGGCTTCCTTTGTGTTGGCATTTTAAACTCATATGGTTAACTGCTCCTCATATTTCTGAAGGGGAAATCCAGACAGCTAGCTAGACTATCTGTCCAATCTGAGTTTACTGTTGCACAACTAAAACAACTAAACATACACATGTTCCACCAAAACCAAAGTTCCTTCCTGAGGCTATTTAGCAGCGGCACCGTAGCTTTTCTCCAGTGCTTAGCACCGCCCAAGACGATTGGGATTGGTTAAAGAAATGCCAATAAACCAGAGCATGTTGTCCTCCCATCCTCCCATCCCCGAATGCTATGTGGAGTAGCCAGACCCTCCTCCAGCGTGTGCCAAAGCAAGACTAGGGTGAATGAAAACATGGCTACTGACACCCTATTCTCCAGCGTGCAACAGTGTTACTCACATCTCCCAGCCTTATAAAATCTCCAACACAGCAGTCTACTCATTTAATTACTGGCCCACTGTGATGTAATTTCATTATTGTGTTGCTTTTATGACAGTGGCAGTGGGATAAGATTTTCCTGTCTCAACACAGAGACACTGATGTCATGCCTGCAACACAGATGGAAACACAAGCTGCCCTGTAAAATATGGCTATGCTTCCACACTCTCTGTTCCTTTCATAAAAACAGTAATTGGTCTTCAGCTGGACTTTCAATACTGACATAATATGTTTATTTTTGCTCTCTTCCATTGTCATGTTTCCATGAGCCAAGCTATCAGCTGTAATACTGAGGTGAAGTGCTCTTGGACTAAAGTGAAGTGACACTGTCCTAGGTCATAAACCCCATCCCCTACATGTTAGCGGATACACTGGAAATCCAGAGTTCTTGCAAGAGCACAATTTAAGATTCAGCAAGTCACTCTGGCATCGAGCAGTGCTGTTCATTAACTATACCCTTGTATCTGATCTGCACCAATCACATCGGTGTATCTGATATAGGCGGGCCAGAGGCGAGCTAAACAGATGACGACAGTTTAATCTACCAGTTAGCTCCGCTGGTAGCTAAGCGAATGGGGCTCTGGATACGTCACCCCGTGTATTGTTGTGATTGGTCGTAGTGTTATCCAATTGCGTGCATTTGAGATTTTCAAATGCACGCTTGGTGCCGCCCCTCGAGATGGGCCTTTTTCATTACTTGGGTCTGGATTTCCAGGCTAGTTAGTAGATGGGACATGGGCCAAACTAAAAAAATATGTTGTGCCAAATACATTTTTCCAAAAGATGGCTTCTGTCATTTTATTTAGTTCTGATCACGCTAATTTTTTAAGTGTTCATTTTTCAGATAAGTTTGGTTTGTATTAGTTATTTGATGCTATAAAAATGGGGTGACATGTCATGATTGACAGCTATGATTGACTTGCGTTTGGTCGGGCGGGTGTATGGGCGGGACTTCGTTATCGCGGCTCCACCACCCAATCACAACACGGTGATGTGTTTTGTTCCCAACTGCCCCAACAAAGTGTTTTGAATTCACAACAGCTCAGGTTCACGTCTTCTCGTCCATAGCAACGGCAGAGGAGGCTCAAGGGTAGTGTAGTATTTAGAGTGTCCACAATGCCAAACTGGTGGAAAAAAACATGATGTCTCTGAAAGTAAGATGAAATAATTGTGTTTCTATGCTGAACACTGAGGGAATCAGAAAAATGAAAAACTTGAACTGGGAATACTGGAAGGGAAAATCCTTCCTGAAGCAGCAGGTCCTCCTACTTTGCAACTATTTGAAAGCACTTGTTTGTTTATTGTAAGGGTGCTCCGATTGATCGGTCACCGATCGGTATCAGCCGATAATGGCTTTAAATAGTTTGATCGGTGGTTTCCATAAAGGCCGATCTGATAGGCCGATCAGATGACCCACTACTCGTGAGAACATTTTGTACATGGAGCTAAAATGGCGGCCTCCCTACATTCATCGGTCTGGCAGTTCTACAAGGTGTCTGAACAGCGATTGGCCCGTGGAACGAAGGCGGTAGGAAGGCGGCTACTGCTTTTAAAAAGCGGCTGCCACCGGTGGTGTGCCGGCTAAGGTGTTTGCAAGTACACCATTCTGACGCTTCTACTGCCTCTGGAGCACCGCCGGTGGTCCGCCGACTCATTGTGTCTGTGTGTGTATGTGTGTGTGTGCTGAAGAAATATCTGCAGTGATTGAAAGGACATTTTTTAGATTTTGAGCTAGGACAAAAAGCCAAACAATTCCTGATACATTCTCTAAACATGTGTGACTGTTACGTAATGGCGTAATTTTCAGTTCATAAAAGTGATCGGTTATCGGTGATCGGTATCGGCCAATACGTCTTCCAGCAATCGGTGATCGGCCCCAAAACTCCTGATCGGAGCACCCTTAGTTTATTTTTTCCAACCTCAAATACAGATTCATTCAACCTTAGCTCCACTCCACATTAGTCGCCCAGTCATGTGGGGCCCCCAACAATGTCTTAATGCCGCCTGGGGGTTCCCGCTCCACTCTGCTCTACTGGAATCCAGGCGAGCACTAGACCCCACTTTAGGAACATTCATCTTCAGAAAAAAGTGTCTTGAGAGCAATGCTAAAGAAAAAGGTGATAAATAGATGTACAGTATAATATCCACAGAATAAGTAGTAAGTAAAGCACTTTCTAATTATACAGTACAGTTACACAAACACCACATCTACAGCATACTGTAGATCTGCAGTCTATTCATCTCTCAGCCCCATAACTTTGTCTCTCTAGCCTTTGATCTACTAAATTATATTATAATGAATTCTTCAACATTTTAGTTTGTTCCTGCTCTCATTGAAATTCTGTGCTTTCAGCAAAGTAATATCATCCTTTTAATGTTGTGAGGCAATGGTAAGTAGATCCGAGGCCTCTATCCTGAGGACACACACCAACACTACCATCTCTTTGAGATTACTGGGTAAACAGTGGCCTTTTTTCAAGTTGGGCTATATACAGGACAAGTAAAGTTCAGCTGGAACCATTACACAGTCCTTCCACATGCATTCATCCTGTATCAATCTCACATCAGTGGTGTATATATACAGAAGTATCAAAGATTACTCCTTGCAAGTATTTTATGGCAACATTTTAGGTGGAGTGTGAGTGGATAATGGAGATGAAAAGCTGACAAAATCTCAAGGCTTTGGCATACATTTCTAATGGCTGAATTTTTTTATGGGAAGCTTGAAGCTACTTCTAGAAATGTGTAGTGTTCGACACCCAAGACAATCACTGCTGACAGCTTGTATTTTAGGAGAAAAACCCACCTTCAAACTTTAGCCTTTGTTTAAAGTGCTGCACCCCAATTATGCTGTCTATTAAACTAATTTGTATTTTGTAACTTATGTTTCTTTTTATTTATTTATTCATATGTATGCACTTTGTAACTGCATGTTTTTAAAGGTGCTATATAAATAAAGTGTTACTTACTTACACTTCTCCTGATCAATAGAAGGGGAATAAGTGGGTGCTTCCACTGCGCTGTGAAACTATTAACTTTAACTGCCATTATTCAAGTCTACAGTTTTTCAGTATTTGAGTATCATTTGTACTGCACACAATCAGAATGAAGCCTTCCTCTCATTATAGGTGAGGATAACGTTTTAAGTGCTTGTAAATGCAGGCAATGTTACCATTTTAATATAACCTTATTATAATGTAAACTTCCTTTCCTTGATAAAATATTTGTGTGATTTCAGATTTGGTTAGATTTTGTTAGCAGCTGGCATAGCTCATCCATCCTTCAAACTGACTGCAGACCATTCTGGGAAGGAATTTTTAGGCTGTGAGCAAATGTGCACAATTTCACTGAATTGCTGGCATGAGAAGAGATATTACATCTGGGATCAGATGGGTCACCTGGGATTAGGGTGTATAATTGCTGAAAGCCACGAGATCACACCGGGTGCTTCTGTGGGAAACTAACGTCAGCCTGAACAGCCAGGCTACAGCAGGGCAAGCTGACTTCAATTTGTACAGTAGTCACCAAAATCACCAGATTATTATTGACATTATGAATTCTCACTGACCTAAATTTAATATACCAATATTAAAAGGTTTGATAATCTGAATCCCATATAAATCAATTTAAAAGAGCTACTGTATGACAACAAATTACAGCTAACCAACAATCAACCAACCAATATCATGTACTGTACATATTCAGAAATATTTTCTCTAAAAGACCGCCTTTTGTAGTGACGTCCATGACGTCTGCAATGCCGTTACATCCTCATTTTAGTAGTTTTACTCATTTTAAGCAAGTCCCTGATGTTTTACAAACCCTAAGTATTTTTGTTGCCTAAACTTAACTAGTTACATTTCACAACGTTAACTGCGTGTTTAAAATGGCCACTGTTACATCAAATAGAACAGTCACATAATTAAAACTGGCACCATGATCACATGATGCTGTCATGTGTTAAAAATGTAGATGCAGCAATAGAACGGTCGTATATGTTGTTTTTGGGAGTCACTGGAAATCAACCTATTCTGTCGTTTAGGTATGAGGATGTGTTTGCAGACCTTAAAATAACAATACCAGTAAACTAGAGGTATGTGAAGCTGTACAAAATTATTATTTAATGTCAAAGCTACCAAAATAGCATAAGCAAAATGTGCCAGAGACTGGATTTAACCACAATGGCCCTTTAGCTGTTGTATTTGAGGTCCTGCACCCTGGTTGCAGTAAATCTAAAAGTATGATCGGTTAAGGGATCATATTCATTTTCATAATAACAGTCAGATTTGCTCTAAGTGTAACAAAGTTAGAATAAGCAGTGTGTGGAAGTTTCTGTTACAATAACCTAGTCCTCAATTCAGCATGAGTGAGTCTTCATGTAGGATCAGCATTAATGAAGTGTTGGCACCATTAAGAACAGCGTCAGGACTCTGGTCTGGACCCTGTCTCTGCAAATCAACACTGAGTTTAATTAAGCCAAGCCACGCTGCCATAGACCCAACATTACTGTTTAACTTGGCAGTGTGGAGGGAAACCTATTTACTGTGAGCAACAAAGGCCGTTTTATGTGACTGTAGGAAAGTAGATTGCAAGGCTAATATTTGGAAATTGTTTTATTTGATTTCTGTATTTATTGAGTGTAATTTCTGAGCTCCTCTGCGGCATTTTTAGCATCAAAAGTGCGGGTGTGTGGCCCAGCAGTCAGACGGCAGGCAGCCAGAGGTTTGCTGGTTTGGAAGGACCAGCTCAGGCCTGATTACTGGGGCGTCCCTACAGGAAGACTTCTCAAGTCCAATAGATTACGAGCTCTTCCAGAGACCACAGCGAGTGGAGAGGAGAGAACATCAACCAAAGCATTCACTAGAAGGTATTGCTTAAAGGAGTACGCCACCGTTTGTTGAAGTAGGGCTTATCACGGTCTCCTCTAGATGTAGATAGGTGGGCAAACGCATTTTTTGTCTCAGTGCATGCATTGTCTCAGTCCGGCGGAGCCGCTGCTAGCTTAGCTTAGCGTAATGAATGGAATCCTTTGTTGTCATTAGCATGTCACGAGTAAAAGTGAGCCAACAACAACATTGATTTGGGACTATATTGGGTGGAAGTAGCCTACAGCCGAAGCACTGCTACTTGGCGCAGAGATCACGCAGCTGTTACGGCCGAGGCTCTGACCCACAACACAGAGAATCACATGCAGACACAGTGGGCGAAGCACGAGGAAATACAGGAAAGTACTAACGTGAGCAAACAAGGTAGCTATCACACTGGGAGACAAGTTACCACATTGGTAGCTGTAAGGATCTGGCGCCAAAGATGAGTTCCGCCTGGGTCTAAATACTGCAGCAGTCCTTAGCTGAATCAACTACAGCTGTGCAGGCAGGTAGACTGCCTGGCCACGCCCCTTGACCTCCTTTCAGGACGCGCCAGCAACACAAACAGGATGGAGAGAATAGCTGCCCCCATAACAGCAGCACCTGAAACCCCCCAACTTCCGTCAACATACCGGCGTGAATAGCTGGCTATTTTTCCTACAGTAGACGCCGGATTTTGTGAGAGACGAAGAGGACGACTTCTCAGACAGTCAAGACCCAGAAGCATACCTCTACGAACCAGAGTTTTCAGAAGAGGAGCTGCGTGCTTTGGGAATAAAACGACAGGAGGAGGAGGAGGTAGCGATCGCTGAACAGCCTGAGGACGTGAGGATGAAAGCCAACACGATCTGGTGGTGTGAGTGTGCGAGAATATGCCAACTGAAATAGAGTGTCTGTGATGTGAGAGTGGGACAAGGTACCGGTGAACCAGGCTCAACGTGTCAGATCAAGATGAGCGTGCTGCCCGGAGTTGTGTCACAGCTACCGAGGATTTCTCAGCGTTGATCCATCCTGCAGTCCTCAACTGTTTTTTCCGGTGTGATAAAGTAAACTGTGAAAAACGCCAAATGGACCCAATAAACAGCTGTCCGCAGAGTAAGTGATTACTGTAAACATGACGCATTGGTTATTTTACGGGGTAGATCAACCCATATTAGACCTGTACTCACACAGAGGTGCTGTGTGATCTCTGCGCCAAGTAACAGTGCTTTGGCTGTAGGCTACTTCCACCTAATATAGTCCCAAATCAATATATGCCTAGGAAATTGTCGAGTCTTATTTTGCGATGCTGTTTATACTCATTGTGAATACGCAGGCTACACAAAGTAATTAGGTTGTTGTTGGCTAGGGTGACCATATTTTGATTTCCAAAAAAGAGGACACCCGGCCCGGCCTCGCGACACAAATTCAGACAGGCTTATCAGAGGTTAATGAACATACTTTATTATGCCTCAATGGTACAAAAATAACTTCTGTAATAAAATAAAATAAAATCTATTATAAACTGTAACAAAATAATAGCTTCCTTTTCAAATAAATAAATAATATGAAATAATGTTCTACATATGACCTCTTCTGTGTCAGAAAATCCAGCTTCAAATAGATATCTCTTAATGCCTTTTCAATGTAATAAGATAAATAATAAAACAGTCTCACAAAGATACTAACTTAACAAACAAAAAGGATATATAGTACTGTAATACTCTATACTACTTTTAATCTTTAGTTGTCTTCTTCTTCGTCCTTGTCTGCCCATCCATATTTTGCTGTATGTGCCAGCTTTGCACACGGTGCACTCCGCCTCCCAATTGTCCCGACCGGGACGGTACGTGGGAAACTTTTTGTTGCAGTTCAACTGTGAAGCTGCACTTACGCTTCGGCATTTTGTGTGCAATGCTGCTCGCTGTCTGCTCTGCTCCCGGTGTATGTGCGCGTCGCAGAGCCATCCACAAGGCAGCCTCTCGGGAATTATGCCACGCAACAAGGTACCGTAGTATTGTGTGCAACGCGCCAGTCAATTTAAGTACACGTTTTTGGTCCTATGAAAAACAGTGAAAACCGGACATTATCATGAATTTATTAAAAAAAAAAAACGGACGCCCCGGACAGTACGTAAAAAGTGGACATGTCCAGGCAAAAGAGGGTGTTTGGTCACCCTATTGTTGGCTCACTTTTACTCACGACATGCTAACAGCAACAAAGGATTCCATTCACTACGCTAAGCTAAGCTAACGGCGGCTCCGCCGGACTGAGACAATGCATGCACTGAGACAAAAAATGCTTTTGCCCACCTATCTACATCTAGAGGAGACCGTGATAAGCCCTACTTCAACAAACGGTGGCGTATTCTTTTAACACAGAAAACATGATTGCAATTTGACTTCCCTATAAAGATATACATAAAACACATTTTATATTTGTGTTTATATTAGTTTCTTCATTTCTTGCTTTTTTATTTTTTAAGTGCTCATATTATGCTCATTTTCAGGTTCATAATTGTATTTAGAGGTTGTACCAGAATAGGTTTATGTCACATGTGTCAAACTCAAGGCCCTGGGGCCAAATCCGGCCCCTTGAAAATTTTGATCCGGCCCACATTTCAATTTAGGTTCACAGCAAATTTTGGCCCACGACAAAAAAAATCAATGTTTTTCATACTGTAATTATGCGACACTGCCGAGCAACACTCAAAGCAGAATTTTGCTGACTCTGAGACACATAATTCTCCACAGAAGCAGAGAGGTTTTTAATATTCAGGCAGTGAAACAGGTTGTTATGAGTCGGCTGGGTGGTAGCTGCTTTTAAAAATGTAACGTTTGTTTTTCATGACTTGCTAAATTCTACGATGGCTAAGAAACTTTTTTGCTGACTTTTTTAGGGTTTCATGTCGACCAAACTGTATGGGAGAAAGCTGTATGAGACATGCAATAATACAAAGTTAATTGATTTTTCTTTTTAAATAAAAGCATGTCAATGAACTCAACATGTCTGGCCCTTATTGTGATCGTCATTTCCAGTGTGGCCTAGTGAAACTGAGTTTGACACCCCTGGTTTATGTGGTTTAATTTTCAGAAAACACCATATTTTTGTTGTACTGCACACTGCTGCAGCTCCTCTTTCACCCTGTGTGTTGAGCTCTCTGTTTTAGCTACAGAGTGAGACATCTCACTTCTGTTCCATCTTTGTTGGGAGTCGCACATGCACAGTAAGTACTGCTAGCTAGTCAATTGCAGAGTATGAGGGAGTGCCATGCTAGCAGTCAATAGAAAAAGTGGCTGGCGGAAATTTTAATTCAACTTGTACTTACAACTGCAAGATGATTTCTGTTTTCATTGGCAAAGAAGGAAAGTGATGCTCCGGTTCTGTTATTATGGAAATTTAATTAGAGGTAATCCACCTCTTAAGTGCACTTCTCCATTGAGAACAGAATGATTTTTTCCTATGATTTTTCCCTAAAATGAGGCATTACCATAGACACACAGTGCACACTGTTTGTGTGAAGCATAACATCTGTAATGAATAAAGCCATATTTCTGGATGTGATGAAAAATAAATTTACCAAAACAGATATGATGTCTGTATAACCACATCAGATAGAAGAAGGATATTCCATGTGTGTCATGAATACTTGAAGATTGGAGTGCAGTAGACATAATTAATATGAGCCTGTGCTGTTCCTTAATCACATCAGTCTGGATGTTAGCATTATCAAAAGAGAGGTAGCAAGCACACAAGAAGCCTCCACAGCAAGAAGAGTCATCTAAACCTTCTCGGCTGTGTGACACAGCACGTCATTGCTTTAGCCAGGCATCGCCACAGCTAATCAAAGCGGATAAGAAATGCATTAGCACACAGGAGCAGCCTGCATTAGCTTGGGCCTGCTAAAGCAAGCAATGTAATTGACTAGAAAGTCAGTCACGGAGGACTCAAAATAGCCTCTCAATAAAATACACACACACACACACACACACACACACACACACACACACACACACACACACACAGTGCAGTTTCTATTTCTTCAACGTACGGTGCAAAAAGAGAAGCCTGTCCTTCAGAAGTGTTGCTATTTCTGTTTACCACAAGGCCCCAAATATTCTATCATTAGGGAAACTAGGAGGGAAAGGAAATACCACTGGGGCAACACATGGACTCCATACAGCCCGCAAAAGAACCTAACTGCCAGAGTGGACAAGTGGTTAAAGACTGTCATGTTACTGGTAACACATTTTATTTCCACTATATCCATATGTCCATTCATGTTAAGATGCCACTTCACTTTTTGTAAGAAATCATCGGCTTTTTCTTTTCTCTATCACTAACTGATTCAACAACTTATAGATCAGGTTTTAACATACCGTTATAAATATGCAGATTTTGGTGTACCTTTCATGGGAAAAATCTCAACAAAAAAGAAAGAAAGAGAAGAAAATGAGCATGATGTGTGGTGAGGTGAGTGGTGAGTACCGGATAGTGAGCCAGAGCAGCAAACAAACACCACCATGATGGCTGAAACAAGCAGCACCTGGCTTGTAGTGGAAACAATGTGAAAGTGTTTGAAGATGCAGTACTATTGTGATGGCAGCTGTTGACTTGCAGCTTGCATAATATTGTATTTGGCTTCTTCTTTACCATTTACCTTGGTTGGACATGTTTGCTGCCTTTCCTGGTGATAAAGCAATTGATGTCTGCCCAAGCCATTACACTTTATGTATGAATGATGTATGTCTTAAGTAGCTGGCATGTATTTTAACTTTTGCAATTTAAATACAATACACGCATCAACAAAATCTTTAGCACCAGATGTAAAGCAGAAGAAGCAGGGGCGGCCTCTAGCTCACCCAGTAAGAGCGTTCGCCCCATGTTGGCTGAGTCCTGCAGCGGCACAGGTTCCGAATCCGACCTGCTGCCCTTTGCTGCGTGTCAACCCCCATCTCTCTCTCCCCCCTTTCATGCCTATCCACTGTCTCTGTAATAAAGGGAAAAGGCCCCCCACAAAAAAATAAATAAAAATAATCTAAGAAGAAGGAGCAGCTATCTGAGATAACCAGAGAAACCAAAAGGGACAGAGACAGAAATCACTTAAAGATAAGGGTGAATATTGTTTTCACAGGCCTTTGCATGCCAAAATCAAACAGTGGTGGAAACAATGAAAATATGGGATTCAAGCAGAATGTGAGGTGCATCATTTGTTGAGATACTAAAATCTAAACTCTGCAGCTAGATATTCAGAATGGACAAAGGGCCTTATGTGAGGTGACTAAATACAAGCTGCAGTTATTTATCCTGTGGGTAACATCACCAACACGACCTTTCCTTAAGCACCAAGCTTTCTTATTGAGTATCGATGTTGTCTGGTTTCAGAGGTCAATTCATAGATTGATCTCCTTTTAGTTCTCTTATTCTGTGATGTCTGAATTTCTTCACTATGTTCAGTTTATATACCTTGCACAAATAAAGCTTAAACTCTATCAAGCTCCAACCAACTAGCTGACATGAATCACTTCTATCACTGAAGTAATATGCAAAGCTTAGGTCTCAAGAGTGATTTCAGACACTGTTACCCACTGTTACTACCAGTAACCACAATGCCAAAAAACTGAACTGACACACTCACCAGCGGTTATGCGTCAAATCTATACTCGTGCAATCACCTTGCTCTAGCATAAAGACCAAGTGCATTTGATTAAATGGGCCGGGATCCCAGAAATGTTTCCAGCGAAATTACATTAGGAGACAGCTAAGTTTTGACTGCCATTCTCATGAAACAATATCAAACATCCAGCACACCATTGTGTGTTTTTGGAGGGTGTCCGGTTTCATCTTGCCAGACTGAATAACATATTCATGTTTAAAAAATGTTCTACTATGTTATCCACATGCTCACAATCCTGACAATGTTTTTTTTTTACATGCAGCACAGTAGATACTCCTGTATGTTTTTAACCATTGACATAGAAGAAATGGACCGAGTGACTCCGCTGTTTTTGACGGAGACCAGTGAAGTCTATTAGAAGCACTTTTCCGGTGAGTGCCGAGCGTTACTGCGCAGCTGCAAACTGAGCTTGCCGCCGTAGATGTGACGTGCGCAATGTGTCTGAACGTTGTAAGTCTTCTGGTAGCTGTGCCAAGAGAAATCTCAATCATTCCCAATCTATCAGAGACGGAGAGCGTAGGTATATGTAAGGAGATAACATAGGCACAGGCTAATTATTGCTAACTAAAATGCTAGTTAACATTAGCAATTAAACTTAAACAGCTAATGTAAGTCGAAACTGCCTGCGAGCTTCTCCTGTACTGTACGGTAATTCCTCTACTATGCGACAGAAAGTCGCGTGGTTATGACACAATCGTTAGCCTATTTTTACAAAAACGTCTGCTGCGGAGCCATAACGTGAGGTACAAGGTAATGGAGCCTTTTATACATTGTTGTGTTTCTTTAGAAATAAACAACAGACAAAAAGAGTCTTTAAACACTTCAGATGTAAAGTTATTCGCTGTCAAAGTGACAACAAAATGAATGGCAGTCAATGGAATGCTAACGGAAGATAATGGCTTGTTAGCCTCAGAATCTCCCCATAGGAGCTACGCTTTCCGGATGCTCGTTTACCCCCTTGCTAATTATGATGTATTCGCTTTAAACTGCAATAACATGTTTGGCCATTTGGGGCGGCAGAAACAAGCTATAAACACAACATATAGCCTAATACTACCTTTAAAGTTGATATGGCTAAAGTGTTAGCAAACAGTTGCCTATTTAAACATACAGCAACATTAGCGTTGCTTTGAAGTCCTGTTTCTAGCCACCTGATGAATGTAAGTCAAATATTCACTCTCCTTGGGGCACCTGGATAGCTCAACTGGTAGAGCGTGCACCCCATTTACAAAGGCTCAGTCCTTATCGTAGCGGCCGCAGGTTTGACTCCCCTCTCTCTCTCTCCCCCCTTTCACATCTTCGGCTGTACTATATAATAAAGGCCTAAAATGCCCAACAAATAATCTTACATTTTTTTTGTTAAATATTCTCTCTCCCTTTAGCTTCATTTTTGGTCTCCACGATACAGCGCAGTCACTCCGTGTGAAATCAGATAGAGGTTTCTGTATACATTTTAGAACTAATTAAAATCTTATGTATATGCTATTCAAGACCAAAATATAAGTTCTGTAAAATATTTTGGCTGAATTTTGAGAATTGCATAGTCGATTGGGCATAATAAGCCTCATATCCTGTTCAACGAAGACATGAACACAACATGGAAGGAACTTGTAACTTTACACACAAAATGCCTACATATAGACCCCTTTTCACACACATTTTATCGATCATATGAATGAGTCCACGTTGCCATTTTGGAAACTAAAAATGGCAAATAATTACAACCTTGGCTTGCAATACTTTCCATATCTCTGATTCTGTTTATGTTAGAGCCCTTGAAATGTAAATATGGGGTAATGTATATAATGGGGGGGCTGCCTGGGGCTCCAAAACCATTTTACACTTATTTCTGCTTTCAGAGGGCCAGTAATAAAAAAAAGATTATATCTGCTTGTGCCTTTCAATCATTTGGATCTGTTGTAGGCCTACACCATTTTTTTCTGAGTTTTCATGGCTGAGTTATGTCTGAAGATATTAAACCCTAAATTTGGCTTTCTGTTTAAGGCATTTTTTAGGGGGCAAAAATGACAACATTCCCAGTGGCTAAAACTGTGATTCCTAAAATGCAGCCAACACGTTTACAGAACCCATTTTTTTGTCTCAAATAACATATACTGTACATAAGGTTTGAACAAAATCTCAAATGTACACAAAAAACGGATTTGAAATGGAATGACCTAGCGCTGCTTTAAGCTAAATGCTAATGTCGGCATGCTCACATTGACAATGTTAAGTTCAAAGTCACGAACTGGAAGAGAAATTAAAATATCTTGCTCTGCACTATTAAGTGAAGTGAAGTGAATTATTATTATATTATATGTTAAAGTGTTTAACAGTTACATAGAGTTAATGGACAACAACCCGGCTGAGCTATTGACTCATAGACTACTACTCACTATAGAAACCCATTATTCTTGATGCCATTAACATGGTAATTAAACTCCTACAGAAGAGAAACATCAACACATGACATTGCACTGCAACAAAATGAAAGTACTGTACTGTACATCTGCTCCAGACTAGACAGTATCCAGGATATCTAAGCCTGCTAAGAGATAACGGACTGAAGATGGGAAAGTTCTTTCATCCCATATGCTCCCTGTGGTCTCAGCCCTCTGACAGTGTAACCATGACCTGATTACCTGTCCCCTGAAGCCTGTAATCACTAAAGCCAGCAGACAGGCACTGTCAGTCCGCTGACAGGGAGGATAATTGAAGGTGATGCTACATGCCGCTAGCCCTGCTAATGAAATATGAAAACAAAGAGCAGGGACAAGGCAGCAGGGCACCAAAGAGGCCTGAATTCCAGAGCAGGACATTTTTCTGACTATTCACCAGCAGCAACTTTTCAATTTACCTTTTCTTACATGGGTTTACTGGATAACTGATACACCTTTCTTACAGCAGCAAACATACGCCACACAAACATCACTTCTAAACATGATAATGTTCTTAACAACCTCTTGTAAAAACAAATACAGAATTTCTTTCTTTTTTTAAAACAAGGTGGAGGACATTTCCCAACCTGCTGAAAATTGTCCTGACTGAACTAAGAGTTGTGAGGCTCCGATGGAGTGTAATTCAAAGGAAAATGTCCAGGACATGGTGATAATGAAGCAACTCATTCCAACTATCGACTTTTTGTGAATTCCTCCAGGCCTTGCCAGGTTAGAAGAACAAACTAAGACCATCTTCCCGCTGTTTTTAAATACAGGTTTGTGACAGAGGGATATGCACTATGGCAGCCAAAATGTATTGTATTTTACTGGAGAATAACATTCAGAAATGCTAAAACTACATTTGCCTTGAGGCCCAAAGTGTGTTGGAACCTCTGTTCACCCACCCGTCATTTGGTCAAGTTCCCGTCCCAATGCTTATCACTTATCTTAATGAGTTGTCTAGATGAGCTGTTTGCTTTATCAAGAAACAGTTTGTGAATATTGAGTTTTGCCATCTCTCTTCTCTTACCAAGATTTAGTGTTTTTAATTTAATAAAAAGGACCTATTTGAAGCAAATGTGAGAGATTTAAGAATGTACACACAGACTTAAAACGTCCTAATTAATTTGTTACTTTGAAGAAATTCAAAAGCATTTTTTCATCTTAAAATATTTTTCTCCAGTCAGCCATGCTTCGTCATAGTTCCCCATACTGCCACATCACAAATGTCACATTTAATAATTTTACGTTTTTATATGAACAATACATAAACATTAACATCAGCAGTGGTCTTCAATGTATTCAAAATGGGGATGAATTTCACTGAATCTAATGTTCCAAACACATTGACGTTATTGCTGTGTAATCAACATGACATATCTGGAGTTAAGAAAAATTGTTTTTATTTCCTGACAAAGCGTTACATTCTTATTTTTCTTAGAAAGTGTGACATGCATTAATGCAATTCATTTTAAAACTGAACCATGCACATTAAAGTTTAGATATCAAAACCTGTGCCAATAGGGAGGAGGGACATTAACGCTGTAGATTGTACTGTAGATTCACATTTTTAAATGCTGTCTTAAAGCATTACTCACATGCCCTTGATGTACTTTTAAAAGGGTTATTGGATGCTGTAATTGGTCCTCCTGTCAATACTGGCCACAAAGTGCTCGCTTCTTTGAGTCTGGCTGCTGAAGCATCATAATAGCTTTAGCTGAACTTAAGAATGTATTTTAACACAAAACGAAGGCTTTGAATTTTGTCATTTACACTGTAATCGCTTTAGGAAGGGATCTCTTTGCAGCCAGTGTGGACATAAGGCATAAACACTTTCAATATAAATATGGGCATATATAAGTAGGCCTATATTAGGATAGACTTGAATAAATGTGAAGCTATCCTTTAAAACCAGATTACTTTATCCAAATGTTCACACTGCCATTTTAAAACAAAATGACATCTGTTCTGACCAAAGAACTGGCATTAACAAAAATCATACTGTAGTTCCTATAACTTCACCACAGATTACCTCTGTGATGTTTGTGGTGTTCCTTACTCTTCTTGTCCTGCTTCAGTTAGTGATTTCCTACAGGATGTTGTCTGAGGTCCTTGAGCGGACATGAAGCATGGTTGGTATGTTTGAGGTACTATACTGACAGCATTTTGGAATAAAACTCTTTAAATTCACACACTGTACCTGCAGCACTCTGTGTTCGGCTGTGTGACAACAGGCTACAATTGCCTTCATGTATTTATTGTTATATGGTGTCACTGTAATGGGACCATAGACTGTAAATAATGGGACTCTCAAACCTTCCTGTAGGACTTCCGATATGACTGTGCTGCTAAATTGTAATCACTTTTTGGTATTAGCTTTTGGTGCTCCAACAGCAGCTCTTGGTATCCCTCTTAGAAATGATCATACAAATACTACACTTAAACCCAGCTAACGTTTAGTGGTTTGCACAGCGTTGCAAAGTGACACAAAGTTTTATAAAGCTCTCCATCACGGCTTATCACAACATGTACAGAAGACGTACTGTACTCACATGCAACGGCACACTTAAGCCACAAAATCACAACAAAACAAATGACCCCCTTAAAGCGGTTACTAAATATACAAGTAGGCTACATTAAGTTGTACAAAGCATATACTGCCATTATTGTAGGTTGTTTAGGAAACAATACTGTAACGGACCAAGGAAACAATATGAAGTGTAGCTAGTATGGCTCCCTTGCCTCCCTCCGTCTCTACAGCAGAGAAGACAGACAGTAAACAGACTTTCTCACATAAACAGGCGCATGACTTACCCCTTTCGTAAGCTGCTGTAAATAGTTAGTTTTTATTTCAAGTGTCTTCGGCAGACACAAACACACAGATCCTCGTCTGACAAACTCAGAGAGCAGCGCGAGGTTTAGCTCCTCCCACCAGAGTGGGTGTGCAGCTACGTCTGCGCGCGCGTGTTAGAGCGCGTGTTTGGATCATATGAGCATGAGTAGGCTATGCACGCATATTTTTTTGTCATAGTGTGTAAGTAATTGTGTGAACGTGTTTCAGTCAGTGTGTAAATATTACTTTACCTGTATGTTTTGAGTTGGTCTGTGGGAGTAGCTAACTCTAATAATTCAGACACAAGTTCTTACTTGCTGTAGCTCAGGGGTTCCCAAAGTGGGGTCCGGGAAACCCAGGGGTCCGAGGGAGTTCTAGGAGGTCCAAGTAACACAATGACAGAACGGATGACTATTTCGGTCATTGGTTTCATACACTTTCTGTAATAAAACATCTAAAAGCAAAAATCCTGTCAGATGGGGACCCTGGGACGAAATCTTAACAAATTGGGGTCTGTCAGTGGTCCAATTTGTGCCAGTTCATGGGTCCTTGACAAGAAAAAGTTTGTGAACCACTGCTTTAGTTCAATGTAATAAGGACAGTATAAACCTGTGATGTGATCATATAAAACCTGAGATCATTATATTATAAGGTGACACCAGATATTATAGATTGATACCAGACGTTTTTAGCTGGTGGCCTATATAGCCTACAGCATAGCGTCAACCCAAACACAAGCCTAGCGGAATAACTGATCCATTGATATTATATTTATCCCTGCCCAGAAGGAAGAAGAAAACCTGTGACTGAAAGGCCACGGATTCAAGTTTCTGAACCAGCTGAGAAGGAGGGCTTGGAGCAGTCAATGTAGTGTTACTCTCTTACCTTAACAGCACTGTTAATGAAGTGTTGAGTAAATCACAACCAGCATATAGTATACATGAGCAATACACACCATTCCAGCAGAGATGGGGCAAATATGTATTGTCCTTCAAACTGTGCATTTATTTTCTCAAGCAAAAGGCTACTTTTGGAAGTCAATGTGTAAAATATAATATGCCTTTCAAGCATTTCTTAGAGAGCATACAGTAGCTTTCATGTGTGCCTACAGAGGATATCAGAGTACATAAAGAAAGGTTCTTTGCTAAACGTATGATTGGGTGATTGTTTTGAAACTAAACCCTTCAAACAAACACATTTTAATTCCATCACTGGGCCCTCAGGAGGAAAAGCGACAACACACTCTGGTGCCATCATGTGTCCTTGGGTCAGATGACAGCTGAAGCACTGGTTCAAAACAGCAGGCAAAGAAGCATCTGTTAAAGAAGTAGATTAAACCACCAACCAACGCTCTTTTTTTGCTTATTTTAAAAGGCTAGAATTCTATTTCTTGTAGATACATCACATTAGTTTAAGTGTGTGCGTTTGCCTTTGTCACCCCCCCCCCCCCCCCCCCCCAGAGCTGTTAGTCCCCCTCCATGTTAACGGGTTCTTGCAGCTAAAAGTTATTGTGTTCACATCAGCCGAACTGAACTTCATGCATGTTTTAATCAATGTTACAATCTGTGCAAACAGTTAAAACTAAGCAATAAACTCAAATATAATGGAGGCTATTTTTCCCATCTTACTCAGTTGGATTTCTATACAACAAGAAACAGGCCTGAGTGTGAAGTGCTCATTAGATTAGCTCTTAACATGCTTTTTTTTTTTTAAAGTGAGGCATCCTTTCACATCTTCATGTGTAAAGATTATATATCTCAATATGTATATTGTGTATCCCCATCGTTATTTATCATGAGTGGAAGGTGATAGGATGGAGAGTGGAGAGATAAAGCAGGGATTGAAAGAGCAGACTGGGGACGGGGCCTTACCACTGAAACACAATAACCACAGATGAAAGGAATGTCATGCCTTAACAGGATTTCACAGCAGAAAACCCGCTTCCTCATAATACACTGGCTGGATTTGATGCCCATACTGTGTGTGTGAAATTCTCTTTAAAAGAACTGTAGTAGCAAACTTTCTCTATGAACTGACCCTCAAGTAAATTCACTGACTTTGTTACAACTATAGAGCATCAGCCACGTCACCCCATCAATCTGTATTTCCTAATGGTTTCACTGAAGAGGATAGGGGGTGGTGGGTCAATTGGTGAAAAAAAAGACCTCTTAATATAAAATAGGCAGCCCTAAAAAAAGCTTATAATGTTTTTGAACACTTTTTAAATGCAAAATGACAAGAAAAATGTGTCACTGATTACCGCAAACAGCACACAGTGCAACTGAAACTTACACATTTCCATAATGTATTGCCAGCTGCAACATTGTCTGCAGTCACTTTATGTTACATGAGTATCATCATCATCATCATTTCAAAATGTATTGAATATGTAGGGCATATTCACCCAGCAGATTGAAACTTAACATGCAGAAGTTTGCAAAGACACAGTAAACAAAGTCATAGAAAATCAATAAATAATATTTTAAATATACATTCATATCCACTCCTATAAAAATCCTATGAAATAACATTGTCCATGTATTTGTTTCAGGATTACCGTCTTGCGGTTGAATGCCAACCAGTCAAGTTGCAATTTACATCCATATCTGTCCAGATTCATATGTAGTAAAGACTTTGAAGTTATTTAATAAAAAGGTACAGTATACATTTATTTCTTGGTGAAAAGAAGTTATCACTATATTGATATGTATGATTCCAGTGAATAAACAAACAGTCTTCACCGAAGGACAAGCTCAAAGCCTGGGAGTTATTTCTCATCTGAGTCGAGGGTCTAAGGATAGAGGATGTTTGCTGTACAGAGTGTGAAGCCCCTTGAGGCAAATTTTGGATTTGTGCTATAGGGATATATCATAGACTGTATCAAAAGAAGTGGACGTAGCCACTGTGACGGCACCCATTGGTTTGTGGACTACCGTTTTGAAGCCTCAAGTTTTTTTTTGCAGTCTCCGTCTTGGTTTTATAGAGCCAAAAGTGACCATATTTGGAAGAGAGGGCGGAGCTAGGGAGGAGCGAGCCGTGGATCTGACTGAGAACCTGAGGACACCGCTGTGGTATCGTCTTGTCAAAATGGGACCACAAATTATAATCATGCTGTATAAAGAGGTCTAGCGATTGAGACCAGTTTTGTTGAACCAGTTTTGTTGTTCTTGTTCTGCTGTATGTCTATTAGTGTGTCAGTTCATTCAGAGAAACAAAAACAGATTCAAATTCCCTGTATGTGTTTACATGATGGCCAATAAAGCTGATTCTGATAGAACACAAAGTTGTAGCCATGACCGTAGACATTGCTTCAAACATGGATGTTGCTGCAAATAAGCTACAAATCCGAAACATAGATGCTTCACACAGATCTTTAACCCAGCAGCACAGATAATCTATACATCACCACAGTGTCAATGTGGGCACACACATTGTCACCAATTCAGTATCCGACCAAATGTCTCGCCTTCTGTTCCTGAGTTATGGTGTTAAATCATGGCCAGAAAAGTGTTTTTGCAAAACATTAAGATGTGACAGTGAAGTTGACCTTTGCCCTTTTGGGTACAAAATGTCATCACTTTATCCTAGTAGACATTTTTGTGAAATGTTGTCATTATTAGCGTAGGAATTCTTGAGTTATGGGCAAAAATGTTTTATGTTAAGTCACAGTAACCTTTGACCACCAAATGTTAATCAGTTCATCATTGAGTCAAAGTGGACATTTGAGCCAAATGTAATGAAATTCTGTTTAGGCGTTCCTAAGATATCGCATTCACAAGAATGGGACAGACAGACAACCCAAAAACAAAATGCCTCCGGCCACGGGTGTCGCTGGCACGGAGGCATAAAAATAGAAATGTTGTCTTTTTCTGCATGAATGTTAAACCCCATCTCTGCTGCTCAGTTACACCTGCTACAAGCACACCGGTCCAGATTATAAAAGAAAGCATTCTTATGTTACAGTTATTAGTGTGCAGATGTGCTGTGTTGCCACAGGGCCTCTTTAGTTCAGGTGTTCACAGTGTTAGCCGCGGTGAGGAGTGAGGAAAACAGAGAGTCTGGTCTTTGCTTCAGCACATCTGGATGGTCTAACTCTGCCACCTGTCAGACAGAACACATACTGTAAGTCTAGGTTTTGGATCACACAAACTTTATTTTTGTGTATTAGGGTTTGTTTGTTACCTCTCCGTTGTCCATGACCAGAATACGATCTGCGTGCAGCACGGTGTTGATACGATGGGCGATGGTGAGCATGGTGCAGTCCTGGAAGGCTTCTTTGATGGTGTTCTGGATCAAGGCGTCTGTCTCTGAATCGATGGATGCCGTTGCCTCATCCAAAATAATGATCTGTTGGACAACAGGAGAGATAGTTAGTGTAGACAAATAGAATTGCTGGAAAGCTGGGAAGTTACAAAGGCATAGGGTGGAGATGTTGGGGGGGAATAGGTACAACTGCACAAACTGACATACAGAACAAATGAACACAATTGAGAATGATATACTGTATGAGTAAAAGACTGGCCAAAGATTATGATCATGGTGGGTTCATTGATGCAATTGAGTTACAACACATACAGTAGATATGTGGCAGTACTAATCCAGTGGCTGTTCAGTAGCAGTAAAATTGGAAGGTGTGTAAAGAAAAAGAGGCGGATGCATGTATAAACCTTGGAGTTGCGGAGTAGTGCTCTAGCCATACACATTAGTTGTCTTTCTCCTACGGAGAAGTTCTCCCCATTCTCCAGCACCGGTGCTTGTAGTTTCCCCTCCAGTCTGGAGATCTGAGGAAACAAAATAATACTCATAATACTACGGCTATTATCACTTCTAAAAGTAACCTAGATAAACAGCGCGTTACAGCTGAGAGTTAGATGAAAAGATCCTTTACTACATAAGTTCAGTGGTGGAATGCAACTAAATACGTTTACTTAGGTACTGCCCTCACATTTGAGGTACTTGTACTCTGGATAAATGACCACACAGTCACTCTGTATTTAAACTGTAAATTTACTGTGATTCATAGAGTACGGCGAACATACTGAGTCCTTCATGTAGGTCTTCTCCAGTGCCTTCCAGATCTCCTCATCATTGTAGCTATTGAAGGGGTCTAAGTTGTATCTGTAGGCACACACACACAGTTGGTAAGTCAGTGACTAACCCACCACAGTGAGAACAGTGAGTGTTTTTATGTAAACCATAGACTGTAAAAAGTATTGGACGAAGCAAACGTGGAAGTTCCCTAAACCTGCATTCTACGTAATTTCCAGCAGGGGCCACTGGTTGCAAAAATATGTCAGTTTCTATAGAAGTCTATGGGAAAATGATCCTACTTCTAACTTGATTAACTACTTAATACACTAAACATTATCATAGTGAGTTTATCGCCTCAATCGTTACTTTCAAGTCCTTTTCAATACAGCATGATGCTCATTTAGTAAATTATGGTCCCATTTTAGGGGCGTGGCTACACAACAACCTGTCAATCAATATAGAGGCTTAGCAATGTGTATCCATTGCAGTAAGTACATTAAAATAGCTGTCAACTTCTTTTGGGTGTTGTCCATGTTTTCGTCTTAAACGGAATTCCCATTGTGTGTTTTCACTTCATTAAAGTTAATCGGAACACTTATTATACACAACTGATAATCTGTAATTAGCTTAGCGCACCGCCATTGGAACCAATAACAACACTGACTTGGCCGCGTTATCCTCCCTAGCTCAACCCTCACATCCGGTTGCAAAAAACCAAGATGGCGGCGATCGTATCGACTAACTGGAGGCTTTAAAATGGCAGTCCACAAACCAATGGGTGATGCTACATGCTATGCCCATTTTTTTTTTTTTTTTTTTTACAGTTTATAGTGTAAACATAGAGCTCTGTTAGGGGTTAGCTATAGTTACCGAACTGTTCCAATAAATAGCACAGGATCCTGGGGGATGATAGACAATTTGCTGCGCAGATCCTGCAGACCAATGTCCATAATGTCCACGCCATCTATCAGGATGGTTCCTGCTGCTGGCTCCACCAGCCTGAACAGAGCCACGCCTAAAGAGGACTTCCCTGCAGTCACAAAGCATAGAGGACCTAAGAATAGTAACCTTAATGGTTTACAGAGGTACATTTTCCCTCAGCACCCTATAGTCATGGCTTAACAAAACAACACCCTAATCCCAGTAAATTCTTTAATTTACACATTTAAATCCAAAGATGCTGCTGCAACACAGGGCTATCAACATTTGTATTAGATAGTACATTGAGCAATATAGACTATAGGTTTTGTGATTTACTGTACGTATGTGTGTTCAGTATGTAATATGACATCACACAATGTGATACAAATACAAATTGTGTGTGTTTAGGACTGTTCAAGATTACACTCTACGATAATTAGTAAATTAGTTTCTTCAATCACTCAATCATCTATATCTTGACATTTTCTGAATTGCCCATTAAAACCAAACTTAAGCTCTATGAAATACAAAGTTATGATTAAAAAGAGCTGGAGTCAGTGTCCTACCAGAGCCTGTCCTTCCCACAATGCCCAGCTTCTCTCCAGCTCGGATGAGAAAATTGAGCCCGTTCAGGACAATGGGTGTATTCTCTCTGTACCTCATCTTATAGTCCTGGAAGGTGATGGTTCCACTCTTTGGCCAGTCCTTTGGGATCTGAGCCTCCTTTATGTGTCTAGGAGCCTCAGGCTTACAATTCTGTACACAATCAATAATAACAGATGTGTCACATGATAATTTACTGCATAGCGGAGGCACAAATTGCTTTAGCATTTGCCCTTCTTGAGTTTAAAGGACAGTTTCAAGAACACCACGACAGATGTATGGAGCCAAGAAACCTATGCATCAGTGTTGTAGTACCTGAGATTAGTCCACTTTTTAAAGTCTCAGAATCGACCGCATTTTTACTCGGTCTTGTCTCGGGCTCGGATAAAGAGGACTCTGTATTTTAGACCGGTCAAGACCACAACTGGAGGACTATCACTGAACTGCCTGTGCATTGTCTAACTGTGTGTTAACATCAATCTTCCTGCTTCAAATGCAACCATTAACTTGACTCATTTCTAATTTGAAATTTGTAACTGTTAACCCCTTCTCCCAGCCCCCTTAACACGCACTCCCAAGAAAGTGAATGCGGGAGATAGAGAAGAAGCTCTGGCTGCCTGTGAGATGTCAACCAAATTGTCGGTAATAACATTTGGCTACCTAAACCAAAAGGAGGTCTTTTGTTTTCTGTGGGTGTCTCTGGTCTTGATTTTCTTGACTCGGTCTCCCCCTGCCTTGGTCTTGGTCTTGACATGGTCTCAAGCCCTCAAAGTCTCGATACACTCTGGTCTTGGTGATGGTCTCGGTTTAGGACGTCTTGACTACAACTCTGCCGTGTCATTATTTTTTTTACGGCAGAGAAGTCTAGAGACTGACCGTGATGTATTCCTGCAGCCGCTCCACCGAGTTGAATCTGGCCTCCACCTCCGTCGACTGCCTCACTACGTACTGAAGCATGCCTGTCAGCTGGACAACACATAAACAGTCTATAACACACACATGTTGCAGTCGCTTGCAATGGGTCTTTACAAAAAATAAAAACAAATGTTCATTATTTGCTGTCCAAATGTACCTGTGTGGTGTAGGATATGGCCAAGCCTTTCAAAGCCGGAGAGATGAGGTCGTTACTGCTGAGCACTACGAACAGAGACACCATCAAGGTCATGGTCGCGGCCATGAAGTCCAGCCAGAAGGAGAGCCAACGTGTCCCGGAGTTAAACAGCAAAAAGTAGTTGGAGTTGATGTCATTCAGTGACTTGAACCTACAACATAATAAAGGACATGCAAGGGTTTGTGAACATTGCACTGCCTAAACACAACGATCTGTTAAACTGAGCCACTGCAGCTAAAACAACCTGCTGCTTTTGTACTGCATGGATGGAAAGCAGAGCAGAACATTCTCAGCGAGCCTGAAATGTCAGCAATGTTTTATGTTAAGGAACTCTGGTATCTTACAGTTTAATGTGGCTATCTTCTATGTTGTAGGCATGGATGGTGCTAAGGCCCTGCAGGGTAGAGGTGGTGAGAGAGATGCAGGGAGAGCGACTGATGTTCTCCATCTTCTTCATCTGACGGATACTCCTCTGGAATATACTGCAGACGAATCACAACTGATATTCAGTATACCTCAAACATCTCTTTTTTAAAATTTTAAATATGTTTTATAGGCATCTCATGCTTTTATTTAGACAGAAACAGAGAAAAAAGAAGGGAAGACATGCAGCAAAGGGCCCAGGGCCGGACTCAAACCTGGCCACTGCGGTTTAGACTGAGCCTAAAAAGGTATAATGGAGGATTTTCCCGAATTTTAGAAAAGAACCGCCCTCTCCACTTTTTGAAAAAATGCACATACACAACACTCTACCTGCTCCCGAGAGGGAACGCCTATTAAACGTGTGCATGAGAGAGCATGCCCATGCCTAGTTCTCCTCGTGCACGCTCTGTTTACATGTTTCCAAAAGAAGATTTGCACTTTTTCCACTATGTCAGACTCGCCACCGGTAAGTGAAAATCTATTTACGACAAGCATCTCTATAGCTAACGTTAGCATGCTACAGGCCAACAAACAAGCTATCGTCTAGCAGCTAAGTTGTTGTTTTTTTATTGCTGGTGCGTTTAGAGCTTTCAAGAAGAGAGTCTTGTGGGATTGTGCGCCTAGAGGCCGAGGGAGACGAGGTCGGGGCGCAAGAGCCAGCACCAGCCGAGAGCGGGGAGAAGGCAGTCGGGCTAGAGGCCGCAGAAAGCGAAAACTACCTAGGGACGAGCACGTACGATGGCCTTATGTAAACATATCAGCAGAATGATTGACAACTAGGAGGACCAATAGTCTTGATGATCCACCCGGAAAAAGAAAATCCTCCACTACACCTTTAATGGTACACACCCTACCCGGTGAGCTACGTGGGCGCCGCCCACTTTAAGACGTGCAATAATTTCAATAAAAATCTAACTAAATTCACTAAATGTATAATTAGCAGATACCAGATTATGAATTGATACGATTGTTATTTCCAATAGTTCCTGTAGAAATCTATTTTCATCATGTTAAGACTTAACTGGTATCAACTCACAAGAGGATGAGGGTGAACAAAGCTCCCATAACAACCACAGCGACCAGCATGGCAGGGAAGACAGTCGAGATGATGATAATGGTGAAGGTGACCAGCAGACTAAACTGAAAGAAAGGGTCCATGTTTTGGGGAAGCCCAATATCCACCTCCTCTTGATCTTTGGCGAAGCGGTTGAGAATGCGGCCTGCTGGCGTCGTGTCAAAGAAACTCATGGGACTGGAGAAAATCTGAAAAAAGAAAACTATAGAGCTTCTACCAGGTCTGAAAGAAGTAATCCTTTTTAAACCCCAACCAAATTGTTATATGGCTAGACTTTTCTTAAACAGATTTTTGATATGATCATATTTAATTTACTCACAATGAGTAAACATGGTTATCTATGTTTGATGGCATATAGATGGCTGGGGGTCAGCCATTCAACAGTACCTTCGTGAACATGGTGTCGTGGAGTTTACTGGATGCTTTCAAGGTGACCCAGGTGAAGGAGAAGCATTTGCTGACGGCAAGTGTCACCATGACAACCACCATCATGCCATAAATAAGTTGGTAGAAGTGCAGGTCTGGGTTTTCTGAGATGTCACCCTGGTTTGAAGTTGTCCCATTGGATGACTGGGAAAACACAGAACATATCAGAAGCAGAATACTTTATTGATCCCCTCAGGGAAATGATTTAGTTGCAGTTGCTCACAGTCACATTCAAGGTAAAATAAGAGTAAGAAAAGAGCAAGTCAATAAGTATATACAGTAAATAAGTAACACATCTACAATAAGACATAAATAAAGTATATACAGTAAATAAGTAACAAATCTACAATAAGACATAAATAAAAGTGTTAAGTGTTTACAGACATAAATAAAAAGTACAAGGAGAAGTAAGTGAGATTAGGTTACAAGTCAGATTAGGTTAAAAAGATTGTTTCAATGGATTGCACAAATTCTATTGTAGTGCAGTGTACAGTACGGATGCAAGTAGCAGCAGTGAATACATAAATAACACTTTTGTTCATGTAGCTGATAACTATTGCAGGAATTATTGTACATAATTGTCCAAGAATATTGAGATGTGGTGTGGTGATGCGTGTGAGGGATATATGATGTTAGATGAGACGAGGACCAGTGAGATCATTTATCAACACATTACATTTTATATCTACACAAATCATTTCTTATCCTATTGTGAATAGTGCGCAGATGTGTGGAAATAACACATACTTAATCATAAAATACATCTGCTCATGTGTCATCCACAATACACTGTTGTGGATCACAGTATACGTAAGTCAATGTATAATGGCTGTTTAAAGAAACACATCTGTTTGTTGCAATGTCCATTTATGTGAGTTTACTATGAGAATAAGTACCGGGTAATATAAACACACTAGAAACTAAAATTTCTGATTTGGATCCATGCCAGTTTATTGTAAAAAAGAACAAATGTGAGATGACAAGAGGTTCTCTTCAGATATTTACAATGAATAAACATTGTCATCTCACACTGTTAAGGTCAGATTACAATATTAAGTGGCCTGTCAGCTGTGTTATTTTGGAATTTCATTGCCTGGCTGTGTTGCAGAGGACTGGCAGACAGAGGACAGTAATGGCCAATGTTCAGGGGAGGAGATGGCCAAGTCTGTGCTTAGGGATGTGAAATGACTTCCTGTCTCCCTCTGCAGGAATCATTTGGATGGTGTATGACTTGTCATCACATAGGAGCCCAAGTCCACTCAATCATGTATATTCTCTTGATCTGACTGACCACCATTATTGGTGTATCAACAGTTTTAATAAAGATAATTTCTTCGTAGGTGGTCATCATCATGGGGGTCGTTGAGTTTAACTGTGTGAGCTCGCAATTAAATAAACAGAGTGTAGTTATAGTACAGAAAGAGTTTAAATTTGTCCTGGCTGCCTTACAAAACGATGATTGCTGACCATGATTTCAGTCCTCCTTTAATCCTCTTTTTCATGCATGTAAATAGTTCTATATTTGTTTTCTCACTCCATTCTCTCACATCTGTATCACATTCATTTTTCTTATTTTTCCTTATTTTCTTATTTGTGCAATACTGTTGAATAAACTTGTCACTTACTTTTACACACTATTCTCATTTTCATATATGTAAAGTGCTATATTTTATTTATGTCATCCCACCTTATTGTCATTTTATATTATTTTATCTTTTATTTGACTCATGCTTTTGTTGCTGAGCTGACTGGTCAAATATATTTCATTGCACCGTTGACCCTGTGTTAACCTATGTATGACAAATTAAACTTGAAACTAGTCACAGACAGTTTAGTTCTGTCTGTTCTCTAAAGGCACACCACCTCCATCGCTGCCAACACAACCCAAACCAGTGTGGCTCAGTCGTAAACATAGACAGTTGTGTGAGGAAAAAGAAACCAACGTCGTTGCACACCTGACCAACCATTGTGGAAAAGATTGGGTAACACAGAATGTGTGAAGATAACTATTTACTACTGTCAGACTGTCAAAAACATACTTGTTACACACACACACACACACACACATACACACATATATATACACACACATATATATATATATATATATATATATATATATATATATATATATATATATATATATATATATCTCACACACTCACTGAGAAAACATTAATTTCAACTGTGAGAGAGAGAGAGAGACAGAGAGAGAAGGTCCTCACCCCATTACCCTGCCCCAGCCAGAAGCTGATCCACCAGTTGCTGAAGGCTGTGGAGCCAATCATCAGGACGATGTTCAGGATGGCGAGGAAGCAGACGATGTATCCTGCAGCAGCACATCCAACATTATCAACTGGGTAGTCCATGTGTGAATTGTGTATTGCATAGAATCGTGTGTGTGTGTGTGTGTGTGTGTGTGTGTGTGTGTGTGTGTGTGTGTGATCAGACCTCCAGCCGCTTTGCAGTATTGATGGTAGACTCTCCAGGAGATGCTACCTTCTGTGGTAGACTCCTGACTGACCAGCTGATCACCGACAGCAGCTAAAGAGGAAGGAAAGCATTTTGTAGAATCATAGCACGATCAAAGTGACTTTCTTTTGCAACAGCCTGTGTCCTGACTGACTGGATATAAGGAATATAAAAAAAGTGTAAATGTACACTAGCTTCTCTGAAGGTCTAATCACTCAGACTTTTGCTACATTCACAATAGTGTAAATGCAATATGTCTAGAATTCACATACACTACATGCGTATCATAATTATGTTATATTTATACACACTCTAGGATGATAAAACAACCATCTGTCTGGATTTTAAATCCACTGCACTCAATAATTCTCTAAATTCATATGCTTAAAAAAGAAATAGTATGCATGACATGTCATTTATAGCTCTTCCGAACAGCCACACTTGAAAACCATCGTAGAAAGGGCCGTGACAAGATAAGAGACTGGATAAGATAAGATAAGATAAGATAAACCTTTGTTGATTACGTTGATATATTACATCTGAACTAGGGTGCGTCTAGATTTCTAAGCTAGGCTGAACCTGCACCAACATCAGAATTATGATTTAATGAGTGGACTTTGTAGACTCACATTTTTGGTCAACTGGTGTCCCATCATCCTTTTCGTCTGACATGTCAAATGCTGAAAGGAAGCACAGATGTGGGGGACATGTAAATAAAATGACAAAGTCCTGTCATCTCCATACTGCGTAGACTGTAATAAAGACGTAAATGCCCAAATAATGCAATAACAACAGTATATTGAGAATGGACCTTTTTCACAGCAGACATTTTGACTTGTCATAGTAGGAAAAGCACAGCTGCAATTGATAAGCTTAATTATGGCTCAAATCCATCAAGTGTCCCAGTAAGCTATTTCAGTGAGTCAGCATGCTCAACACCAGGGCCATCATTAATGGTTTTAAATACACCTGTGCTTTTCCTACTATGACATGTCAACATGTCTGCCGTGAAAAAGGTCTATAGGATTGTTGTCTTATCTGCTGTTGTTTCACAAAGCTTTTACAAAGTTCATTGTCCTTCCTTACGTCATCCATAGATGCTTTGTTACCTCGATGGACTGCTGGCACTACCTTTTACCTCCTCCTGGTTATATATTGGCTCTTTTACAAGCCTATACTTTTCAAATTACATTTTGCTCCAGAGAGAATTGTGCCAAAAGTAAAGCAACATGTTGCATATATCCTACAATATTCCAACACTGTGTTCTGACTGATCTGCTCTGTACACTGCTTTTAGGCATCCATTTCCACCAGTTACGATTGAATGTGCTACATGTCTTAATATTAAACTCTATATTGAAATCCAGCCTTGTTTTCATTCATTTTAAAGCTTTAGTGCTATAGTGCTACTATTTTATATTAATGAACGGCCGTTACATTAAGCCGTTGCCAAATGAGTTGATACAAAGCTAGTTAAGCCTATCAGCTCCACAAAATTCTCGCTGTATTTCTCAGTATGGCTATGTTGTATACATCACTAACAAAAGAAAAGGGACTGAGGTCAGACGCGGATGTCGCCTTACTGCTGTTGAACAGATTGGTAATGGGTTTGGTAACGTATTAGGAGTAGGAATTATTGCTATTTCATTTACTCAACCTAAATGATGTGCTATTGTCGACAGTTTAATCATTTCAAATTCCTCATTGGGCAACAGAAACTCTGCACTATAGCTTTAAGATTTCTTCTGATGAATCAAGGCATTAGAAATTAGCCCATATAATCTATTTATTTATTATTTTAGATCATTACACTAACAAACATCTTTTCCTGTTTCCATACCTGGGTTCACTAACCCGCGGTCTGTGCTTTCTCTTAGCCCAACATCCTTCAGCTGGGCAGGGTCTTTGTGTGACACTTCCTCCTCCTCCTCCTCATTCTGAGTCTGTAAACGCCAAGCAAAAACACAGTCAAAGTAATAGTAATAGAGTCACTAGGTGTCTCACAAGAGCAGGCTACAGCAAAGGAAACGTATGCTACTAGTTTCAAGTATATATTAGAACAACTGACTGCACCAAGGAGAGGGGCATAGCTTCACTAATAATTTAAGTTAATTAAAAGTTTATTTTATTTTAAGTTATTGGAATAAATAACACCTCAAAATCAAAACAAATATTCACACTAAACTAAAAAGGGCTGTTGCTGCTATTTTGTTAATTTTACAGCAAAAAACACTGCAAGAATAATGAAAAAACACTGTTATTATTAGATGAGGAGCCTACAATTACTGTTTAGTGCAGGGTACTTTTTTCATGTTGTGATCTATTTTGCTTCCATGTCTTCTTTTACTCTAATGGAAAGAAAACTTTTAGATGTTTGTTTTAGGCTAACTCCCCTCCGCCAGTTTGCATATACAGATTTCTTTTAAATTAACCGAACAAGCTATTCTGCATATTATTATTTTCTTAAATTATATTTCAGGGGAAAAGACTCTTGATGTAAGTCATTAACTGGGGAAGTCCTGTGCTGATAAATTAGCACATTTTAAATAGTTAATGCCCAATTTGCATATCAATGTGGAGAATGTTTTATTCAATAAATATATTTGTTTGACAGGAAAGCTGTGCGCAAACACGAATATATATATATATATATATATATATATATATATATATATATATATATATATATATATATTCATTTGTTTAAAAAAAAGAACCGCAGAAAATAATAGCACTTTTTCTTGAGGAAGAAAAAGTGCATGTGATCAAGCCACCTTGATGTCTATGTGTGCACATGACTGCTTTTACGTCTGGACAAGTTCAAAATAACTCACTTTGACCTTAAAGTAGATGAACCATTATCTTGTGTCCATTAAGAAGACGTGAAGTTCTTGCCTTCTATAAACCTTTGACATCTCAATATTTGGTTTACAGCTTACATGTAGCAGCTTGAGCTAGTAAAATAATAAATAACTGGAGAAACTAGTAAAACAATAAGGAAATACACATAATAGCAGAGCTCACAGTACATCTGAGTTTTGTACTGCAGCTTTTTTACTTGGGACTGTTCCATCTGGTAGTTGCTGATGAGCTGAGCGTAGCGTCCGTTGGCTTCCATCAGGGCCTGGTGGTTTCCAGCCTCCAGCACCTCGCCATCCTCCAGAACTAAAATGTCATCACAGTACTCCAGATACTGGCAAACACAAGCGAGGACAACCATGTCAACAAAACCATCCCAGCACCGTGGCCAGCATGTGTACATATACTGTACATTCATGGCATTTTATGACGCTCTTATCTAGAGTGGTTTACAATACTTCTCACAATTCATGATGAAGGAAATACTACTGGCAGCAAACAGACACCACTTCCTGGTGTGTGATTTACTTTTACTTTGGGGTTTACCACAATAGGATGCTATAGATCTTCTAATGTAAAATGATTTTTATATCTGTTAATGTTAAAACTTAGACAGAATGTACTATAAGGTATAAACAAGTGTGCACATTTGAATGAGAAATGTCATGCTTAATAATAGGCTATTTAGGATTCATTATCTGCTAAAGAATGAAATGATGAATACGTCCATTTTCCCACCTGCAGCTGGTGTGTAATCAGTATGACAGATTTTCCCTGGAGCTCCTTCTTAATGCATTCTTCAAAAATGTGTTTTCCCACGTGGGCATCGACAGCAGATAGTGGATCATCAAAAAGGAAGATGTCCTTATTGGAGTAGACCGCTCTGGCCAGGCTGATCCTCTGCTTCTGCCCCCCTGACAGATTCAGCCCTCGCTCTCCAATCTGCCAACCAAACAGCACAGCAGAAAGCTACTAAGAACAATGGCAACAGGCTCTGGTACATCACAAAATATTATACATAGCCATATTCTACTGCTCTTCATAATATTCATCCTGCACATACACTTACTCTTACTACTCTTATCATGTTACCACACTGCACATAGCTGTACATACTGTACATATCTGTCTATATGGTTCACACAGAATATCCATATTTATTCTGTTTTTCTATTATATATTCTGTTAATACACTACATATATCTATATTATTCTTACTACTATTTTAATGTCACTGCTACTACATTGCACATATCTGTACATGTTGGTCATACATTATTCATATTACATAACCATATTTATTCTGCTCTTATAACACTGCAATATATTTATTGTCCTGGCTATGCGCCACCTGTCTATACTTGTATATCACGTTGCACTTTTCTGCTGTTTTACACTTCTGGTTGGACGCAAACTGCATTTCGTTGTCTTTGTACTTGTACTCTGCACAATGACAATAAAGTTGAATCTAAAAAATGTTTAGTTGCAAGTTGGATTATGCCAAATTCAATCTGTCTAAATAAATAGGCCTGGTAATCAAATTGTAATAAAGTTATGACTCAGACGTGAACAATACGATTTTTGTCATGCAATACTACTTTTTTTGAAAACGTTCTGCACTTTGCACAGTAGATGGTAGTGTTGTCTCCCTGAACATCTAGTTGTATTTTCACTTTCATGGAAGAGTGGCAGTAGGAGTAAAGGCAAATCATTGGCAGAGGTAAACAAAACATTTCATAAATCACAAAAGAGAAAACACAACAGCATTTGGTGAGACTCAAACCGGAAAAGGTAGGTACATATTGGACAAATGATTATAAGATAAATAAAACTTAAATTTGTAGGAAACTGCTGTGCAGCAGTTGCAAGATGCAAAGTTTGGAAATATAAAAGTATTATAATTATATTTTATATTGCAGTTTGGAGTGTACAACAAATGGAAGTAGTTGCTTTTGCTGTTTTCTCTACGTTATTCTTTTTTTCCCACCAGTTTTGCTGAAAGTCCCGCCTTACTGTGCTGTCTCACCAAATGCTGTTGGGTTTTCTCTTTTTGTGAAATGTTGTGTATGGTCACTAGCGCTAGCTGGCTTGGTGAGCAATGTGCAAATATCTCTGATGATGACAAATTCTGTATTAACAGAGTTTGGTGGTCTTTATCTATCTCTATCTTTTGTGAATCCACATGTCCACAAGTTTTTTTTTAAATCACACATCGGAGGGTGTGAGTTTTAAGAGTTCCACTACGCTTGTAAGAAACCATTGCAAAGCATAAAAAACAATTAGTTTGGAGAGGTGAGAGTTCAGCAGTGAGCTCCTACCTCAGTTTGATCACCATATGGGAGGATGTTCAGGTCAGCTCTGAGGCTACAGACATCCAAAACTCTGTTGTATCTGTGGAGGAAGACAATGAATTGCCTGAAAGTCAGGAGAAAGCCACTTATAGTGTGTTCAACAGAGCCATTTTGAAGACAGGATTATTTAGTTCCGTTTACTGAATAGTAAAAATAACTTAAATGGGATGTAGCAATTTGAAAGAAATGTTTAAAATACATCATATAGATTTGAAAAACATGATTCTGTCCTCAGTAACTTTTGTATGCTGTGTCTTTACTTGAATGAATCTATATTAAATATTAACATGTACAGAAATGTATAGGCAGCGTTCACTATTGCTTTAACATACTTCTATTGTTTTGAAACCAACCCCTTATTTTAAACTAGTTCAATTAGTTTAGTGCCTAATTATAATAGGCACATTAAAAATGTTTGAAATTGGTCAGACATACCGTTCCTGGCAGTTTATGAAAAGTGATGTGAGAGCAAACTCGCTACCTACTGCACATATGGCTACTTCTGCAGAACCAGAGACAATGCTCATGAAACGGAGCAGATAAGAGAATACAGGGCTCAGAAATTCAGCATTTCTTTGTATATAGTTTCAGGGTCTAGTGTATGTTGATAGTTCCTACAGTATTTACCTCATACATTAAAATGATAAATATAGTCATAAACCACAGTCATAAATTTCAGCTGAATGACGTAACTCTGGGCACAGGTCAGCAGCTTGGAGTGATTTCCAAACGATCATCCTGTCAGATTACAGAGATGACCTCTGTTCTTGTTTGACTACCTGATGCAAACTAACAGAGATAAGAGAAACTTTATCCCAGTTAAACATGTGTGAGATAACCTCAAAAGCGGTCTATTTGACCTGGTTTAAATGGTCTGTGTTACTGCAGTAATGAGAAACAGTGGTAACATACATCACAAATAGCATCAGCTTAGTTCATAATACCTCCTATTGTTTCCACATTCAAAGGTCTGCTGTTACTTATAATTCACAATGTATGTGGGTTAAGTGATTATATACTTGGACTGGTCAAAGGGTTCCCCCATCAGGATGTTTTCTTGAACAGTTCCATGGAATATCCAAGCCTGCTGGGAAACGTAGGCAAACGTCCCATTAGCTGTGAGGGAGCCCCGCAGGAGGTGCATCTAAGATATGAAAACAAGCAGACAACCATGAGAAATGCTGTGTGTTACATAGCATCAGTTAAATCAGGTTAAGAGGTCACACAATGTAAATAAGAAGCGCAACAGATGCGCAACAGAGTGGCAGACAATAAAATGTTGAAAATGAACAGCCAATAAAAATGTCAACCCTTGATGTGAGACTTGCAAATATTGTAAAAGTGAATCAATGACAAAAAGGGGGAGCCAACCTGTTCCAAAATGCTGGAAATCAGCGACGTCTTTCCACTCCCCACGTTCCCACAGACACCAAGCAGGTTGCCCTACAGGAGATAACACACAGTCAACTCAGAGTTGAAAAGTGGTAGGGACGTAAGTGCTCAGGTCAAAACACATTTTAGCATTAGACACGATTTCCTGCATTCAGGTGAATATTTATGCTAATTCAAAATATAAAAATATAGTGCAGTTAGGCTCCCAGGCATTCTGTATTGCTTTCAGATATGAATGTCTTCTCAGCAGAGTCAACACACATGATTTACTCTTCCCTCTTCTTGTGTCTGTTGTTTGTCCAAGTAACATCTTTAAATGCACCTGTTCACATCAATGATAAAAGAATGCTTTTTAATTAAATGTATAAACCCCTGGACTTGAATAGCTCAGATGTGTTTCAGCAAGATTTCTGCTCATATTCAAAACCTTCAGCTTCAGTGTTCTATTTTTTAGAAAATATTTAACAAATTTGCATTTAAAAAAGTAGTGTGGACATGTCCCCAGTGTAAATTACACCAATGCAAAGAGTATGGGTGTATCTTTAACCTAATCTCTTTCACCTTATTCATATTTATCAGTGGTAAAGCCCACCTTAGGAAGTGTGAAGGAGATGTTTCTCAGGGTTGACAAGGTTTCAGTCTTCCCATTCTGGGACAACTCCTCCTCTTTGTGTCCCGTCATCCCATTGGCTGAGCTAGGTGGGGACTCTGGCTGGCTCCAGGAAAATGTAGCATTTTTCATCACTATGGCTGAGTCACTGTCTTTTCTCTGGATCAGGTAGCTCTCTGGATTCTGGATCACCAATATTTTCTGAAACAGCCACACATTGCATTCAAGAGCTTTAAGGTATTTAAAATGACAATGTTAATTGCAAATGAGATCCGCAATAGTGATACGGTAAATACAATGAATGCTGGCATTTTAATTTTTACACACACACACACACACACACACACACACACACACACACACACACACACACACACACACACACACACACACACACACACACACACACACACACACACACACACATACACACATGAAAATGGAAATACAATGACATAAAAATAATTTCCATCTGGTTTTAGAAAAGAAACAGCTAGTAGTCACTTGTAAAGGCAAGTATAAAACTAAGACAATGACCACAGAAGCATTGAAGCCAAGTTTGCACTGCAGGTTGTCATTACATGTTAAAACTCAATACAATCTGTTAATTATAGATAAAGACTCGATAGAACTCCATCTTGTGGTTCAGCAGATGATGAGCTTTGGACAAGGGAAGCCATATTTACATATCACTCTATTACAACCTCACAGTTTGTATTGCTGGATGATCTCACAGCAAAATGAAGCTTAGCTTACATTCAACCAGGAAGATGATCTTATGTAAGTCACTCATTCACAAACTCTCTCCCTCATCTCCTGGTTCCTCTACCAGCTAATTAGGAGCGTTTGCATTTTTAGTTAAACCAATCAGATTTAGCCAATATCTCTTTCAGCCTATCATATTCATGCTGTTGATATTTAAACATGCTCTTTTCTCTGTTACAGTCAGCTGTCATTCAGTGCATAATGTCACAACCCTCCTCCAACCCTTTCACCTCCCATTCAACATTTCCAGCACTTAGGACCGAGCCCTCTTCTCATCCATCTTCCATGAGGGGTATCTAATTCTACTCATGGCTTCTCTACCCTATGTCTAAACATGATGACGTCATGATGGGATCTCATCGCCAAATACTCTGTAATTTTTATCTGTGCATGTGTTAATAAGTAATGGTTCCCTCTAATGAGTCTCTCCTAATTGAAATAATGTTATGTGTTATGTTATGTAAGATCAGAGCAATAATGAATACTACTACTAGTAAACGTTAAACGTGCTATATAAATAAATTGACATAGTACTAACAAGCGTTACCATAACTGCTGAGCGGGACACAAAGAGAGAAGTTTACCTTGAGTCTTGTTAGTGATACAGCAGCGTCAGCCAAAGACTTCACAATTAGGGGCAGTAGAGCTAGGGCGAACCTCATAGCGTTGAAGATGGCGATGGTGGTAAAGGCCTGGCAATAACAAAACATAATGCTCAAACACCACACAACACCGATGCACTGGTTGTACATTTGTTTTGGCAATAACACTGAAATATTATCATCTTAACACATTTATTTTATGACTCAGATGGCAAAGGTTGTTTTACAGTATGTGCTGTACTACTGTGGCACTCACATCAGATGTGTCGAGCTTTAAGCCCAACATAGTGTGTACAATGAAGGTGGGAATACAGGCAAGGGTGGGGATGATGCTGGTGATGCTGTTATTGGCATTCTGGACATAACTGGTCCTCTGCAGTTCCTTCTTCTCATTTTTCCTTATGCCTGTAAGAGAGGCCAGATCACATACATATATTTGGTAAATTTGTTTTGTTGCAAATTAGCTGATCTTCCACTGCAATCACATTTCAGCCCACAGTTGTCCACTGAGCACCTTTATTGTAGCAACTGGGGATAAGTAATTCATACCTGCAATCTTCTTCTCAAAGGAATCTTCCCATGCGTACATCTTGATGAGTTTGATGCTGTTGAGAATCTCATTCATTGTACGAACACGGCTGTCTGTTATCAATATGGTTTTCCATCTGAATATGTTAATGAGCTTGGCCAAGCCAAACTGAAAGCATAAATAAATGTATTAATATTAGTGACAATAGAAAACAAGCCGCAAAAGAGCAAATATGGTTATTTTAGGGTTGTCCTTGGGGCTAAATACCTCACATGTAACATGGAAAGCTTTAAATATTTGCCAACTAGCAGACACCACACATGATATATTGTCCTTGTTGCCTTTATGTCTGAAATTAGACATAGTCATTGCCTTTAAATACCACATACCTTTAATTTGGTATTGGTCAGGACGACAGTGAACAAAGACTAGTTGGAAATTATTTGGGACCTTAATTGATGCAACAAAATGATGTAATGATGTTTTTTACCAGTCCACATGCTACAAATAAGTCATGGTCTATATTGGACCATTATGAATAATTCAGCGTATTTCTTGCTTATCATATTTGTCTTTTAGCTCTGATTGTGATTTAGTTTACACTGCTTATGGAAATATGTCTCTTTGTGAACTATATGTGCAGTTTGTAATGTACAGACCTGTAAAGGAAGGAAGATGAGGTAGACGCAGATTCCAATCAGTGCAGTGTAGCCCAGAATGTAGCAGGCATAGATGGTACACACAATAAAGAGCACTGGGGTGGCAATTAGAAAGCTCCCAAACAATACTGCCTCAAATAATTTGTGGCCATCGCTGGTCAAAACACTAATAATCTGGACAGGAGAGAGAGAGGGAGGGAGGGAGGGAGAGAGAGAGAGAGAGAGAGAGAGAGAGAGAGAGAGAGAGAGAGAAAGAGAGAGAGAGAGAGAGAGGGAGGGAGGGAGGGAGGGAGAGAGAGAGAGAGAGAGAGAGAGAGAGAGAGAGAGGGAGGGAGGGAGGGAGAGAGAGAGAGAGAGAGAGACACACACACGTAAACCACATTTGCCAAGATTGCATTGCCAAAGAAAGTTGCTTGCACCAACTGTCAGAGTAGGTGAATTCCACAAGATATTTATAAAAAAGACGTTTGGCTTTACAAAACAGCATTAACAACTAGGCAGAAAACCAGAATAAAAATGCAGTAATATCAAATGAAATGTTTAATAACAAAATGCATTATTCAAGAAGGGGTTTTTTTGGCAAAAAAGAAACACCAATTACATATGCACGTATGATGCTTGGTTAGTATGATTTTATGATTTATGCACAAATGCAGAAAAACTCTGTATATTCCTTCAAAATATGTTGAGGGAAACTGCTACCATTCTTTGTTTGGAAATACCTCCATTTACTTGTTAAACTTGTTAAATTCTACACTACTTTCTACTGTCCACAAGATATATTACACAGAAGATGATATCACAAGTGATGGACAAAGCGATTCTGATGTATACAATTGCTCTCCTAGAGAAATGGAGGCATCCTGCATTAAATAATCATTGACCCTTATGTTTGTAACCCAGTATTTACCTCTCCCATTGAAATGCCGCTGTGCATCCGCAGAGAGATGACTTTCTGAAAGGCCAATGCAGAGTAGGCACCCTTCAGTCTGACTGCAGTGCGCAGGTTCAACGCCCACATCAAGGATATGAAGAAGGCTTTGAAGAAATCTGATGTGAACAAAGCGAAGCACAGACCAACACCATGGAATACTGTGGACTTCTCCGGGCCGTCAACATACTTTAGGATCTCATAGACCAGAACCGCCTGAGAGGACAGAGAGGTTTTTAACCCTTTAAGCATTAAACAACCATCAGTCACAAAAAACCTTTGTAATGTCAGCCATAAAGACTTAAGTTGAATTTTTTTGGCTTGCTCTGTAACTGTAAATTCCCAGCACTCTCAACCCACCATCACTTCCCCTCAGCACTGAGATACTGTTTAATATTTACCTACATTTAGCTGATTATACTTTTGCATGACTTTTCCACATAGTGGAGTACTTCTAAAGTGTTTTACTGGTACTTAAGAAAAAAGATCTAAACACTTTTTCCGACACATTTACAATGAATGTGATATTAGGACAAACTTCAGAAAAGGCCACTGGATCCAGCCAACAGAGGAAGCACTGGTACTATTAAATTTCAAATTCAAAGAAAATTACCGGGCCCACAAACGATGCCATCATGGCAAGGACAGCAACAATGACAGACAGAATCAGCCTTGTTCTTTGAAAGCGAAGGACCACTCGAAACACAGAGGCCTTGTCCAGGCCCACCTTTGCCACTTCTTCCTCCCAGAGTCTGTGGAGCCTGTGCACAACGCACACAATCAGCCTTGTTAATTTATAACGTAAAGTAACACTCATAAAACAGTAACACTCATGAAACACACTACACAGGTTCCATGTTCTTGATAATTTCCTAGCATTGTCATGATTCCTTTCCTAGATGTGAATTTCAGCAACTAGGCTTGCCATGTGTTATGTCTATACATAATCGGTTCTGTAATTGCATGAAATGGCAGTAGAGAAGTGTGTGTGTGTGTGTGTGTGTGTGGGGGGGGGGGGGTGTCAGACCTTTCTCCGCTGGCTTCGGCAACATCCAAAGTAGACAGGTTGAGAGAGCTCATGTCCAGCTTATTCCTGAACAAGGCCCACATCATGGGGGTCATCCAGGCAAAGGTCGCAAAGGACAGGAAACCTGCATTGTCCAAAGGGTGGGACCTAGACATGGAAATATCACCCAAAACGCAATGGGTAAAAATATGTAGAATCAGCCAAGTAGAGTATTTGTTTGTAGACATGTTACCTTAAAATAATTTATCATAATATTAAAAGTGCATCAAAACTGACAAATTATTTCAACAATGATACTGACTGGGATGAGGACCAGCGGAAGGGTTTGAGGGTCTGAAGGCTCTGGTGGTATTTTCCGAATAGGGTAGGGGAGGCTATTTTGCCATTGTCCAAATCAGTATGTTCTGGACTGGAGGCCACAGATCCAGTTCTCCGTCGGAAACTATCTTCATTCTTAAGAGTCATAAACACAAAGAGGCCGAGTGAAGGAATCAGACAGAAAGGCAGAATTGAAACAAGCAGAAAAACGGAATGGTAGCTAGAGAGAGAGAGGGTGCCTTTTGTCAATACTCCAGCTAAAGAGTATCAAAAAGTGGATCAAACAAATCTGCAACAAAAACACAGGATGTAAGAGAAACAATGGGAAAGGGAAAAGGTCTCTGTGAAAGCAACATGTGAAGAGGTGGATTGTTCTGGTGGAAGCTGCTGTTTGTTCTATACTTACAAAAGAGACTCCTCGAGTATCCATCTTCTCCAAAGAATAGCCTTCCATCATTTTGACCTGTACCGACGGCAGCAAGCATGCACAGTCACTATTTTACTCGCCAACAAGGACTAAGTCAAGTAAAAACATTGCTTGAAGAATAATTTACCAGATACTTTTTTAACAGCATCTAAGAGGCTGGAATCATTCTGCTATGTAACATGTGTAACAGCATCACAATTATTACATGTATGTGTTTGAAACTTCATAATACATCACAACAGAGTCATCAGTAATCATAAGAGCTGGGGTAGGCATTCTGGATGTTTTAGGATGTGTTATATTTATTATAAGTGTATCACATGTGACAAGTCTCGAGGCATTACAAGTGCTGTCCAAATACTTGACTTGGTCAAATATCACACATGTACCCATATTACATGAAAGGTTATAAGGTCTTACAACATGGTGCAATCAAAAACACAGAGGCAGAAGACTGATCAAACTTTGAGAGAGCAGTGGTGTATGTCACAGAGGAAATAAAAACAGCAGTATTTAAATATTTAAAATATATATTAAATATAATCTGACTAAGTGTTTACACTGGGTCTGCAGGGTGCCTGCTGCTGTCTGGCAGACGGTACCACACCACCAGGCTCAGGGACAGCTTCACCCCGCAGGCCCGACACTGTTGAACTCTTGAGCTCATCACTTGACACTTTACCGTCATATACGTTTACTTACTATTTTAACACCTTTATACATCTGTGTATATCCAAACTTACAGGAGTGTTAATGAGTATTATTGGAGGGAGCCTGAGAAGATTATTATTGAACACTGCTTCTCTTTAACTTCTGTTATTATTATTATTATTATTATTATTATTATTATTAACATATGACAAACTAACTTGAAACTTGAATTCCAGTCTTTCGTGCTTCATAAATAACATTTGAAAATCCAATATGTCAATGAATTACAGGCATACCCTTCCTATCACCTCTAACCTCCATTCATACTGTGTCAAAGTTCCTACAGTCAAATGAAATGCACATTCATGAAGATGAGTCCATATAACCCTCACTGCACAGTAAAATACAAAAAGCGCTGGTTAAGCAATTCTTTACGACCTTACATGCAAAATGTACTGTATGGAGTATTTCTGATCAGGTGTAACACCTGTATGTGTTATAATGTATTATGAGGATTCTCTCTCTCTCTCTCTCTCTCTCTCTCTCTCTCTCTCTCTCTCTCGCTATCTCTCTCTGTAACATTACACACACAACCCTCACACTAGTTGCACAAGTTTTTCGTTAAAGGAGTTCACTACTTTTATAACCAAAAACATCTTGAAAATACTTTTTTTTTTTATTCCCTGATGCTTGACAGCAGTAGAACAAGAAGCAGAGGTGAGAGCTGTGTGCAGGCAACCTGTACCTGTAGCGTACACTACTGTTCTAATGTTTGGGATCAGCTGCTCATAACTGCTGTCATATTGATGATGTTGTTCTTTCCTTCAATAGTGGCTATTTTAACATAGATACAAACAGTTTAATTCAGACACCACCTGTATTATTTACATATGAAATAGTTTGGCCCCAAAAAGAAGAATTATATTACTGTAATATTAGCCTATTACTTTCCCCAGTAACGAGTAGTGTAAGGGATTACACTTTCCAAAACAGTGATTATATTATTAATCCAAGTAACGCTGCATTACCAAAATGTGATTTGTTTGTTTTAGCCTTTCTGATGACATGCCGTGTACGCCAGGGCAGGTCACGTCGGCCACTAGCCAAAAAGATAAAAGGATGGCGGTTGACGGAGAGAGGAATAGGATACTTTAAACAGCTGGAAGTATTGCAATTATATAAAGGCTTTGATATAGGTGGGAACATCGATGACATCCAACATGTCACTGTGAGCAGAGCAGAGTCCCTCTCCTCTCTCACAGGCACAGCAAGTTACTATGGTGATGGGAATATGCGTCGCCAGGTCCTTCTCATAATGTAAGCCTATGTGAAACTCGACAAAATATGTGAATGAGGTGTGCGATAGTCTTCGTAACATAACAAAGGCTAAATGGAGAATGTTTTGCAGTTAATCGTTGACTCCTGCTGTAAGGTTAATTATTGTTTGAATAAGGTGAAATGAGTTCTAAAGGAGCTGGCTAAATAGGTTGTGAATTTCTTTTTTGGGGGGTTTCTAACTTAAGTTTCCAACCGAGCCGCCCCACTATAACTATTTTAAAAAACGTCTTAAAAATACATTCAAATTGTTTTCCCCGGTGGCTTAGGCCCGGTGGGGCAACAGGATTGCAATACACTGGGGGAAGTAATAAGGTAATAATTACTTTACTAGGGAATTTTCTAAGAAGTAATAAGTAAAATGTAACGTATTACACTTCCTGAGTAACTTGCCCAGCATTGGTCTGCACAGTGATGCATGACAGGGGAGAATACTGTTAGAAGTTTGAACCACAACGGCGCAATTGGGCTCTAAATATTTTGGAAAAGCTCTTTTATTTTGGGCACTCAGTCCACTCAGCGGTTAAATTGAATAGGTTTGAACTGTGATTTGTCAGTATGTTCAGCTGATATTCGGCTGAGTGCCAACCCCAAACTAACCTTCTATTTCTATTGTGGAGTTTGAAGGATAGCTTTGCTAAAGCATCTTTCACTAATGTTACGGGTACCTGCTGGTACCCAGTGAACAGATTCTAGATTCCTATATGAAAGCAGGTACAAACAAGAAGCAACTTAAAGATGCGGCAGGTCCTGTGTGTTTCCAGATTGCTCCTCTGCTTGTTTTATTAAACAACTCAAAATCATGTAACCATAACTTAATTTCTGCTTTAAGCACTTCAGTTAAATCATGTCATCACTTCATTTCTATCCTACGCATTTCAGTTATATCATGTAAATACAACATATATGCTTTAAGCACTTCAGTTACATTATGTAAACATTACATATATGCTTTAAGCACTTCCGTTACATTATGTAAACATTACATATATGCTTTAAGCACTTCCGTTACATTATGTAAACATTACATACCGGTATATGCGTTTGCGCTGTTACAAACGCACTAAACTAACCGTGCTCGTTAAAACCACAAAGATCACTGCTACTATAGCTTTGCTAAAGCAATGCACCTGCTAATTCCAGCTTGTTATAGGCATTAACACTGAAACAGGAACCTGTTCCTATTTAAATCTCCACACATTTTGATGCCAAGCTTCCAGTTTGTTTTACCAATGACTGCTGATTTCTTCTATTCTTATTTAACTATTGCTCAGAAGTATCTGTGTCTCTTTACCCTTTTAATTGTCAGTCTGGTTGAACCATTACACAGCATGTTGTGTTTAAAGCCAGAACGACCTTTAAAAAGACATAGTAGTCCTGACAGCCATTTGACAGTACGCAATCAATCATTTGTGACGGGATGTAAAAACGTGTGTGGTAATGTATGTAAATTAAAAAACCTAATTAAAATAAACTAAACTCAAATTAAACTGAACAACTTCAGGTACTAGATCTTAAATAAAGTGACGAAACAAAAACCTGCATTTAAATAACTGATAAATACAAAGATTACAATAGTTAACCAAAACTTATCAAAACTAATTTAAACTGAGTTCAGTGAAAATGTAAAGTAGTGAAATGAAACAATACCTCTGTGTGGAAGACGAGGAAGACTCACTGCAGCTTGTTGATTCTGATCTAAAGCAACACCAGAGCAGTATTTTACTCTGTTACACACGTCATTTTTATAGAGATCAAAGGTTGGCCTGTTCAGAGGTCTTCTCTCTCCTCTCTCCTTGGAGAACAATGTGGTCAAACTGCCAGATTGGCTCTTGTTGGGCGTAGGCTTGGGCCACTGTAAACATTTTCAAACCGGTTTGATATCAAGCAAAACATTTTACCAAAATATGTCGCACTTGTCTCCCGCTCCCGAGTAAGACTGATGAGAGACCCATAATGAGAATGTAGAGACTCCAGACCATTTAGGGGCAGTAATGCATGTCTGAGCCATGACTTTTTTCCTGCAGTGAGCTTATAAATGAATAGTCTATATCCACGACGTTCCGCTTGATGTCCCTCGTTTCGGCCGGAAGTCCGTCACCTTCCGCTTTCTTTGTGTTGTAATTTTAAACTCTGGTGGATTTGTGAGGACTATGGTTAACTGCTCCTCAGATCTCTGCAGGGTAAATCCAGACAGCTAGCTAGACTATCTGTCCGATCTGAGTTTACTGTTGCGCGACTAAGGCTACGTTCAGACTGCAGGCAAAAGTGGCCCAAATCTGATTTTTTTGGGGTCAGGTGATAGCGGTGCACAATATATCGACTCAATATCGTTATCGCGATATCACGTTGCGCGATATTATACCGAAAGTCTCGCGATAATTATGCGATATTTAAAAAAACTCTAGAGTCGCTACTCGCTCCGAAGATAATCACCGTCACTCTCTCACTTCTCCCTCCCTCGGCCATACACACACGCCGGCTCGACGCACACACCAGAAATAGACGGAGACAACAAAACGAAGCGAAAGAAAAGAAAGGACCTAAAAAGAGAGCAAAGGGAGCCAGAGGAGCAAAATAAAGAACACAAAAGTAAGAAAATGAGTGTTGCTCAGGGAGACGACGAAATAACAGAGGTTGAAGAGGAAACTTCAGAGGCCAAAAGTAATGCCTCCTCGGTAGCTTGGAAATACTTTGGCTTTAAGCCAACAGATGTTGCATTGTATTGTTTTTATACTGTAGTGTACATACAACCAGTACAATATGTCCTGTTCTGTAGACACACGTTGGACCAGTCCAATATGACTGCAGGTTGAAATAAACCTTGTGTTGTAAGAAAACTCTATTTTGATGCGTTTTCCCATAACTTTGGTCATTTTACATATGTTTTAAAATATCAAAATGAATATCGATATCGCAATATAAATTTTTTGTCAATATCGTGCACCCCTATCAGGTGACCAGGTCAGACTTCTTCAGAAGTAGTGTGAACACTCAAATCAGATTTAGACCACTTCCATATGTGGTCCTGAATCAGAACCAGGTCTGATTTTTTTTCAATGCGGCCGCAGTGTGAACAACCAAGGTGGATTTGATGCGACTTTTACGTCAATCTACATCGGCATTTGTCACAATTATGCGCTGGCGGGAGTTAGCCCTAGACACAGACAGTAACATTAACAACTTGACTAGGCCTACAAAATGGAGAACAGTGATGAGCAAGTCAATGGAGGGACAGTGAGGTGTTAGACCTAATTAGTGTATGGGGAGATACTTCAATTCAATCAAAACTAGAAAGATCATACCGTAACTGCTCTGTCTTTGAAAAAATAGCTAATGAAATGGAAGAACAGGGACACAGGAGAACGTGGCTGCAGTGTCAAAGGGAGGTGAAGAGCCTTAAAGCTAAATTCAAAGAAGCTGAATTTAAAGAAGCGAATGATTCCAATAAGGCTTCGTCTCTGCATCCACACAGACCTCTGTAGTGAATTTGTAGCCATAACCCTGCAAAAGGCCAAAATAGCCAATTTGGCTCTCTTTCTCTTCATTCTTCTCCTCCTCAGCACCTGCTCATTAATGTTACATCACACAAACATTTTGAAATAAAAGTGAAAATGCGTCCTTCCTCCATAACCTCCCTAACTTTAGTGCAACAGCGTGCCGCGTCTGATGTCATCGTGATTGTTCTTTTGCGCATGCGGGTCAGTTCGAAACCGCAAACAGTTCACACTGGAATAAGATACAGGCCACATTTTAAAAGGTCATGTAAACAGCCATATAGTGCGAATAGTTTAAAGAAATGCCAATAAACCAGAGCATGTTTTTCTCCCATCCCGGAATGCTGTGTGGACTAGCCAGACCCTCCTTAGCAGCGCTGTGGAGGAAGGTCTTGCAAAGCGAGACTAATAATAACCTCTTTGGTATAGGTGTTTGCCTCAACTTTTTCAGCTCACCTCTTTCGTGAGCTTGAAATCCAAAATGTTTCCATTTCGGTGGTGCAATTTGTATTCTTTGAGACTAATTCTGCCATATATCATCTCAGCCCAAAAATAACACTTTCTAGTAAACAAACACAACGTGGCATAGCGCTACTCTGCTCGCCAGTAGACTGCTGTCAAAATACTAGCGGTTGTTTAGAAACAAACTTACCATTATGTTAATCAAATTGTCATATTGCTTATTTTACTAATGTTAGGCAAGCTATTTGGAACTTTAGTGAGCTAAGCTACCAGTTATTCTACATTAAATGAAGCTTCACTCCTCTGAAGCTAACGTTAGCCCCCAAATAAATGTAGAAAGCTAAGCTACATCAACACGGCAGAAGCAGTTTACTACATCAGAGCTATTTTTTATACATCCATGTACACAACATACACGTCGGTGTCAGTTTTATTTCAGACAGCAGAAAAAAGCTCAGCTGTGCTTGAGCTTCAGAAATGCTTGGGGAAATGTAGCTTGTGTGGAGCTACTGAACTACTTGAAAGAGCTAAGCTACTGAAAAGCTATTTGAAACAGTGATGCTATTGAGAAGTTATTAAACAATTAACACTGCTTGCAATACAAGTTGGATTCAGTGTCATGACTGCGGTGTGGTGGCCCTGCATCCACACCGATGCAGGCCAGGAGAAGGCAGTAAACTGGAGACCATGAGGGTCAGAGCAGAAGAATGCCACAGAAGGAGATGGAGAAATAAGTGAAGGAGAACAGGAAAAGGAAGAATTGAGTGTGAGGGATGAAGAGGAGGCTGCAGATTCAGAGAGAGACAGAGGCAGAGAGTGATCAGGAGGAGGCAGATGAAGATGACAGGGAGGAAGAGGGTAGGCCTGCAACTCCCCCTGGACCACATGCTATGCTTTTATTCTTCTTCCATATAAATTGCATTACAGTAGCATTACATGTCATGTCACTCAGTAAAATAACATGTTTTCAGTTTGTGGCTATTTCTATTCTGTTGTATAAGGTATGTAAATATGTAAATACAATATATAAATAGATTATCTAATGTTTAACAGTGTCTTTTATTTGATCATAATTACTGATAAAATAAGACACATTCTATTATATTTGCCTTCATCAGTAATTATGATAAAACAATACAATACAAAGTGTATTACAGTACATTAACCAATTAGGAGGACATTCTTTTATCATCTCATAACAAAGCCAGGGTGACTTCTCTCATCTTTCACTAATGTTACGGGTACCTGCTGGTACCCAGTGAACAGATTCTAGATTCCTATATGAAAGCAGGTACAAACAAGAAGCAATTTAAAGATGCGGCAGGTCCTGTGTGTTTCCAGATTGCTTCTCTGCTTGTTTTATTAAACAACTCAAAATCATGTAACCATAACTTCATTTCTGCTTTAAGCACTAAATCCTGTCATCACTTCATTTCTATCCTACGCATTTCAGTTATATCATGTAAATACAACATATATGCTTTAAGCACTTCAGTTACATTATGTAAACATTACATATATGCTTTAAGCACTTCAGTTACATTATGTAAACATTACATATATCCTTTAAGCACTTCAGTTAAATGATGTAAACATTACATCTATGCTTTAAGCACTTCAGTTACATTCCGTAAACATTACATATATGCGTTTGAGCTGTTACATACCCGCTAAACTAACCATGCTCGTTAAAACCACAAAGATCACTGCTACTATAGGGGCTTTCCGACCAGAGGGATTTTTGCAGTTCCTAAACTCAAACATTCCTAGAACACAATTTTTCGTTGTGTTCCGACAGGACAAATTTGGGGATTTTTAAGTTCCTCTGGCCGCAGTACCGTACTCTTTTAGCTCCTACTTCAGAGCAGGGTCTTTTCCCTTTTTCTAGATCTACTTGATTGGTCAAACTTATAAGACACGCCCACTGCCAACTTGGAACTTGCAGACAGAGCATTTAAAACCATTTTCACCATCTTATTCATCATTAAATTCACTTCTGACAACGTTTTAGGCGAGAAATGAACTGTTTAGATTTCGAATATAGGCAGTCTTCTGAAAATCGTTGCCGAATTGACAATTTGCTTCAAAGTTTTCAGAGTTGAGAAGCTCCATAAAGTGAAGGGAGACAGCAGGTGGCGGCCCGGGATCGCTTGATCGCCGGCCTGCCTCTCATGCTGGGACGCCCCGCTGTAAGCTGGAGGTCTCTCAGACCGGTCTCGTAAATAAGAGGCTTTTATTTTGCCGTTGACGGATCGTTTGTTTAAATATCACAACACATGTCCATCATAAGATTAACGGGAACGTGTGGTTAACTGTCTTTTTGGACACACAGACACACACACACGGCCACAGCAGAGCAGGCAGAGAGAGAGAGAGAGAGAGAGATATCCGTTTCTCTTCGGGAGACTTGTTTAAATTATGACATATACATTAGATTTAGTATATAGTTCATACTTTTTTTGGTGTATTTCGTTGCTGATTTTAATGCTATAAAGACCGTTGCTGTGCTTGCATCACTCCCTTACCCCTCCTACCAGTCCCTGTAGCCACTTGGCCGGTGGGAATGCAAATGGAAAAAAAGATTTTGGGGGAGAGTAGTTCTTAGAACTGCTTAGAAGTGTACTTTTCCTCTAAAATGTTGCCCCTTATTGGTTAGCCTAGCCAGTAACAAAACAAATCCCTCTACCTCATTTTCCCTATGTGTTGCATTCAATGTGAGAGTGTGTGAGACTTACCAGACTGGGTGAGTGAAACGCTTTCCTACTTCTGGAGGGGTTTGCGTGGTGTCACTGACTCACCTCGGACTCTGCATAGTTCAGCGTTCAGGAAATGACGACTGCATCTGGGACCACTCCGGTTCCTAACTGGCTCCGTTTCTTGCCGGGCCAGCCCCACACATCCTTTGTTGTCTCAGTTCAGATTTTTAAAAGGTGTACAAAAGTTTGTGGTGGGAGAAACAAGCAGGTCTTTCAGTCCTTTGTCTTCAGTAGTGTTCTTCAGCTAGCGACCTCTGCTACCCAGCGGGAGGCAGCCTTCTCCAAAATCGCAATCCTCCCACACACCTGTGACTGTCCCGGTTTAATCAGCACACAACCACTCCTCCCCCATGTCGCTTCATTCTGACCCTGCCCCACTACCTGAAGACTAATATTAATATCATAACATCTCTCCACCCATATAATAAAAAAACATAGAAAATTAAATGACACCTACACCATTTTGGTATGTTTTGCTCCCTCAGGATCCTTAGCTTAAAGGGTGGTAACCTATACGGAGGTTGCTAAACTGGGATAGAATGGCCTACATCCATATCTTGGACAGTAACGCCGTGGACCCTGGGACATCGTGGAAAAAGGTGAAGAACTCAGCTTTCAAAACTTGAACCTCAACTGGCCACTCTGATGGCACCTGTATTGGCTTACCATCCAGTGTCCTAAAAGCTTCAGCTGCTGCTTCTCCACTATTCTCTCCCAAGACCTGCCCAATAGCAGCACATGCCACAAACAGCGCACTTGCATGACCTTCCTCTCCATTGCCATGAAGCACCATAACCTGGTCATGCACACTCCACTCGTCAGTAGCAGGTTGAGTAGGAGGTCCCCCATTTCGTCATTTGCACATTGTCTTTGAGGTAAACTCCCTCAGCTAGGTTTTCACTCCCCTCATTAGTACAAGCTGTCTCTCCTAAGATTTAAAGTGAGACCCTGTTTCTGTGCTACAATCAGTGTGTCTTGATTCCACACGGGCAGCTCACTCACCCTACACCATTCGTCAAAGGTGGAACCTCTGATCTACACCATTTGGCAAAGACAGTGTCTGCTAAATCAACTGGATGTGGGTCCTCTGGACTCTGGAGCAACCACATCATGGTTTGCTCTGGGGTCCAGAACAACCTTTCCTTGAGACTGGGTGACTAGACAAGCAGGAAAAACTCTGAGCCATCTTCAACTCAAGCTCTTTCATTTCATAATTTACTAATGATGACATCGTATTAATGCAGCCACAACAGCAAAAAAAAAAAAGAAAGTGCAAGTTTTTTTCCTGCTGCTAGAGGGGCAGCTCAGCCAATCAGGGCAAATGGGATTTTACCTGTACCTATAGCCTGTACCTGTGCACGTCCCTTGCCACAAGGGAAGATACAAAGCTGTCTATTGAGGGTTACAATTTGAAAAATAAAAATGTACCATGATACAACTTGCACATTATTTTTAACAGAGCAATGCTGGGGAATACAAGTAAGAGGGGCCATCCACTTCCACAACCCAGTTTGGCACTTGTAAGATGTTCAGCATTGGCCTGTGGCCTAATTTAGAAAGTATGGCACTGTGAAATACTATGTATTGTTGTGTCCCAATAGCTGTACAAGGTGTACCCATAGAAAAAGTTTAAAAAAGATGATCTAGAAATGGACCACATAAGGCTGCAGACGAAAAAGACAGAATTTGAAATACAACTGCTAGGACATCAGTTAAAGGTGGGTGAGGTGGATGGTTTTACTTGTCTTAAAGGTCCTATGACATGCTGCTTTTATATCGGCCTTAGTGGTCCCCTAATACTGTATCTGAAGTCTCTTTTATATCGGCCTTAGTGGTCCCCTAATACTGTATCTGAAGTCTCTTTTATATCGGCCTTAGTGGTCCCCTAATACTGTATCTGAAGTCTCTTTTATATAGACCTTAGTGGTCCCCTAATACTGTATCTGAAGTCTCTTTTATATAGACCTTAGTGGTCCCCTAATACTGTATCTGAAGTCTCTTTTATATAGACCTTAGTGGTCCCCTAATACTGTATCTGAAGTCTCTTTTATATAGACCTTAGTGGTCCCCTAATACTGTATCTGAAGTCTCTTTTATATAGACCTTAGTGGTCCCCTAATACTGTATCTGAAGTCTCTTTTATATAGACCTTAGTGGTCCCCTAATACTGTATCTGAAGTCTCTTTTATATAGACCTTAGTGGTCCCCTAATACTGTATCTGAAGCCTCTTTTATATAGACCTTAGTGGTCCCCTAATACTGTATCTGAAGTCTCTTTTATATAGACCTCAGTGGTCCCCTAATACTGTATCTGAAGTCTCTTTTATATAGACCTTAGTGGTCCCCTAATACTGTATCTGAAGTCTCTTTTATATAGACCTTAGTGGTCCCCTAATACTGTATCTGAAGTCTCTTTTATATAGGCCTTAGTGGTCCCCTAATACTGTATCTGAAGTCTCTTTTATATAGACCTTAGTGGTCCCCTAATACTGTATCTGAAGTCTCTTTTATATAGACCTTAGTGGTCCCCTAATACTGTATCTGAAGTCTTTTTCCCGAAATTCAGCCTTGGTGCAGAACTACAGCCACTAGAGCCAGTCCCACAATGAGCTTTCCTCAGGACGTGCCATTTCTGTGTCTGTAGCTTTAAATGCTATTGAGGAGGAGAGAGGGGGGGGCCAGGTGGAGGGTGGGGTGTGGCCTTGACCAGCTTGCCATGGGCAAAGCAGAGGAAGGGGAGGTAACCTTTCTCCTTATGACGACATATAGGGAAGATTCCAGATTGGCCCATTTGAGCTTTCATTTTAGCGAGCAGGTTAGGTTCACAGAGTATGCCATAGTAACTGACTCAGAGTTAAACTGAACTGGCTTTGTGAAACCGAAAACCCAGAGTTTCCGTCAACTCTCTGAGTCAACTTACTCTAACTTACTCTGAGTTTTCACTAAACCTGCTTTCTGAAAGAGGGCTAAGCCTTGTCCAGATTCGCCTGTTGTTTCTCTGTGGATCACCTGCCCGTGCACTCGCTTTCTGTCTAGGTGCTACCCTCTTCCTGACCGATTCACACTCAACTGTAAACCACGCCAGTGCATGCTGAAGGTCAGGGTCTGATGAACCCAACAGAACCGGATCGTCTGCAAAAAGCAGAGAAGCAACACAATGTCTCCACCTGTTTCAACCTCTGCTCTCTTCTCCTCTGTTCCCTCATTTCTCCCCTCTCTTGTGTTTTCTCTGTCCTACCTCCTGAAACTGCCACCACTACTCTTCTTCCTGCTGTGTTGTCCCCTCTGGACAATCTCCTCCCCCTCACCTCCAGGACTAGCTCTTGTTAGGGGCCGAGCAGTGAAGCTGTATTTGCCTGTATTATTCTTCTTCTCCCTAAGAAACCCATGTTCCCAATGCAAAAACTCACAAAACTTTGCACACAAGTCCAGTCCTATGCCAAACGCAATCAGTGCGATTAGTGTGCTAATTGTCCTGATGGTGGCGCTACAACAGCCATTTAAAATTCTAAACTTCAAAAATTCATAACAAATCAACCATACACGCTACAACGTCGCAACTTATGCCAAACTGTAGCCCCAATAGAGCAGAAAATGTACTCTGCTTTTACCTAGAGGTAATTTTGAAGTCCATCACAAAAATTGCAAAACGTCTTAAACCTATCTCCTCCCACATTTTTGTTTCAATTGACACCAAATTTGGGCAACTTCATCTTCAGACTGTTCTCGACAAAAATAGTATTCCGAATTTCAATTCATCATAAATTGAGCCCACAATGCTTTAAAACATTTTACTGCATACAGTAGTATAAACAAATCCTGCAATGTCTTCCAAAGTAAATGTTTGATGTTCATAGAAAAAACATCTACGCATTGCAGTCAATTCAAAATAGAGCATCTTTAAACATCAGTTTGGCATTTATTGATCCTTGTGAAAATAAATTACAGGCATCTCAATGTTGTATTAACTAGGTACGGAAGCCGAGAACGGCCATGGATCTTTTTTATTTTTATGCACTGTTATCTCGTGATAACGACTTATAATTCGTTATCTCAATATAACAAAGTTAGTTTTCTCGAGAAGTTAGGTTTCTCGAGATAACAAATTAATTATTTCGTTATCTCGACATAACAAAGTTTGTTTTCTCGAGATAACGAATTAATTAATAATGTTCTCCCTTATCCCATATATGGCGCCCCTGCGTGGCAGCGCTGCGCAAGGGGGCAGGCTTCTCTCCTCAGAGTGAAGCCGCGATGGCGCCATTTTGCTAACCCCTATCCATCACCCCCCGTTAGCATCCCATTGACTGCCATTCATTTTGGCGTCACTTTGACAGCCAATAACTTTACATCTGAAGCGGTTAAAGACTCTATTTGTCCATCGTTTATTTCTAAAGAAACACAACAATGTATAAAAGGCTCCATTACCTTGTATCTCACGTTATGGCTCCGTAGCAGACGTTTTTATAAAAATAGGCTAACGATTGGGTCATAACCACGAGACTTACTGTCGCATAGTAGAGAAATTACTGTACAGTACAGGAGAAGCTCGCAGGCAGTTTCGACTTACATTAGCTGTTTAAGTTTAATTACTAATGTTAACTAGCATTTTAGTTAGCAATAATTAGCTTGTACCTATGTTATTTCCTTACATATACCTACGCTCTCCGTCTCTGCAAGATTGGGAATGATTGAGATTTCTCTTGGCACAGCTACCAGAAGACTTACAACGTTCAGACACGTTGCTCACGTCACATCTACGCCGGGAAGCTCAGTTTGCAGCTGCGCAGTAACGCTCAGTAACGCTTAACCAACACAAACAGTAACAAACAGTAACCGTCAAAAACAGCGGAGTCACTGGGTCCATTTTATATACTGTCATTGGCGCTGCAGTGAAAATTCAACTCATGTTTAGTACATGTTAACACAAAAATTTGTAGAAAAAATATAAACGTTGGAGGCCATTAATTGGAAATCCATTCTGCAGTTAGCATCATATAGCCATGGCAAAAAGAAAACAAAGCAGTTTAATTAATTTGGGTTTTACTAAGAAATTGTGTAGCGATGATGTTAATAGCATAACTGATTCACCTGCTGCAAGTACGGTTAGCACACCTCCTGCCGGGGTGACATCGCAAGAAGAAGCTGAAGAAATAATGTCCTCTCTGGCTGAAGATGAAGGTAACAGCTCGTCAGAGGCCGGTGTGCCAGTTTAGCTGGTGATCATGTTAACTTGTGATATTTGCATGAAATCAGTGAATATTCAACAAGGCCCTGCCCTGCGTTCTGCTCTGTCTCCGCCCCGTCAAGTGCCACAGGTTCACATTTTCAAAGTGTTTGTAAGTGAGACAAAATAATGGATATCGCTGAAAACATCACCAGTTTATGTGTAATATATGTCCGTTTAAGCATTATCCACACAAATACGACACATACTGTATGAACGGAAAAAAATAAAACAAAACAACGCACTAGAGATCTAGTTGGGACTCAAACCTTGGATGTCATGGAAAAAATAATTGATAGACTAGCTTCTATGTCATCTATACCACTACACTACACACTACTGACATTATTTTGTGATTTCTATCTATACATTGGACTTTTAGTCTAAGTTATCACAGGTTAACATATGAGAGAAATATACGCCCATGATAACTGGTGATATCACAAGTTAACATGGGCAAATGTAAGCCTCCAAACAGTAAAGTAGGTTCATCATTGCTCACATAGCAAAAACCTAACTGATGTACAACAAACTGGCATGGCCCCACTTAACACCTAGAGGCCGAGGGAAACGAGGTCGGGGCGGGGGCGCAAGAGCCAGCACCAGCCGAGAGTGGGGAGAAGGCGGTCGGGCTAGAGGCCGCAGAAAGCGAAAACTACCTAGGGACGAGCACGTATGACGGCCTTATGTAAACATACCAGCAGAATGATTGACAACTAGGAGGACCAATAGTCTTGATGATCCGCCCGGAAAAAGAAAATCCTCCACTATACCTTTAAGTTATGAAGTGAGTTGCAGCAAAAGTCTAGTGATTTGAAGTGAAGAACATATGAGGCTTATTTTCTCCAAGTTTGACTTTTATTTATCACACACATAATTTGTTGGCCTACTTTGACGACACAAAATGGTCATTATGGTATATGATTACAAAGCTTCGATGTACTGAGAGAGTTTGATAACATTCAGATATGTTGCTGTTTCATATTCCTAATATGGGTAGAATGAAACACAACTATAATCAGTAGACTTGTGGCACAGGTTGAAAGAAACTGTCTGTGCTGAGATAGGCCTACACATTAATAACGTGTAACGTGTTTAATTTTTACCCCCAAAACGGAATAAAGTGTTAAGTGGTGCCATGCCTGTTTGTTGTACATCAGGTTTTGGTATGTGAGCAATGATGAACCTACTTTACTGTTTGGAGGCTTACATTTGCCCATGTTAACTTGTGATATCACCAGTTAACATGGGCGTATATTTCTCTCATATGTTAACCTGTGTTAACTTAGACTAAAAGTCTAATAGATAAAACTCATAGAATTGTTTTCAGTGGTGTGTAGTGTAGTGGTATAGACAATGTAGGAGTTGGTCTGTTTGCTTTTTTTGTCCACAGGTTTGAATCCCAGCTAGATCTCTAGTGCGTTGTTTTGTTTTATTTTTTCCCGTTCATACAGTATGTGTCGTATTTGTGTGGATAATGCTTAAATGGACATGTATTACACAAAAACTGGTGATGTTTTCAGCAATATCCATTATTTTGTCTCACTTGCAAACACTTTATGAAAATGTGAACCTGTGGCACTCGAGGGGCGGAGACAGAGCAGAACGCAGGGCAGGGCCTTGTTGAATATTCACTGATTTCATGCAAATATCACAAGTTAACATGATCACCAGCTAAACTGGCACACCGGTCACGATCCTAACCCCTCTTGCTCCTCTCTCCCATTAAATTGGAACAGCCAGCAGTGAAGACTGGAAGAGCCCATATACATGGCTGTTTGTTAACCCTTGTGTCGTTTTCAACCCTTGAGAGAGATTATCTATTGATTGATGGAATAGCTGACAGTATAACGCCTTTGCATCTTGAGCAAAGTCACACTTTGTCATTGGCTGCATCCTTTGTTTTCAGGCTATAGGCAATTCCAGGTGCAACTCCCAAGACACTTTTGTTTGCAGAGTAAACAAAACTCTACAACTAGAGATCATTTCCCCTGCAGGGAGATCATGAACTAAAACCTAAGTGTTGCTCCTCCAAAAGGCCTCAGGCAATACTGTAACTACAGTCTGCACACACTGTAGACACACAGCACTTTGTTGAAATGCTAAGACGCTGCTGGCAAAACGGGTAAGGATGGAAGCTTGGGGTGCGTCGCTTAGGCCTAATTGAACGGAGGAATTATGGTATTCTAGACTTGCAAACCTGTACGTATTTTGCGTAATAGATACGCATTTTGACATCAAAATACGGTGATACAGGTGTCAAGGATGGCAGGTCTGGTATTCTTCAGTAGCCTGAGTAACTTTAGCCGTTGTTCATGTGAAATCTCAAAGACAGCCTGATGCTTTGTTTATAGACTATTTGTGGGTGGCTGTTTGCTGTTTGACCTATCAATTCCTGTCAATAAAGTATAATAGGGTAGATCCTGTATAGTGCATACACTTGTAGCTGTTATGTATCTTTGTAAATCGCAAGCACACGAAAAGTGTGCTCCCCCAAAGGCCCTGGTATAGTTCGAACACTGCCTCAATGTTTCTGAGTTTGAGCACCTGGTGTTGCAAGATGATCATACATGTCTCTAATCAGGCATTGTGTTGCATTAACACACCTGATTCTGATGAAAAATCAGTCCAGTTATAGTTTAGGAAAATCATGTTATTGAGTCAACTCAGGCTAACTCAATAAAATATAACCGCAATAGCTAGAGGAGGCATCACCTGGGCAATAGCTCCCTGAGATTAACCTTCATCTTTGGACTCAAAGGTTGTGAGTTCAAAGCTCAACGGTCACAATGTCATACGTACAAAATCAGCCATTGTGCTTTGGACGTCTTCCCTACTAGTTTAAAGTGCTTGGCCCCGACCATCTCTGCATCTCTGTTAAGTTGAATGCACTTATTGTTGCTTTGGACACAACTGCCCGTCAAATAAATGTAATGTGATGTACAGTCTAATACAGCTGGCTGCCTGCTCACATTCATGGTACAAGATATGTTGATAAAGCTCTTGGTAACTTTAGTTTATATTGGACCTAATGGCTTGAATACAAAGGGTAGTCTACATGTTAGATGACATTTTAGGAATTCTAATGGAGGTAAACTATCCTGCATTCTGTACCGTGTGCGTTTTCCCTGGTTTTTCCAGGGACATCTTTTCCAGGGACGTCCATGCATATTTCAACAAGATAATGCAAAACCACATTCTGCACACATTACAAAGTCCTGGCTGCGGAGGAAGAGGATACGGGTACTTGACTGGCCTGCCTGCAGTCCCGACCTGTCTCCAATAGAGAATGTGTGGCGCATTTTGAAGCGCAAAATGCGACAATGAAGACCCCGTACTGTTGCCCACCTTAAGACTTGTTTGCAGCAAGAATGGGACAAAATTACACCTGAAACACTTCATCACTTGGTGTCTTCAGTCCCTAAACGTCTTTTAAGTGTTGTGAAAAGGAATGGCAACATTACAAAGTGGTAAATGCTTTACTGTTCCAACTTTTTTTTAAATGTGTTGCAAGAATCAAAATAGGAATTTAGTTTTTTTGAAAACAAAAACAATAAAAATCATGAGGAACGCATTAAATGATGTGCTGTTGTATTGTCTGCAATGAAATAAAAGTCAAAGTACATTTAGAAATCACTACTTTCTTTTTGTATTTGTGTTTTCCATACTGTCCCAACTTTTTCTGATTTGGGGTTGTATGTCCAAACAGAATATGTGTATGTGTATGGTATGCAACACTGCTTTTGTTTGGGCCAGAAAATGTACATTTGTTTTTATGCATGGAGAGTAGAAGCAGTCACTATGACATTACTTTTTTTTATTATTATTAATTGCTGTCTATTAAACCACATATGTATAATTTTTTTTTGCTGATGACACTGTGGCTAAGAGACTCAATGCCATAATTTGGCTGTTTGGATTTGTTGGCAAGCTGCACGTTCTGCCATTACACCAGGTATTAAGGGTATCCCTCATCCCTTAAAAGCTATGCTACATGTCTGAGCCACTGCACAGCCGTCACACTGGTCTGTGTTCGTCAGCAGGGATTTGTGGTACATCTCTATACAGACACTACTCTGCCTTGTGGCCTCAGTCTAATCCAGCAGTACTGTGGTAGTGCCAAAGAGGTGGTGATGTGGTGTCTCAGTCATAGAAAAACCTGTTATGTGTCATGACACGTATCTTTGTCAATGGTAAGTGTTATGTCTGTATTTGATAAGGAGTACTGCCAACAATAAAAGCCAACTGGTTTCACCATTACTTTGTAGTTGAAAAAGAGTTTTTCTTATATAAACTATCCCAATAAATAACACTTTGAGTCCCTTTGACTGTGTCTAAAAGCAGATTTAATTGCAAGTAAAAATTTGCTAAATCAGCCAACATATTATCCAAGAGTTTAAACAAAGGTAGAAATAATAATATGAAAATAGAGCCACACGTATAAATAAATGTGACTTTCTTCGTGCATAAACACCTTTTTTACTCTTTTATTGTGTTAATTTTTTCTTTAGGTGCGATACTGTTGGTGTCAACAGTATTTCCTCCAGATAAATCACTCCATGTCATTTTGATCATTTTCAACATACTACCTGTACCTGTATGTAGCTTTTCCATGTCTGCCTGTTCTGTACCGTTTAACTCTGCCACTGTTAACAATGACAATACCATTATCATATGTGCCCAGCAGGTGGCAACAATGGCTGTGTTCTTTATGTTTAGGGTAATAGCCTTGATCAAGCTAAATAATGCAACTTTCTCCACTATTTGGTATACTCGCAATCTTTTATACTTGGCATGGTGTATAAAACCCTGAGATGAATTTAAAAAGATAAATAAATAAAACAATCTTTTTATAAATCTTCACAAAAAGTGCAGTCTTTCTGACTACCCAGACTGATGTCAGGTATATTTGGCCACGCTGTCAAAACTGAGCTGTGTAATAAAGTCAGCTGTTTCATTATGATTTTTTTCACTCCAATGTTTCATATGTTTTACAGAAATCCTTTTGTCCAAACCAAGTTTCCCTTACGAAGGAAGTGAATTTACCCAGACTACTATTACATCCCCTTCGTTGTACAAACGAGACATGCTTACAATAAAGTTAAATACAAATATGAGTTTCTTACAGAGGATGGCGCAAGTTTAAGGTTTTATCTGCCTAACAAAGTCAATCTGGCAGATGCCTGTATGCTGACATGTTTAGGACTGTAACTAATGTACCCAGTCTATCTTTCCATTATGAGTTAAAACACCTATGGTTTATGGATAAGGAGCTTAGCAATAGAAATCCAGCCCATGCTTATGCTTCTCGTCCAAGTAGTTGCTTTGGTTATCTGAGTCAGATTTAATTATAGACCTTCTCTGGAGCCCAGAGCTTTGATGAGAGGTGAAGAAGAGAGGCCAGCAGAGCTGTGTGGTTAATGCTGATGGGATAGCGGTTGTGGTCTCATCTGGAGCCTAAGAAAGCCAGCCAGGAGAGGCACTGCCAGAAATGGCCCGACTGTGGAGGTCCGCAGTGAGCCCTGATTCCAAAAGAGTCTCCTTCATCTGCTGGTTCTCCCTGGTTGCCGCCTGCCACACGACCTCCAACTCTTCCTCTACTTCCCTGGAGGAGTAAAGAGAAGACAAGGAAGTCAATTCAGTCAAGTGCAAGCTGAAAGCTGGAAATTTAAAAACAAAATGAAATTTAATTTAACAAACAAGAAAGAGAGAAAATAATACAATTAACGTATAACTTTACTGAACCTAAATGATTAGCAAAGAAATTAAATGCAGAAGAATGAAAGAACAAAGAAGGTGAACAGGCTGGGGTAGTGTGAATGTGTGTGTGTGTGTGTGTGTGTGTGTGTGTGTGTGTGTGTGTGTGTGTGTGTGTGTGTGTGTGTGTGTGTGTGTGTGTGTGTGTGTGTGTGTGTGGTGAGGAAAGGTGCTTTTACGATGAATAACAGGTGACATGCAGCTGTGGTCAGGAAGCTCATTCACACATCACTGTGGCTGCAGTAAGTGATCAGGCTGACCACAAGAGGACTGAAAGGTGGATCTCTACTTTCTTATACAATGGAAATGATCTGCAGCCACTAATAGCTGATTCATTTTCAGTGTATCATGTCCTTTAAACCAGTGTCAGGGTATCTGCTGATTTTTACTGTGCAACTGCTACCATCATTGTGTCTACAGCAGACAATGGTGAGACCCTGGGGACACACTCACTGCAGTGGCTCACACAGCTCCATTTCAAACTTGTATCTGCATTGTGCAGAACAAAATTACCTCAGGAATGCCTAGTTCTCCTCACTCCTCCTTTTTCAAAAACACTGGGCTGCTGGGAATACGACTGTATGTCATCTCCATTCCCAATTATTTCTAAAGTAGTGCCTGAAGAACTGTATTTTGTAAATGCAGGAGAGAAAGGCCCAAAGCAGCAATGAACATCAGAATGTGACAGCGGAATCATGGCTGTAGTTGGTTTGTTACATTTCACAGTGGTGGGACTACAAAATGAAGAGTTTGGGCATGAGTATGAGGATGTGGGAGTGTGCAGTAAGATTGTGTTGTAACATTGTATCATTGCCTTAAACTACTCTCCAAAAGGTCAGCCAAAAAAATTTAGCATTAGTTTTAACTAGACCTAACAAACTGGCAGTATGGTTTCACTGTTTTTTCCTTTTTTTCTCTCTAATACAAAGAAATTCTTTAAGGCTCTGACACAACAACCCGACGGCCGACCTTTGGCGGAAAAGGACAGCCTCCCCGAGTTGGTCAAAAAAGTGCCTCGGAACACCAAAGCAACGGCGACTTGAGCGTACGTTCTGTGCAAAACGTAATACGTCTCCATAACAGCAGGCGGTGCTAATATATATATTGTCGCACAAAAAATTAAAACCGGCAGCTGATTGGACGAATGCATCACGTGGGTCTGGCTGCTCCCGGATTTTACAACTGAGCATAATGATGTACGTATTTTAAGCGAGAAATAGGCCATGCAGTTGCTGAATCTGTCTTCATTCCAGATCGACAAAGGTCAGTTTAAAATATTTTCGTCAGATTTTGAGAGGCGTTCCTCACGCTCATCCCGCTCATCATTTCTGGATTAGCGCTCCACCAATCAGATTGGCCATTGAGTCCCGACTGCCCGCCTTCCAATTCAACATGTCAAATCGGCCCAAATGAAGGCTGACGGCTCCTCTGACTGACGACAGCACGGAACACACCGAACAGACTCGAGTCACCAACCTCGCCAGACTGTCCGACGGCCGATAATCGTGTTGGTGTGTCGGCGCCTTTAAAGTTAAAACCTCATGATGCCACAACTGATCTTATCGTACATTTATTCTGTGATGTCAATTGTTTGAAAAAATTACAAGTTAAGCAAATTGCATTCTTAAATAGTCGTGGGCGATATGGCCCTAAAATAATATTACAATCTTTTAGGGTATATCTGTGATAATTATATTTTTTATGATATTGCTAAATACTGAACACGATTTTTATTATTAATTTCATGAACATACAATTGCAATAAAATTAGTTTTAGTTTCACATGACAGCATAAATGTTAACAGTTTGCCTTCAAATATTTGGTAAAAACTAAAAAACATATCTCTCAGTTCTTTAGTTTGTAAACAACAACAGCAACTCAGAGTGAGATTTAGATACTGTAAAAAATATAAATAGTATAACAAAGAGCAGTTGGAATTTAACAGGCAATTACGTCAACAACTCAGAATATTGCCATTATCACGATATGAATTATTCATATATCATATCATGATATATTTATTATACCGGTATTATCGTAAACAATATGATATGGCACACCCCTAGTGGTCATAGATATTAGTATATTATAAGCACCAAGTGTGTCTATGTGCAAGCATATAAGCCTAAAGGCCAATGCCAGCAGTCACATCAACAAGTGTTTAGCATTGTGCAAGTCACAACAGGAAGTACAGATCAGCTCAGGTACATTAACCTGTTACTGGCTCAACCGATTAATAAAGATCAGATATCTTTTTTTGAGCACTAAATCAAACGTCTTCCTGTCATTTAAAAGATGTACTGCTAGTACTACCAGTCATTCTAGCGGGCAGATTTGTTAGGCTTGTGCGCCTAGTTTCTGACACATTATACGCTTGGATTCCAGTGAGTTATTTATCCATGTGTGCTGTAAATACTTAAGATATGCAAGTGTCAGTTTTGCATCTGAAGTGTGCATGCAAAGAAGGTTATGGTGGGAAGAGAAAACTAGAATCAGTAAAATACTAGAGACCATCTTGCGATGGGACCACAAGGCAAGGCTGTTGCTTGGTGCACACGCATTTTCAAACTCTGCCTTCATGTCATTTTAAAGATGGTAATAAAGATCAGAAGACTGGGACCCGAGTGACATTTGTGAAGATGTACAGTAACAGATATTTACCGACGCTGGTTTTGTTTTCACCATGAGAGTCTGTGTGTGTGTGTGTGTGTGTCATCATGGCAAAATGCGGTCCTGGAGACATCTACGGTAGCAGGAACTACCAGAGGCGGTTTTGAGTACTTTGTCAGGTGTTTAGTATATATCTGTCTGCGGCCAGATTGTGTCACTGCAATAGTGTTTCAACCATTAAAATACAGTCCCAAAACTTTACAGCTGTGTAGTGGACGTTGAAATGAAGGCAGAGTTGGAAAATAGGTTGTGGTCCAAGCAAGGGCGACAGAAGTAGCAGGGTAGGAAGTATGGAAGGGGCCCCCCACTCAACATATGAGTTAATTAGCTTTACCTGATAATCTGGGATTTTCACTATGACATGCAAATCACTTTGATTGACAGTGTTCAAACCTGGCAAAACAAACAAACCGCTTGAATTAAATCTCTCTCTCTCTCTCTCTCTCTCTGCCAAATGAAATGGTATCAGCAAGGAAATTGAAAAGCTTGTTCATGATCCCACTACGATGCTCTGCACCAAGTTTGGCAAAGATCGACAATTAGGGTGCACTTTAATGAACGTTTTTTGGCAAAAAAACTCAATGCATTTAAATGGGAAATTTTCAATTGCAGTGTCTCGACCACAGTGCATGCTATCGACGCAAAACTTGGGCTGCTTGTTCGGCATGTTGCACTGAGACTCTGTACCAAATTTCGTAAAGATCGACCATCAGGGCCGCTAAAGTCAACGTAGACCAGATTGGGCCCTTTTTCCCCTTCTGAGGTCAAACGGGACTTCTGATTCATAACTTAATAACTTTATAATTATAACTATTAGAAACATATGCCTTGTTCGGCCTATGTCTTGCTTGTCTTCCTAGCCCTTATAGAAGGTTTTGTATCCAGCCTACGACGGTAGCAAAAGCTATGCAGTTTGCACAGCAGGGCTGTGGAACCTTATTGTTTTTCTAATGAGTTTCTATATTATTATTTTTACATTATTATTCTTTTCTGCGCTATGACCAATGTTTATTTGTTTTGGCCAATAAGTCAATGCATTTACATGGGAAATTTGTGATTTGCAATATCTCTGCGACAGTAAATGCTATCATCATGAAACATGTGATGCTCGTTCGGCATTCCGTTCTGATGTTATGTACCAATTTTGGCGAAAATGGGTCTCTCTCGCTCTCTCTGTGAGTGTTTCTAAATAAAGCAGCAATCACTGGGCTCTGCCAGGGTGTTACACTGCATTCAGATCATATGGGAATAACTGTCAGAGTGGTAAGATTGCTAAAGGCTCTGACATATTCAAACTCAACTGATGCCATTAAACTGTTTTCTGGAGTTTTCTTCCAGATCAGCTTTTTAATACTCTGAGGCTATAATCAGCACAATGAGAGATGTGATGACATTTGATTCTGATCACACTTTGATTATAAAATGAGCATGTCTCAAAACAGCAATCTAAAAACCAATGAGTGATGTCACTGCTGCTCCATCCATTATTTTTAGACTATGGTGACACCATTTGATACAATAGTAATGCTGGAAAATGATGTAATGTTGTTTATTCTACATACCATCAATTGAACTAATTTCCAATAAAAGTCTGACTACTGTAAGTTGACTTTCACCTATTCCCAGTCAATTCTTTTATGCAAATACCTGCTGTGACTGAAGTTCCAAACATAGTCGGGCTGTGCAATTAATCCATTTCTGCTTTGTGAAACTCTTTTCATTAAAAAAGGTTAGGACAATATGTCCAGGCCAAGGACAGCAGAGTAGCCATTCATATTGTGATGGCAAAATTATATTTTACCCAAGTAACTATGTCTTTCTGTATGTGCTCTTGTTATGTCTCCCCCAAGGAGAAGTTAAATACATTTGTCTGTGAGAAAATAGCCAACCTAGGTTTACTGAGATACAACCGTAGTCACAAGGTCTCTACAGGTTATACGACACAACATCCCTGTGAACCAGACAGACCAGAAGGTCTATCTTCATTTGTTATTAGATTGAATTGTGTGCTTAAAGCGATGTCACTCCCTCTCTCTTATCTGTGTATTTAAGCTGATGTTCTTGATGTGTGAATTTTGAAGATTCTTCCACATGTTGCTGCGTGCATCTTGTGAACGAGTTCTCCTATTCTGCGCAGAATATATGTACTTCAATAAATTACAAAAACCTACATTGGTTTCAGTCTACTATTTCTTGTTACTTGTTTCATCTTCAATTATTCTAAAACAGTTAATTAATCTACACCTGCTGCACCCTGGGTATTTTCCACCACAAACTGGTGTCAGAAGTGGGATCAGTGCTGGGTGTCTGCTGGTGAGCTTCTGTGCTGAGCTGAGGACTTGCAATCCGGAACCTCTGCGCCCTCCATGGCCAGAGATAACGCCTCAAACCTCTAAATCAAAGTTTCAGAGTGGAGGATCAGTAGGCACGCACAGAGCTCCCCGGGACACTCCACGCTGATCTAAAAGAAAAGGAAAATCTCCTAACAGCAGGGTAAGTTTATGTTTTTCTAAAAATTAAAATAATTTGAATTGACTTGTGAAGACATAAGAAACAAATACTGTCGTGTAGTGACATGTGAAAAGACTGAAGACTTTTGGGTTTTTTTCTGTTATCTTGACTGCAATAATAACACTCCGGCTACCGTATTCTCAGAGAAAGACCTGGCAGGGTGAAAAGGTGACGATCGGTTAATTTTGTCTTTGAAAAAAAAGCAGCCGCACGGGTGACGACTCCTGCGATCGGTATCGGTTAATTTTGTTGCTTTGTCTTTGAAAAAAAAGCAACCGCGGGAGAAACTACTCCCTCGATCGGTTAATTTTGTTGCTTTGTCTTTGAAAAAAAAGCAACCGCGGGAGAAACTACTCCCTCGATCGGTTAATTTTGTTGCTTTGTCTTTGAAAAAAAAGCAACCGCACGGGTGACGACTCCTGCGATCGGTTAGAAAACGTTTTCTCGGACCCATTTTTCGTTGAATATGGGTTCCAGTCTGTAGTCGCCCGCCCTGGCTGGGTCACTATTTGAGGAAATGGTGAAAAAGTACGGTTTGCAGAGTGTTAAATATGTACCATATTGGGTTGAGAGTTTTGGCTTTCCTGAAAAGGGAACGCTGTGCACGGGCAAGCTAAAAGATCTGAGACAGGGATTAGAGGAAGAAGAAATCAGAGTAGGGGGGAAATCAAAAATTAAAAGGTATTACAAATTAAAGTTCTTACGGGATAACAAAAAATGCTTTCAAATATGGATAAACGAAGCCAACATCAGGGAGAAACTGCAATTACAACCTGAGCCTTCTCTGCTAAACACTGATAACATGCACACACACTCTGTCTGTAATGCTTCTTACTCTCTCTATCCGAGTCCTAGGGTCGTGAGTTTCCCGCTTGGAAGCCCTCCGCCAACACCATCTCACCCACTACAGACAACGCACAGACCAGCCGTGCCCGAGCAGCCACAGACCACGTGCATGCCAGAGGAGAAGACACCGGATCCACTCCCTGCCTCAGCCCCTCCACTGCATCAGCAGCGGACAGAACTCAAAGATCTTGACCCACGCCTGATAGAGCTGCTCGTCCTGTTGGACCTCGAGCGGATATCTAGAAACATGGACAGAGGGTCCCAAAAACACCGCGAGGAGAAACAGATGAAACTGTTGGAAGCCATGACAGCTGCTGTTGTCAACAGAGACAGGGGTCACCCTGGGAGGCAGGCGAGAGGCAGGGGGAGACGACTCCGTGGCAACATTCAACAAGTGGATAAAGTCACTTGTTTCAACTGTGGTCAGCCCAGACATTGGAGACGGATGTGTCCAAGGACGGTGGGACAGAGAAACAACACGGGCGGAGGTGCTGAAAAGTCTGGGGACCACGCTCACGCCGGCTACAGATGAGTAAAAAACCACACTCAAAACTAAATGCACACACAATGCTTTGCAATGAAGAAACTGCTTCGCACTGATACACTGTCTTGCTCTTTGTTTTGTTTGCTATTTAGGATATAGAGTGATACAGATAGGTTTCCAATAAAACGCGTCTGAAGACGATATTCTTGACAGAGTTTATCTCCCCCCACTTTACAGTAGACTAGACTATGTATTTTCTCAGATCCGGTAACAGCTGCCTGACGTGTGTATTTGACATTAGTAACGCTCATATCTGAGTGTGTTTTGGGGTTCTAAAATTAAAATATTAGAGTTAAAAAGTGTTAACGCTGGTCATTTTTATTTGGGAAAATGGGGATTATAATTTTATTTCCTTTTTAGGTAGAATAGACGGCAAGTTAGAAAGTTTTTTCTGACAGGTTTTCCTACAGATTATCCAGGGAAAAAAAAACTAAAACAGGCCACAAACTAATTTTACCCCCTCCGAAGCTTTAGTTGCACAAGCCTACTTATTAGGCAGAAAGGTTATATGTCTCCATTTTGGAATAACGGTTGTAAAGTAATACGTTTTTGGAATTGTGTGTCTGAATACCAATCATTAGTTGGCTAACTATTTTGGACGCATTATAAACACACACTTTTTGCTTAAAGCTCCAAGTGTGCGTTTCTCTCTGTCAGACTGTTAAACCTCCCGTCTGATAAGACGTAAAAATTGTTTTTGCCTAGAGAGATACACCCAAAGTCACAACAAAATGACTGGGCACTCTCGTTTTTCTTTTTTTGTTCCAGATGAAGAACACACAGATGAGTTTTTTGGATTAAAGGATGAGCTTCAGTGCTTTTCACTTGACTGATAAAACCACAGCATATTTTTCTTTACTCATTGTCTCACATCCTGTTTGTTTTTCTCTCCTATAGATCAGGAGACACTATCAGGACTTTTTTTTCCTGACTGGACTGTGACAGACCGACTGACTGCACTGATTAGTTCAGACACATCTTCACCACAAGCGCGTGTTTGTGCCTGCAGGTGCCCACCGTTTGCGGGACCCTATGCTACAAACACACTATTCGTTGTGCACGGTAAAAATAAAGTTTTTTTTCAATTGATGTTTCACTCTCAGATACCGCGCTATCTCTGAGCAACTCCAAAATGTTGATGTCCATTTGATCACTTTTTCTTTTTCTGCTTGTAGTCATCACACGGCAACTTGGACTACAAGTCCCAGAAAAACCACACCATCTAAGACAGGAAGTGATCTCATGCGTTTTTTCCGGTTTTAACTCCCTATTAACTGTTGGGAGTCGTTTCTGACCAAGTTTGATTTTCCTTTAGATAAGTAGGGATTTTGAGCTCTTGTAAAACATTTCGTGTTACGGACTTACTTCGTACACTATTCTTCAGGGGATTATAGGGGATGTTACATAAACGTGTTCCTGTTGATGCATTGTCTAACTTTCCTCTTTTCCTCAGTACTCCAGTGGACACGGAATGCCACTTCTGATCTGTTTTTCTATTTTTGCATAACAACCTGAAATACTTTCACATGCCTCTGTTTGGGTTATTTTGCACTTTCTTCCAAATGAATTAGCCACACTCCGATAACACGGCTCTCCTCTGTCCTTGAAGAAGGACAGCTGGCAGACAGGCTCTCCCTGAGTAACACACACAGATAACGGACGACAAGCATTATACATACAGTTTCCAGGCCAGTAAATCATTTTCGTTAGATGGGAAGATCATTTTTGTGTCTTTTTGTCTAAAATAAACAAACCCAACACTTAGATACTATTGTGATCTTACATACTTTTTGGGGTAACACAATTTGGAATTTGTTACACCACACATGTTTATGATTGTATTACTTGTTTTAGGGTTGTCTATCAACTAGACCTACTAATCAATTTAATGAGTAGGTGCTAAAACCATTTAATTGGCTAACAGAATTTATTTGAACACTTACAGTTTTCTAAACTGTGAGACAACATCTTCTTTAAAGGCGTTGAAATGTGTGTGTTACCATGCAGAAAAGGAGGGGTGTGTTTGTTTTCTTTCCTTACAGAAGCTCAGAGAAGCAGCCAAGGTAGGGGCTTTCACACACACGCACCCAAAGATAACATAAGGCAGGGTTTGTGCATGTGGAGGAAGGAAACCTTTGGATTTCGAATTTAGGTTCAGCAATGTTGATTTTGATACACGTCTTGGCATAGATCGTACAATGTGATATGTTTTCAAAATACAAATTGGATAACCAGACTGAAGCACTCAGCGCTTAGTTTAATTTGTGACTATGCTAAATACTAGACAGCAATTAGTATTATTTTGTGTTGCAAACATGATAAACATAGTTTGCTGGGTATATCTGAGTTTCTTGGTTAAGACCATATTGAAACTGATTCAGGTTTATAGAGATTAGATTCTATCAGCATTTAATATTGTACTCTAGTGGGATTTCAGCAGAACTGCACTATAGATTTTGGTTGCATTTTAGTTACTATATGATAAAATTGTTTATACTATTAACATGATGTTGAAAACGTTTTCTTTTGGTGATTGGTGTTTTAACTTTTGTTGCTTTTATACAGGTGTTTCTGTGTAAGACAGGACAGTGTTAATGGAGAAACCACTAAAACATTATTTATATATACTGAGTGTTTGAGTCATGTGTTTTACATGCCTCAAACAGGAGGGATGATAGTAGCTTCATAAATAAGATGTTAAAAGTATAACGTGTTCACATCATTTGGATTTTTAAGTAGATTTTTAGGTAAATTTTAGTAACAGTTAAAGTTCATTAGGTAATTTGTTTAGCCTAAAAACAGGAGCACATTACACAGACAGTCAGTGAAAAGATAATGTTCCTCTGTTTTTCCTAGGTTTTCCAAGAACTAGTTACAAATCAGAACCGAGGAATCTCTGCATAGTGTCAAATGACTGCCCATGAACTGCAGTAAACCTGAATGCCAAATTGAATAAAATGATCAATATTCTGTTAGTTCATTGCGTATTTCTCACCTAAAATTCTTTCAGAAACTTATTTTAGTGTGCAATTTGGTTGTTTCCCTAATTTGTTTCCACAGATAATCTGATTGATATAAGCAAATGTTGAGACAGGTTTTCATCAAAGTTTCAAGCTGTAGCTTTAAATAACATCACTACTTGCATAGTAGCTTTCCCTGCTTAAAGGCCAAATAAAATGCCTATAATTAAGTTTGTAGCGTTGACTGAGTAAATAAGGTTTCTAGTTTAGCACAATTAGAGACAAAGCATTTCTTGAGCAAAATGCCTGATGCATACATTATATTATGTGATTCCTGTCCCTGGTCAGGTAACACTTCTATTGATAGATTGTTAATTAAAGTGCCCGTGGTTTCGATAACCCACTTAACTTTAATTCATAACAATTTCAGTTATTCACAAATTTTGATTAGCCTTACTTTGTATTGCTTGACAATACTGCCTTGAAATAAACATATCTTTTGTTAATTCACACTTGTTTTGTTTTGACTAGATTACAACGCGGTATTGGATTTATATCGGGTTTAAAGCTACACTCAGTTCATTTAAGATTTTGCCCTAGTCAATTGTTTTTAAAACTTGCATTATAGTCTTCATTTTGTATTTTTAAGCGACTAAATTACAAACTGTCTACATTGCATTATTAAGTGCTAATCAAAGTAAAACACTTTGTTGGTGATTCTTCCCTCTAAACAAATGTTTATTGGACTTTTTCTCTTGCTCCTATACAGGGTTTTGCTGTATTACCACAAGTCAGTGTTAATTACTAAACTAATGACACAGATTATTATATTTGCTGCATATTAAGTCATGTGCTTTGTCATGCCTTAATGAGTAGGGATATGGTAACATATAATAATATAACGGGCGTAATAATAATTAGTAGGGACATAATAGCATTTGAAAATAGGCTAATAATAGCTTCCAAAACATAGCTTTTAAAATAGGATTTCACCTTTTAGGGTGTTACATTTTTTTTTTTGACACAGGTAGGGACAGAGGCCCTAAAGGCACCCCCTCCATCCACCGCTCTGTGCGAAGTGATAGGATAGAATGTATGCAACTCTCCTATGCTCTTTCTGCCATCAGAGTCCAGTTTTCCGCAGGTCTGCCCAGAGCAGCAGAGGAGCCCGGGGACTTTTGTTGGCATCAAAGATCTCGGAGAAAGAACTGGCAATCCAAACGGTGGAAAGGCCCATTCCAGGTTTCTTCTCATCACCCACACCGCCGTAGAGGTCTCTGAGAGGGCAACTTGGGTTCACGCATCGCATTGCCAGGAGAGTCCCGGATCCAGGGAAGGTCTCAGGCGAGCCAAAGCCTGCTACAAGTGCCCTAAGCCAGGTGTCACCTACGCCGGAGGACTGAAAAACGTGCCTGACAGACGGACTCTGTGCACTTTTCAGCAACCCCCCCGAGACGACTACGTGGGAACAAACCGTTTGACAGAACGGCCAGATAACATCTCTAATAGCCAAACATTTGGTATCGTACACTTTTCTTCACACACATGCAGCAGCAGCAGTGACGTCACACATTCTCCCTCTGACAGACATTCCTCTGCTGTGCTCCACACACACACACACACAGCACATCCCACAGGGAGCAGACTCTCCCTCCATCACAGCATGGAGCAACAGAGACCATGGAGAATTCAGTGGCACCAGCCGCGTCTGTGTGAAGTCATCAGATGTGTAACCAGTTTCTTTTTTATCACTGTATGTCTGATTATCGCCTTGTTTATGTTTAGAGAAGTTTGACAAACCACCAGTCAGCATAACTACTCCCTTTTATGATTTCAACGACACTGACCCTTCCATGTAGCCTAGGTACTATGACAACTACGCAGCAGAGAGAACCTTACTCTTTTTCTAGAATCGACTGTCAATAAAGAGAGTTACATTTTCTTCTCCTGCTATGTTACTGACACTGAAAGACGCTCAATTCACTGACCTAGGTTATTTTGTGGTGCGTGCATGTGTTTACCTCGACGTTGTATCACCTCCCAAACCTGACATCACACACTCGCCCCATTTAACACAGACATTGAACGCTTTATCATCCACATGGATGTCCTCCTCTAATGAGGATGGCGGAGCTTTCTCTCAATCACAAATAGCTGGTTAGGCTCAATCAGAAAGTTCACTCGCGATGCGGGTTATAACAGGTCTTGTTACGTCTGTTCTCTCTTCGCCCTCTCACAAAAACAGGCCGCACCCGTTAAACCACAACCGTTAAGTCTGCATGATACTATTTGTGTAATGACCGCCCTCATGCATGTCAAGACTAAAGGGGAGCAGCTTTATACCTCACCGTCCCAACCGCCCGTATGCGCTGAATTCGCTAATCGTCTAGTGCGTTCCCTTAATGGTACTCTGATTAAAACTAAAAACGGTAAAGCATCCGATGCTATTTGGTGAATTTCATCACAGCATGACAAATTTGACTCATGACCTTTGCATAGAACACGCTCGTCTTTTGGGGTCCCACTTGGGTTCGACTACCGACTGCAAGCGCACACTGAACAACACATGCGGAAACGGTAAATTTAAACTTAGTGCATGCTTGTTTTCATCTCCAGGGGTCATCGAGGCATCCATTCTGGATCCATCCAAAACCCACTTGCTTGCGCTGGCCAGATGATTCTGGTGCAGGCTCGTTAGTGGATTTTGTCTGGCTCTGTGGTGACTCCTGATATCAATTTCTGCCACCCTTATGGACGGGTAGATGCACTTTAATTTATCTGACCCCTTCAATTACGGTTTTGTCTTCCCTTGTGCAGGCCACTCATCACTACGCGCATTACATTCCTCCGTGAGGCGGCTTCATTAGGGTAAAGCGAAAGGTGCCAGGGGAAGGAGAGAAATTCGTTTCAGGCCTTTTTGCCTTAGTATAGGACAGTAGCCGATTCACACAATATTGATAAAGTTCACAGAGTCTTGAGAATTTGATTGTAATTGTGAATCTCTGGCTTTAACAACTTTCCCGCATATGAATCAAAAGACTGACGAAACGGACGACTCAGACACAGGGTAACTTTTATTGGACAGCCACTCAGCAATCATTTATCTCATTTAGTTTGATTTCATTTAACCTAAAGAGTGGTGTTTGTTTTGTTTGTTTTTGTTACTTTGTTTCCTTTTTACATTTTACAGGTGATAGGGTTCTTCTATTCGCCTCTCACAAAATGTTCTCATTCAGTTCGGTTTCATTTACTCAGTTTGATTTTGTTTTGTTCCATTTTGTTTTGTGTGAGATATTGTCCCTTTAATCTGAGGGTTTCTTTTTCATCCCTCACAAAAAAAAAAAGCATGCTAACTACAACCAACATATTTAAATATAATTTTGAATTATTTTATTGTGATTAGGTTGGAATCAAAAGAGTGGAGTGTGATGGCAAAATTATATTTTACCCAAGTAACTATGTCTTTCTGTATGTGCTCTTGTTATGTCTCCCCCAAGGAGAAGTTAAATACATTTGTCTGTGAGAAAATAGCCAACCTAGGTTTACTGAGATACAACCGTAGTCACAAGGTCTCTACAGGTTATACGACACAACATCCCTGTGAACCAGACAGACCAGAAGGTCTATCTTCATTTGTTATTAGATTGAATTGTGTGCTTAAAGCGATGTCACTCCCTCTCTCTTATCTGTGTATTTAAGCTGATGTTCTTGATGTGTGAATTTTGAAGATTCTTCCACATGTTGCTGCGTGCATCTTGTGAACGAGTTCTCCTATTCTGCGCAGAATATATGTACTTCAATAAATTACAAAAACCTACATTGGTTTCAGTCTACTATTTCTTGTTACTTGTTTCATCTTCAATTATTCTAAAACAGTTAATTAATCTACACCTGCTGCACCCTGGGTATTTTCCACCACAATATCATTTAAAATATATATTGTCATTATTACTTATCCTTACTACTTTTTCTCACAAATGTCCAACACACATGAGCATTCTCATACAAACTTGCATATACAGTAAATTACATATTTCCATGTAAACGTTTAAGTTCCTCTCTGCTTATACAGTTTATGATCCATTCAAATGCCATTCCATTATTGCTGGCCATGTGCCTCATTATATTTATGCTTGTTGGCTTCATGAATCAACTAACAACCTACTATGTCACACACAGAGATAAAAGATAGAGGGATAGTTATAATGGAAAAGAATAACAGCTCCAAGGAGACAGCACATCATTACTTATGTGCTGTTATTGCTATAATGGCTGATGGATTAAAGCTCTTACATCATATGCTGTTCATACGTCAGCAACTGAAGCAATCAGCTGCCCTGTCTGTACTCAGTAAGCCACTTATTACAGTGGAGGGAACACCAGCATAACTGTACAACACAATTGTTGTACATGCGTATTTAAAATGAAGTGGCAGGCTAAAGACCCTTGTCTTCCAAGAAAACTACAGACTAATCTGTGTATAGCATGCTGGCTGGAAGAGGATGACACACTGTACCTCCACATTCCGGCTCAAAGCTAGAAGAGGGCAAGTTGGGTTGATTCATGTGTTACTAATAATGATGACTCAATTTAGCTGGATTCAACACATACACAGTAAACCACCACCGACGATGCATCAATGAGGATTGGGGATGTACTTTTGTATCTGTTGCTTTGCTGTCTTACCCAGAGCGAGGAGTACAAAAAACTGTTGAAACCAGAGCGTTCAGTTTGAAATCTGAGGTTTTGGCTCACAGGTAATTCTTTTAAATTCGTTTCCCTCGATATTTTGAAGCTTTGGCCACGTTTAATATGAACATCTGACATTGATTATACAGGATTGGTTGTTGACAGGGTTTGAAACAGTGGTGAGATCACAAGCTTATCTTGAGAGCATTGACTTGACTATGTGGGGGAAAAATGCTCTCATTCTTATTAAAGTAAAGATTAATTGATGTTTCTTTGACTGATGCACTAAAAATACTTTTCTTCCTTGAATTAAGAACCTCACAAACTCCACCCTCTGCCTAATTACCTCCAACCCAAACAGCATGCACACATGCGTTACCCATGGCAACCACACTTTTCATTGCTTCCTAAGAAGCTACTCAGACAGAATACGAAGATAGATCTTGCAGCTACAAGACATGGAAAATTCAACAGGAACGTGTGTCTATGTGTCTAGGTGGGATAGCTGCAGTGACCCCAAGGCCACACAGCTGGAGTCTGAGCAATAGTGAAAGGCTCAGCAGCAGCTCCACTACCTCAGTACATCTCCACTACAATTATAGCTTCAGTAAGCTGCAGCCATCTCAGGATCCGGTCTATCGCTCTGCAACAGAACAACATTACCAGACACTTGGCACAGTGGGGTTTATCAGTCTGGTTGGGAGACAGTCACAGGGACCAACAGAGGCACGAGCATTAGACAATCAGTACTTAGTTATCACTTCAACAAAGTCTTCGGCCTTCTGCTCCATAACTGAAGAGAAGTGTGTCATTTCACAAATACAAATGGATAATTTAATAGTCCTAGATCCAGACAGATACTGCTATGGCTGTGTAATCAGGTGTAACATTTACTTTATTATACTATTATTTTTAATAAAGGTGTTCTGTCCTGGATTTATTCCCCAGAGGGTTAAAAAATTAACCTTTTCGTCCACCAGCCAAATGGCTAGTGAATGTTAACATTTTACCAACCACTCATTAGATTGCCATTGTTTTCTTGGTTGGCGAGTATAGCAAACATTTTACAAGCATTTGCCTGGTGGATGGTGCTATTTTGAGCCCTGATTCCCCATATAATATGTTCAACTATGGCTTCTTTTTTATGGAATAAAAACAGATTATGGATTATCTATGGGAGCAGAGTGCTGCTATTAACAAAGTACTCCTACTGTGCGCCAATGCCAGACTTCACTCTCTACTCGCTTTAAAGCACGAAACAAACCTTAGAGAGAAACGCTGGAGAGCAATGGGTACAAAAAAACAGTAGCTACTTGTGTAAAGGTTGCCGTATAATCACCACCCATCACTGTCAATTCCATGCTTCCTTTTTTCTTGAAACTACTGAGTCATTACAAGGAAGTACGAGTTATAAAAGACTTGGTCACAACATGACCCTCACAAAGAAATATAACACATGTGCCTTTCTTCGAACCTCTAATGACAGCTACAAAGGAACAAGTAGCAAAAGAGGAACAGACAATCACCCCTCTGCTGGATGTAACCACCCCTGAACCTGATGGAAAACCAAGTGATAATTAAATACTACTAAAATGTGTTTATCTGCATTCATGTGCTTTAGCATTAATTATGCATGAGGTTCCAAGTGTTTACGCCATTAACATAAAATAAGGTCAGCTATTTGCACTTGCTTGTTTTCCAGTGTGTGAAATCAGGAGAGATTAAGACTGCAGCAACCACAAGCTCCAACCTGCTTTTAAGGAGCAAGAATTTAGATCAGAATGAGCACAAAATCAATGTTTCATCAAGCTGAAACCATTTCTAAATAAACACAAGTTTACCCTGCATTTAATAGTTCAGGGCTGTTCCCTTAGACTTTCTTAAAACTCTATATATACTGTACTATTTTCAATGAATTATAAATGGAATCAAATATTTTTACACAAAATCGATTACAGATATATTATTAACTCACTGTAAAATAATTTTCAAACAATTCTCAGTACCTTCTTAATCTATTCCATAAATTTCAACCATTTATAATGCATGCTCCACAAAATACTGCACTCATTCAATCCCATGACAAATTCTGAATTATAAAATCAGGTAAACAAAATAAAATGAAAAAAGAACTATTTGTCGAAATGGGAATATACTAGATACTTTAGCTACCTTTAATAATATCACTCTTTGCTTCTATGTGGCAGATCTTTCTATGTTGTTGTGGCTGGGCATGTGGAAAACAGCACTGCTTTTACTGTAGAGAGGAAAAAGTGACTGAAAAAGAAGACTCAGTCCCCTCCAGAGCTCCTGGAAGTCTCAGGCAGTGCTGCTTCTCTAGAGGCTACGCAGAACTCAGCAGGAAGGCGGCAATCACAACCTATCAGCAAGTCTGCTGCTATATAACAGGCAGAACACAAAGCAGTGGATCAGAGAATGAGGCATCTCCTTATGCTCTAGCTGAGAACAGGGAAAACCTGGTTTCTCAGAAACACAAGCAGGACAGGAACTTCATCCACATGCATCCCAATGGCTTACAGCATCCAGGCCAGGGTAGCGTGCATGTTTGGTAAATCTGGTGGTGAATGCAGTTTCACAAAGCCAGCAGTACAGCAGTTTGTGGTGTCTTAAAGCCGGTGCAAGTGGTGTGACGGATGTGTGTGGTACTGTGTGTGATTTGTCATTACGATGCCCTCGGGGCAGAGTAGGACAGGATCTTCTAACAATCTGATTAGCTAGCTTTCATTTGATAGCAGCATGCAGCAGGCCCAGAGACCGAGCTAAAAACAGACATACCAACGGGGAATAAAGGGGATATGCTAGACTGTTTCATTTGCAACAAAGTACCACAAGTTTTTCAAGGCTATCACACTGTAGTAGTAAGAATATCATGAAATAATCTTTTCCTGAAAATCAGTCCCAACTCAAATGATTGGCTACATGAAATTCGTATTGTTTCCCATAACCATGGGTCTTTATCATTTCAAGTATTTTGGTGAATACAGTACTTCCTTCACCAGAACACTTCAATTAGCTTAAATGTATAATATGCAGTATTATCCTAAAAACAATGTATATAGACTAATACAAAAATAATTATAGTATAATAATTATATATATAAATCCCTTTTAATCATCACTTATGACCCACTAAAAGTGTGTGGTGGTGTCTGTGCAGTTACCCTGCTCACTGTGTGCGGGACGTTTATGGCCGTCTGCAAAGAGCCTTTGGGCCCAACGTGGGTGTGTCAGCCCAAGCAAATAACAGCATGCAGGGTGTGCAGGGGTTCTCATTCCCAACTGCGACTTTGGTCCTCAGCATCTCATAACGATGCACAAGTTAAATTCACGCACAGACACAAACAGGATGAACCTCTGCATTCACACAAAATCCAGCGATGTGGCACCTTCCCGCAGATATGTGGGTGTATTTATTTGTGATTTAGAACGTTATTGCCGTTAATAATGTTTTATTCCTCTGATTCGCTGCTTTGTTGAGTGCTTAAGTATTTCAAAACAATTAAGAATATATACCGTAAAACTTCAAATAATAGCCCGGGCTTCTATTTACCCAAATCGCCGAAATGCCCCGGCGTGTATTTGAGACAGGCGTCTATAAGAGACAGGCCTTTAATTGACGATGCTTTGCCCGCATGCTGTGGATCCACTCACACACGCTCACCTCCAGCTCTTCACTGACCTTCTTCCTCCCTCCGCCTCGCAGTCTGGCCATTTGGTCGTCTTCCTCGGACAGACGTCGCAGTTCTGCTTTATGTTTACCAGGCATGGATTTAATTAGCGGAGGTAATGTTAATAGTACTGTATGAGTTGCAACAGCTTGACTGACTGACTTCAGTGGCCGTTCTTTAGGTTGGGCTTTTACTGTGAAGGGTATGTGAAGCTAGCGTTATGCTCTGTTGTCACCACATAACGATCACGTAATTCACGTGCATATTAAGTAGCCACATGTATATGTTTTGGTCTTATAATACATCTACAGGTTTACCGCTCCAGCGGAGAGGACGGTTCGTTAAGACAGCAGCTAAGTTTACAAGAGTTTGTCCAAAGTTCAAGATAAACAGTTAGACTACAAACTGACATCTTTCATTTTAGCTTGTTAGTAAAAAGTCGCTAATAGCAAAGTAGAGCTGTGTCGCACAGCGAGTGGACAGCGCAGACAGAGCAGACTGAAACATGTTGATGCCTGTAGAACAGGTAGGTGGGTATATTGATAAGTATTGACTTTTTAATCATGGAGGTTTTATTGTAGGCTACTTACAGTAACGACTGTAGCGTTAGTTCATCTGCGCCAGTGGCAGTAGGCTAAATAATCCTCGGTATCGTTTCCAGTCAGTTACATATGTGCTGCGTGAAGTAACGCACACACTTCGGCTCCGCTATGTTTGTGTGTGTGTGTGAGTGTGTGTGCGCGCAGCGCGGACATCGCTGTTCACAATCCCGTATATCTTCTAAAATGCAACGCTTTTATCCAAATGAATTGTGTTTGACGGGTATTAAAAGATCAAATACAACCCAACACGGAAAAAAACAAAAAAACAGACCCGGCCTCTATTTGAGACCGGCCTTTATTTACCCAAATCTGTTGTCACACCAGGCGTTTAAAAGAGACAGGCGTCTATTTGGGACTCGGCTATTATTTGAAGTTTTACGGTATGTATATATGTAAATGAAAACACACAGTATACACACATACAATACATACAATATGAAAAACACTTATTTTTGCATTTACCCAAACCAATTATTCCCCACCATCCTATGTTGTTTGTCCCAACAGTAGGCCTTTCTCTGTCATTCTAAACCAAAATGTTTCAGGTACTACATATGCAAATCCTGTTAAAATACGGTTGTTCCACCCCCAACGATCTAGCATCTGTAACTGAGAATACACAGTGGGGATTGGAGGATTGGATCGGACGGTCCTGAGGGCGTTAACTGATTTAGTGTGGAGAGAGAAATTGAGCTGTGTGATCTGCTGTGTCCAGTGGTTTACAGGGATGTCAGCATCCACGTGTCTTCTTAACCTGGCGTTGAGAGTGGAAATTGCACTGTACAGATATAAACTACGCACAAAAAAGAAATTTGTGTTTGGTAGATTATTTCTTTGTTACTCTGATATATTGGCAATTTCACAATTTATTAATTTATCAAGCAGGAGCGCCAGTTGTGTGTGGAAGAACCATACACAGCCACAACAGCCTGGCACCTCCTCCTCATGCTGGTCACCAGCCTGGTCACACACTGCTGTGGGATGGCATCCCATTCTTCAACCAGCATTTGTCGCAAGTCAGCCAATGTGGTTGTGTCGGTCACTCCGGCACGAACAGCACGCCCAAGCTGATACCACAAGTGTTCAATGGGGTTGAGGTCAGGACTGCTGGCAGGCCATTCCATCCTCTCCATTCCCACATTCTGGAGGTAGTCTCTGATAAACCCCGCCCTGTGGGGGCGAGCGTTGTCATCTTGGAGGATAGAGTTTGGTCCTAGACTGTGGAGATATGGGATTGCCACTGGTTGCACAATAAGGCACCTGATTGTCAGCACATGGGGTACCAGAAGCTCAAAACAAGAGTCAATAGCAACAGCTGTCTCTGGCATTTTCAGAGACGATTTGGCAAACCTGACCCCAGATAAGCGGACAAAGATGGATGGATGGATTTGGCAAATTTTTCATGGGCGCAACCCACATACTCAGCTCTGCTGCTCACCCCACAAATTTAAAAGGGAAATAAACAGGCTTTTGCAATTTTCCAAAATGTATTGGCAAGAATCATTGTTACAACAAAGAAATCATCTACCAAACACAAATTTCCTTACTTTTTGTGCGTAGCTTAGAAAATGTGGAGAAACATAGATACACAGTACCAACAAAGATGTCTTGCTTTGAAGAGAAGTGATGTGTTGTAATGTGTTATTGCTGCGTTACCCGGTTGTTTTGTTGTGGTGCAGTGTTTCTCCTACGTTGATTGGCAAGTGGCGCACCGCCACAGTTAAATTTCTGCCGCCACGCCGCGGTATCAATGTTGATTGATCTAAAACACGCGCAGCACCTGACTGGGAACGATGAGGATTACCACTGGCCGCTGGGGGGTGCAGATGAACTCACGCTAGTCTCGTTACTGTAAGTAGGTTACGATAAAACCTTCGTGAGTAAAAAGTCAATAAATATCAATGCACTCACCTGTATAGACCGGCATAAACATGTAAAGCGATATTTTAATCTGCTCTGTCTGCTCTCGTCCACCGCGCTGTTTTAGGCAAACACAGCTCTACTCTGCAAATGGCCAATTTTTACCAACAAGCTAAAACAAATAAAGCTGTTGGTTGTAGTCTTAGCTTAGCTTGGCGGGAATCTAGAAATGTGGACAAATTCTTATAAACTGAACTGCTGGCTGAATCGTCCTCTCTCCTGGAGCGGTAAATCTATGGATGTATTATAAGACCAAAACAGATACATGTGGCTACTTAATATGCACGTGAATGACGTGACCATTACCTTTGCGTTCTTCATTCTTGATGATGATGATGCTGGTTGTATTATTTTGCAACAGCATCATTTCATTGCAGATGAGGCATACAGTATGAATGGTAGCCTGCTTATCAGTCCATTCATCATTAAAGCGGCTTTCCACGTCAATTTTCCCTTCAGCCTCTTTGACTGTGACATTTTTACAGCCTTTCTTTCTGCAAGCATTTTCCTGCATACTACAACCATGTTTCCAATCACAGACTTTAACAATCACTCAGTGAACTGCCTCCTAGTCTGAGATCTTTTTCTAGTTGAAGAGTCAGTTATCATTATGGAGTTTACATGTTTTTGAGGAGTTCACTCACACTAATGTACTGTATGTAAAAGAAATAGCATTAATTCAGTAAGAAAGTGAACATTTTGAACGAGAATAGGCATATTAGGTATACATTAATCTTATTTTCTTTATTTGAAAGTCCGGCCTTGGAGTGTCTGCTTGGGGTGGTTGACATACCTGCACCCACAGCTAAAACAAATCCTAGGGGAAACACTGTGGTGTCTTGTGTACGCTCATTTGCTACATTGTTGTACTGTTGTAGGTTTCAATTTGTTGTGTAAAGCAGAAATTCTACTGATACAGATAATGATATTTGAGGTTTAAAAAAATGCAATAAAGATAAATCTGTCAATATCCTTAATTGAACTAAACACACGACATAAACAGTTTTGATAAAGATACTGCAACACAGCTTCAACCGTATTCAATATGTCTTCTCCAACCTTCACCTTCTCCTAATACTAATATAACAAAATTTGAAATCAGACGATAATTAGCCATGATTTTTTGGGGTAAACAATGTAAGAAAAAGACAGATGATTTACAAAAAGGCTAAAAGAGGTCTGTTTGTGTAGACATCTCTATCTGTTTCTTGTCAGTAGTTGTTTTGTTGATGTGCCCGGCTCTGCCTTTATACACACTTTACTGCCACCTCTCGCTGTCTCAGCCCTCCCTCCCACGCTACACAGCATCTCCCCTCTCTCTCCTCCTCTTTTCATTCACACATTTTCTCCCTATCCTCCACCCTTTTTCTGCCTGCCTCCTACCATTCCTTCTCCTCTCTCTCTCTCTTTCTCTCTCACTCACTCACTCACTGGCTCCCCTCCTACCGTTTGGACTGCAGCAGTCTCTCCTCAGCCTCCTGTCTTTCTCTTAGCAGCCTCTGCAGGTGGAGAATCTCCCTCTGGTAAGAAGCTGTCCTCCCCTCCGCTGCCTCCTCCAACACTGCCAGTCTGGTTGACGCCTGCTTTCGGTACACCTGCATATACACATACACACAGAGGAATGAGATGTGGAGTGTTGCTATGAAGGAGGCAGATTTACATGAAGGACAGCGCAGCAGAGACAACTGGAGTGGAGGAGGGGGAGTCACACACATTGGGACGAGGTGAGAACCAACACACACACACACACACACACAAACACACACACTAACCTGCAGATCTTTTATGGAGAGGATGGTGTGGGTGCATCTGGTGTCTATTAGATTGGATGTGTGTGTCCAGCAAATCATAGTTCTGTATTAGACCTATATTTAAGTTGTTGTATCAGCAGATCAGGAGCTGTTGAGCTGCGGACAGTTCAGAACTACTGCAGATGGTGCAGCACACACACACACACACACACACACACACACACACACACACACACACACACACACACACACACACACACACGCTCACACACACTCACGCTCACACACACACACACACTCATACAAGTGGCATACATGTTTGTTGTTATGTGGACTAGTTTGCCTCAAGTGGTGCAGAATAACAGTCATAGCAATGAAGCAAAAGGAGGTCCAGTAAAATAAAGAAAGAATCAATGAAAGAAAAAATTGTAAGAGAGCAAGAGGGCCAAAGGAAAAAGAAACAGAGAGGGTGGATAATGCGTGTTGCTGCAAGGTCTGTATGAGGACAAACAGTGTGTGTGCTTGCCCTCTATTTGTGTGTGGGCATAGGAGTTTATCACTCTGTCTGCTTAATAAAGGGTAAAACAAACAAGTTGTTTTGACCCTTACCCTTTCACTCTAAAGAATTATGGACTATCAAGTAGCTGGCTTGTCTGGATTTGATTCTGAGGCATATTGTACAGGAGCAGTTATGAAAAGTGTCTTGTGTTGTACCGGTGATAGATTTGATACTCATTTATACAGTACACATGGCTGTACTTCTGAAGCTACCCTATCCTTTCTTTAAAATCTAGTAATTATGATACCAGATCAGAGGACTAGTAAGTCATAATTATTTAAAACCCACAAAGCACATTTTACCCCCAACTGCTCCTGCCTATTGTACACAGAAAGCAACTAGGAGCAACCACAAATCACTGAAAATGTGGCTTCTTTTTATAAAGATTTTTTCATAAAAACAGTCAAATGCATTCTCCTTAGCCAGCCAATCACAACCAAGGAGACAAGAAAAACATAGCATAAGTACTGTGCGTGCGTGCATGCGTGCGTGTGTGTGTGTGTTAAAAGAACAAGCATGAAGAACTTTAATACCTCCTTAAAGCAACACTAGAGAACTTTTCCCGCTTCAGTCCCCCTACAGGTTGGAAGCAGAGTTGTCCGTTACATTACATTGTCCAGTTCATTTGAACTACAGATCCGTTACCCGATCTGGCAAACTTGCATAATGTAATGTAACGGACAATTCCGCTTCCAATCTGTAGGAGGACCGAAGTAGGAAAAGTTCTTTAGTGTTGCTTTAATGACTGTATATGTATCATATATAACTAGGGCTGTCAAAATAACGAGTTCATTTCGATTAATTAATCTGAAAAAAAAAATAGCGCGTTAAAAAAAAAATAACGCAGATGAATCCATTCCATATTGACCTTTCACCCGGAGCCGTTCTAGCCACCATTCGACTGTAAAATGCGTTGCTACAGGCAACAGAAACATCGCTGCACGTGACGCTAGTTAACACTACACTCAACGGCAGGTAACGTTAGCCTACCACTAGCTAGCAGCTGGATTAAACACGGTTAAAATGCTGACAGCTAACGCTAAACGGAGTAAAGTTTGACTGTGTTTCACTCACTGTAGAGGATTTCGACACTTCTGCAGCTGCAGCCGTTGTCGCAAAAACACAGACAGAGAGTCCAGTTCAATGAAACTGGTAACCTAGAGTCTCGTGGTGCATTCAAAGTTATTGTAAAATCTGGTGCATGTTTTTGTTGTTCAATAGCAATTTACTAGTGATTTCCTCAGCATATTAGGTCATATTGTTGATTATTATGGTCATTATTTGAACAGTGAAAATAATAAGAGTTTTTTAACTTTATGTCACTAATGCTGATTATTCATCGATTCATTTGAATTGAAATATTTAAAATACTTTCACAGCAAAAAATATGTATGCAATTAATTTAGATTAATTAATCACAGTCTGTAATTAATTTGATTACATTTTTTAATTGATTGACAGGGCAATATATAATATTTCCTATGATTGTGTGTATGGCTGTGGTTTTAAATGTATGCATTTGTATTTACAAAAAAGTTAAGCTTCCAGCACACAAGTGTAAACAATGTGAAAATGTTATGAAAAATCTCTTTCACAACACTTTAATTGCAGACCAATAGTCCACAGAGGAAATAGTCCATATAGAAGAAAATCAGACCATCATTCGTAACACATAGCTTTCTACCTTATCCTACCGACACATACATAATTACAGAGCACATAATATTATAAACAAAACCATGACAGAGCTTATGTGACGTGTATGAGCGCATCATCAGTATGGATGGCTTGACACGTAGTGGAAACGTTTGTTCAGCAGTAAACAAATGAAAAATACCTATTACATGAATGTATGCATGATGTTTGAATACTGATAGCAGCAGCATATGCCCCAGAGCTTATATTGGTATTATTTTCTGACCAAGGTCCATACAGTAAGTCCTGAATAGGCCTTTACCCTTACCTTGAGCATTTCATTTACATCATTATCATTAAATCATCTGTTACAGGCATAGACCAAAATATATGACCTCACTGTCTCTTGAATGTATAGAATTTCATGATTCCCAAAAAGCTTTCAACTATGAGGCAGCTTGTTTTATTACAGACACTTTGCCTTATACTGTACATAGACCAAATATGTAATATGACACAACCTGGATGTTTTTTGTTTTTTTTTAGCTCACTGTTATGTTAAACTATTTTGTCACCTAAAGCTTTGAGTGTCTTTCATTGAGCAACCAAGCATTAGTAGTTTCAAGCAATGAATATACAGTATTCAGTGCATCATCAGACTGTGTGTGTGTGTGTGTGTGTGTGTGTGTGTGTGTGTGTGTGTGTGTGTGTGTGTGTGTGTGTGTGTGTGTGTGTGTGTGTGTGTGTGTGTGTGTGTGTGTCTGTGAGTGAAATAAAGAGAGAGATGATGATGATGTAAGAATGATTAATAATGCAATTGGATACACAGCTCAGAGCAACACTGAAGTAGTGCAAAGAATCAAATTAGCACTAATAGAAAAGTAATCTACATATAGCTATAATGTTTTGGCATTTTAGGCCTTTATTTGATAGGACAGTCTAGACATGAAAGGGGAGAGAGAGGGGGAATGACATGCAGCAAAGGGCCGCAGGTCGGAACTGAACCTGTGGTCGCCGTGGCGAGGACCAAGCCTCTGTGCGCATGCTCCACCAGCTGAGCTACCCAGGCACCCGAGTATCAATCTTTTATTATATAATTTGCACATGATAATTTGACTTTTTGATACTACAATGGTGCACTTCAGTTTAATTTTCTAGAGAGAAATTTGCCTTTTTAAAAAAAACAGTTGTTGACAAAGTTTTCCTTTTGGGACATAATTGGAAGTTGGGAAAAAGGTAATAACTTGAAATATATCGCAGAATACCAACTACCTCCAACTAATCAAAGTATTCTCGTAAGCGTAGAATCAGCCATTTAGAATCATTCAGAATACATACAGGCGAGTCACTCGAATGACGGCTGCCATGTAGCGCCTCCATCTTTAAAATACATGAACCAAAGAGGGACATACCTCCGCCTTTCGCACTTTTAGACTCAGTGGCACCGTGACGAATGCCAGATGGGAAAAATAGAATTAAAACAACAACACGACAGGCAAAGCAAGACCAAAGTTAATATTGGAGTGGCTAGAACAGCTGCGTGTAAACGATGGAGAGAGGGGCTAGAAAGTAATATTCAGTTGGTTATCATATACAATTTCACCGCTAGATGAGAGAAATTCTTACACAATGTAGCTTTAATGACCTGTAACAGCAAACAAGACTTACAGTGAAAAGAACGCACATTTTATATAGTTTTTATTAATGACTTTGTCCGGGTCAGATTTTTCCCACCAAAGTCACAAAATGTGTGACAGATGACGGGCAAAAACCCAAGTCAATCTCAATCTCAGATTTCAACAGATGGAGATAATTATGGGCTTGTAAATGATTCAAAACCCACCCCGAATTTGCCCTCAGGTATGTAATATGTACATATATATTTCATTCATAAATGCGCATTGTGGTTGTACACTAGTAGCCTACATGAAATTACGTCCCCTTCCATTTAGCGCCCGGTTTTTATTTATTTTCAGTCCGCGTTTGTTGTGTTGGCCTATTTTTTTCTTTTCCGATGTCACCCTGTACTAGTGTAAAGCATCCTTGGGTTTCATGAATCTAAGTTATTATTATTACGTTAGTTGCTACAACAAATTTGTAATGCTTCATTTGTTACATTTTGTTTTAAAAAGTTAGGAAAGCAACGTTTACGTCAAGCTTGATGTTGCCTTACATATTAAATAATGATCCCAGTCACTTCCCCTCAGTGAGGCATACATCTTATTCATTAAACACTGGTATCGGATTGGTACTTGGTTTTGGCCGATACCCAGAGCACAGGTATCAAATTGTGACTGGAGAAGTGGGATCGGTGCATCACTAATCCTTACAACTAGAAGCTCTGACTTCTCAGTGTTTGAGAAACTCATAAAATACTTATTCAAAACCATGACCAACAATAATTTAAAAACCACCTTATGTTTTGACAAAGCTGCCAATATGTCTTAAGAAATCAGAAAAAGTTTGGACAGTATGGAAAAAAAGAAAGTAGTGATTTCTAAATGTACTTTGACTTGTATTTCATTGCAGACAATACAACAGCACATAATTTAATGTGTTCCTCATGATTGTTATTCTTTTTTTTTTTCAAAAAAACAAAATTCCTATTTTGGTTCTTGCAACACATTTCAGTAAAGCATTTACCACTTTGTAATGTTGCCATTCCTTTTCACAACACTTAAAGACGTTTAGGGACTGAAGACAGCAAGTGATGAAATGTTTCAGGTGTAATTTTGTCCCATTCTTGCTGCAAACAAGTCTTAAGTCTTAAGGTGGGCAACAGTGCGGGGTCTTCATTGTCGCATTTTGCGCTTCAAAATGCGCCACACATTCTCTATTGGAGACAGGTCGGGACTGCAGGCAGGCCAGTCAAGTACCCGTATCCTCTTCCTCCGCAGCCAGGACTTTGTAATGTGTGCAGAATGTGGTTTTGCATTATCTTGTTGAAATATGCATGGACATCCCTGGAAAAGATGTCTTCTTGAAGGCAGCATGTTGTGCTCCAAAATCTCTATGTACTTTTCAGCATTAATGGTGCCATCACAGAAGTGCAAGTTACCTTTGCCAAGGGCACTGACACAACCCCATACCATGACAGACCCTGGCTTTTGGACTTGTTGCTGGCAACAGTCTGGATGATCCTTTTCTTCTTTGGTCCGGAGCACACAGCGTCCATTTCTCCCAAAACATACCTGAAATACTGATTCATCTGACCACAGTACACGTTTTCACAGTGTGATGGGCCATCCCAGATGCCTCCAAGCCCAGAGAAGTCGACGGTGCTTATGGACACTGTTAACATAGGGCTTCCTTTTGGCACAGTACAGTTTTAACTGGCATTTGTGGATGTAACTACGTACTGTGGTACTTGACAAAGGTTTGCCAAAGTAGTCCTGAGCCCATGTGGTGATATTGCTTATAGATGAATGACGATTCTTGATGCAGTGCCGCCTGAGGGCTCGGCGATCACGGTTGTTCAGCTTAGGCTTGTGCCCTTGTCCTTTATGCACTGAAATTCCTCCTCATTCCTTGAATCTTTTAATTATGTTATGCACTGTTGAAGGTGAAATAAGCAAATGTCTTCCTATCTTTCTTTGAGAAACATTGTTTTTAAACATTTCAATAATTTTCTCACGTATTTGTTGGCAAACTGGCGATCCTCGGCCCATCTTTGCTCCTAAAGGACTAGACCTTTCTTGGATGCTGCTTTTGTACCAAATCATAATTACAATCACCGGTTGACATCACCTGTTTCAAATCACATCATTATTTAACCAATTTACCTGATTACTAGCCCTAAATTGCTCCTGTCCCAACCTTTTTTGGAATGTGTTGCAGGTCTGAATGACAGGAAAGGATGTATATTTACAAATGAAATTAAGTTGACCAGACAAAACATGAAATATGTTATGTTCACATTGTCTGCAATGAAATACAAGTCAAAGTACATTTAGAAATCACTACTTTATTTTTTTTATTTGTGTTTTTCATACTGTCCCAACTTTTTCTGATTTGGGGTTGTAGAATTAATAAGGTTTGACAAATACATCTTCATCATTTGATGCTGCCAAAACCTGGAAATGTTTTGGACTACAAGGAGTAGTCAGGAGGGACAGTGGGTATTTGCAGTCAAAGACATAGGGTAGCTCACAATATCAAACATCTCTGCCTGACACGTTTATGATGAACTCAACAAAGGTTTGAGAGCCCAGGAACAACAGGGTGCTAACCTTGTCTTAGCAAAGCCCTGCTGACAAGTGGATTCTAAATATTCATCTAAAACTTAGTCGGGCACTTTGTCGGTTCAGAGCCATAACCATTAATACGGGCCTATCTCTATCCCACACCAGCATGTGAATTCCCTGTTGTGCTCAGTAATGAATGGAATTGGTATTTTCCATTGGAGAACTATAACCTGGAAAGCAAAATGTATCCCAAGCTTGGCTTGAATCTCCATCAATCCCCCAGGGAGGCAGCAGGGCGACAGCATCAGCCCAGCTGAAGCGGTGACATTTAGCCCTCACAACAAGCCGAGCTGAGCAGTGCCAAACCAATATATCACCCCCCTCCTAGCTGTAGCCCAGAGGCTGGCTGACCTTCTCTACACAGTAAGAACAAAAATACTAAAAATTCATGGCAGGCAAGTGTTTTTTAATACTACAATCCAGAGGGGGATTGTAGTTGAATTAAAGCTTTCATTATTTTGTTACACTTTTTTGTAACAAGTTTCACTAGCACAACTCAGCACACACACACCTGAGAACTGCTCAGTTGTGTTTTTTCATCAGAGACTGATATTTGATTTGCTACTAATAGTCTGAATGCAGAGTAATTTTGATCTTGTGTTAAAGGCTGCTGTATATACACCACCCTATCCTTTTATCTGCCAAACTGCCATCATTCTAATTAACACCTCACAACCTCACTAACAACATCATACTCTTTTATCCAATTCAATTATTCACAAATCCAAATGTTGTAATTCCCTGCAGCAATAACTCCATTCTCTCAGCTATAAAAACATCCTTGCATGTGTAAACAGATTGACCTTTTCTGCTGAAATCGGCTTTCTGCTGTCATTAGGTAATCAAGCAGTTCCATAGGGCAGGCAGACTGCAACTACATGAGACTCTACACCTGATCTTATTGCATCTAATGAGAGTGGATACATTGAATGGGAGCATAGTGAGACAAAATAAGACAATACAGGAATTGAATGGATGAAACTGGTTCACCTACAGCATGTATGCAGTAGAGCAAGAGGAAGTAGAGTTATAGCTGAAGGAACAAGTAAGATACTGTATGTTTCCTAGTGTACTAGATGTTTACTGGACAGCTTCCATTGATAGACAATGCAAGATTATGGTTGTAATTCTCCAACAGAAAAACAATGTTGTTGTACTTGTTTACTCCCAGTGGCTAACTGCTAAATGATAAATACAATTCTAAATATACTGGGCATCTCCCAGTGGCCAACAATAGAATTATGTGGGTATCTTGGCAGCTCCAAGATGTGAATATGTAAAACGTCCTGACTGTGATGCCGGGTGGGGTTAAAAAAAAAGACCATTAACTGTAGGTCAGCTAACATTTCTCGACTCAGTAAAACATACCTGCAAACTAATTAGGTTTGATTAGGGCTGTTAATTAGGGCTACTAATTAGGGCTGTCAATCGATTAAAAAATGTAATCAAATTAATTACAGACTCTTTTATTAATTAATCTAAATTAATTGCATACATCATTTTTGCTGTGAAAGTATTTTAAAGATTTCAATTCAAATTAATAAATGACAAACGTAGTGAAATGACAACCTATCAATCTGCATTTTTGTTACAAAACATATCACTGATATTAATGAGGTATTTTGAAAGTTTTTTTTTCACTCAGTTAAAGCTGGGAGAGATTGTCTTAGAAATCTAAGAGGTGATTTGTTCTCAGTAAATTCAAGAATGAAAAACCAATTGAAGTGATTTTCATTTTTTACACAATACTGTAGGTTATTGAAGATGTCAAACTAACAGCTGTGAAATTTGTGAGAGGATGTCTGAGACATATTACAGATGGTTTGATGCCAATACATTCATTAATGACAGATGTGTTGAATTTAAATATGCATTTTATGGACAATAGGTCACAGAGGAGGATGCTGAGGGATTTGCTAAGGACTTTTTCACTAAATAACAGCTGTGAAATTTGTGAGAGGATGTCTAAGACATACTACAGATGGTTTAATGTCAATGTATTCATAAATGGGAAACGTGCTGAAATAACCTTTACATATTCATTTTACACAATACGTCACTGACAACCATAGTGGATATTCGAAATGTTTTTTTTTAACAGAACGTACAGCTGTGTAAGCGGTTGGAGGATGTGACCATGTACTAGCCTCCCTTGTGTTAATTCCACGCATACATTATGGTGGTTCTGTGCTTGTCCTCTGTCCTGCTCTCTGTTCTCCTCTCTTTCCTCATGTTCAGATTTGACTCTGGTTTCTTCTTCATAATATTTTGCCATTCTTCTTCTCTCTTACTAGTCTGTCTCTCATGGTTCTGCCTGACTTGTTTTCTGTGGGAGGGGGGATCAGGGAGGTAGATTAGACTTCATGGATTACATCACATTAGGCCACTTGACGATTATTTTGAATGTAGGGTTTGCATTAATGATCATCACAATTACCACGCACTTATTATGAAAATATAGCAAGGGTAATACAACAAAGCTAATCAAACAAAGAACAGAATCACACCCATATTGTCTAATATGCTATTCTTCAGATAGACACATGCTTCAAAAATTTATGCTTTGCACTAGGTTACTGATGATGAAAGTGATAACTTATTTTAAAGGATTATTCTACAAACTAGATAGAAAAGCTTTAAGAGTATGTCTGGAACATATAAGAGGTAATTTGATGTAAATTTATTCAGAAATGACAAAATTACAATCTTGAAATGTGCACAAACCTTTATTTGCTGTATTTTTTCTATTTTAAAAGTTTCTTTCTACTAAATTACAAGTGTGAAATGTGTAAGGGCTGCAACTTTCTATAATGTAAATGGTTTGAGAGGTTTATGTTGTAAAACAAAAAACTAATTAAAGATTAAAATGAGTGGTGTTGCAATTTGACTACGGTCCCTAAGTACGTGTATTGTGACGGGCGCGTTGGACAGACATTCTGTTCTTTGCACTCTTAACTACATCGTCATTTTTGGTGATTTTGAGTTAAAAATAACGGTGAAACGTCTGTCTCAGCTCTCCAACATACCCTTAAACTGAGTGAAATCGAGATTTGAAGGTAACATCCGCGAAAACCGACACGTCAAACATTAAACTAACTTCACTCCGCTCCAAACCCTACTCATTAACGTTAAACCAGACACTAATGGGTCTTGTTTGATTACGTGTTCGTTTTCATTTCGCTCATATCTTACGACAAGATACACATCAAAAATCAGATAACAATACTAATGCAGTGGAGGAGATAGCCTTGCCAAAATCCTTCACTTTGAACTAACATTGTAGGCCAACAACACAATTCGCTGATCTTACGTTAGCTGACAAGCTTGCTTTCCATTATAACGTTAACGTTAAACATGTTAACAACGTTAGAGAAAACAATTATATTGTTGGCAGATAACCACACTTACCTCAAAACTAATGTCAGTTTTGGCCAAATGACTCGCCAAAGATGTTTTATTGTGAAGAAGACTGCAGTATGTTTTTGAAACTCCCAATTGTACCCCCCCCCCCCAAATAAAAACTCTTGGATCTACACTATTCACGTGGATGACATTTTTCCATTCAAAACGGCGATTTTTGCCGAAAAGCGACTAGTTTGCAGGTATGGTAAAAGTTAGAAATGATGGTAATTCTCCCCCTAAGCCAGTGGTGGAGGTTAGTTTGCAATGACAAGGGGTTAGTGTAATGACAGAAGTAAGATAAGTAAGCCTCTTTGTCTGCTGGGTTTGAAAAAAAAAAAACTTCAGAGAAAGAATATAGTACCAGCATTTCTGCCAATGGCACATAATATAGGATTAGGATTCCACATGGAGACTAGGGCTGCACGATAGATCGTTTCAGCTTCGACTACGCTGGAGATTTGTATGGCAGCCATGTCAGGACTGCAGAACTGACACAGAAGCATAAAACCATCTTTATTTGACTATGCCTGCCAAAACAGTGATGATCCAAATGCTCAACTGATTCTGTTTAAATGTCCCATTAACACATTATGCAGCTTCCTTACATTGATTTACAGAACTACTTTAACCCTTTTCTCAAATGAATATATCTAGTCAGTATGGCTGAATTAAGATTATTCTGTGTTTTTTTTGGTAAACTAGAGACAGATTTTTCTGTGTTGTGAACAAGGATGAAATATCTGCCAACAGCAGCATGAACATAATCCTCTGGATTAATGGCATACATCAGAGAAGCATCACCAAGCTGATATTCTGACAGCAAAGGTCAAAGCTATCATCAATAATCCACACTGAAAGGAGGAGGAGAGAGGAAGGGACAGGGGAGCAGAGAACATAAGGGATGGGAAGGATAAGTGTCCCAGCTAGGAGTTTAAGAATTTGTAAGAATTTTGTCAGAGGTAGATCCTCCACTGTTTTACTGTTAGTTACATGGAGAGTTTAAAGGTTTTCCCATGGCAAATTGATGACACATAAAGAAAAGATCTTTCCCGAAATTAATATAACTGTCAGTGGAATCAGACAAAGTCAGAATAAATCTAAACCCACCAAGCTACCAAGTAGTATTTACTAGCTAAAAGCAATTTGTTGTAGAAGAGAACATAAATCTACTATTTCCCCTGTATCATATGTTATAAATGCAGGTAAACACAGTGCTTCATCTAGATCGTCTTGCAAACATCTATGCAGAATATTGACTACTGTGTAATTCTGGCTGTAAAGGTGCAGATCCAACAGAGCGTCTGAAGCTCAGTGTTGACTGTAGCTGTGATAACACAGCTTAGACCTTGCTTTTATCTTGGTGATCAAAGTATTTTCCATTATGCAAGAAAATATGTGGATCAAAGTACTTTTTGCTTTTAAAAATATTGACCTGTTATTGATAGTGGTTTGTAGAATAATTCAAGGTGATTCATTATTGATTTTCCCCATGAGCCACAGTGGCGAGTATAACCAAGCCTTAAGTCACTGTTGTTTATCCGACAGGCTGTGCTGTCTCAAAGTCTCCTCTGTGTCTTCAGCTGCAGACTGATGTAACGTTACGTTACGGTGCTGGAATCCTTTCCAGTGAAATACAGTCACACATTACACTGTCAACATTTTAACTGTGTTCAAGCCTGCTAATGTTACTATCTAATGGTAGGCAAACGTTACCTGCTGTGTAATGTTAGCTAGCGTCACGCCCTAGGCTGTTTAAAAATTGCACCGCTTGTAATCTTTACACATTTAAATAGATTTTTACCGATTCATGATGCATCATTACATCCCTAATTACGGTATGTTTCATGGCCTTGATAGCTTGATAATAATGTTCTTACATCTCATAATCAACTGAAAGGCTCTATTGATTCAGACTTCATTCTTGCTTTTGTTCAGTATTTCACACAGGTTAAATTTGTGTCATGTTATGGCATTGCGCTTGGTTTGCTTTGTGTAAGAATGAGATTGGGCGAAGGTCTGAATAAAATTGCAGTTTCATTTGTACAGCCCAATTGTAATGAACAACATGATATGCTATGGAATCAAATGCATACAGGACAAAGGTGCACACTATTGACTAAGTGCAATGAGCAACTTACATGGCAGGCAAACTCAGCTTCCAGTTTAGTGTGCCTAAATAACACATTTCTAGATGCATCTGAGGTGTTTCGTAAAGGTGTACCTCTGTATCATGTTCAAGGACACGTCAAACCACACTCTCTGTATAAAGAGTAGTCTCCCTAATCATCACACGCTGGCTCAGCCTGCCGTTTACAGTATATGTTACTAATAAATGCCAATATAATAAGGGTTACTCTCCAGTCCAGACATGTGCCACAGTAAGATGTAACTGGATCTATAATTACTCTGGAGAGCGGAAACACATTTCCATCCATTCCAGCATCAAGACTCCCTCAACTATCATCCAATCAGTTCCTAAATGTCAAATGTCAGCGTCCTCCCCTGTGTCATTCCTCCTCCATAGTGGAGCTACATAACCGTTTTCAAATCAATGTTTCACCTTTCAAATGTAACATATTCACATTAGAGACCAACTAGTCATCAGTCAGTCAACCTGTCAATAAGTCAGTCAACTAGCCAGCCTGTTAACTAGCTTGTCAGACAGTACCAACCACACAATCACTCCATTGGTTATCACTGCCTTTTATTTATTGCATCATGATTTTTCTTTTCACTTTTGTTAACATGTTATCATGTGAGATAGGACGTTTGTGCTGCATTCATGTGGTGTCAGAATAATCATAAAAATTAGTTCCCGACTAGAAATATTCACACTGCATTTGTGTATGTAAACTTCACAGGATAGCATTACAAACAATTGTAACCTTCACGTTCAAGTTCATGTGGCATAACTAGGAGCTGGATTTTCTCTTGCACATTCCCAGTGCAGTGCCCTTTATTTACAATATTTATTAGGTAGTTTGGGGAAAACTGGGCGATTTTGCTCCTGCAAGCTGGTTCTTTCTGACATCTTTCAGAAGGCATTTTAACGCAATAGACTGCTGGCTGAAATATTTAACAGTCAGCAAGTCACAGAGAGGCCTGCTGGGCAATTGCCAGTGCAACATCCACCTAGTCAATCTATATTTCATGGCCATGAATGACTGACTGGCTTTTCTTTATATAGCATCAATCCAACGGGAGGGGGACTTTTTAATGACCAAGTGAAGAGGTAAAGTAAGAAGTAGCAACAGTAATGAGATATCTGCAACAGAATCATGCACTAAACCTTTTCTAAACACTTTTAAAGCTTTATTGAATAACACAGAATTTGACAAAATAAACCTAGACCTGAACAAATGCTGGAAGTCCAGTTTCAGACTCTGCTGCGACCCTGTCCACTTAGTGCATGGCCCTGAATTATTAGTTACTTAACAAGAATGTTAAAAAACATGAGGTTGGGGTGGCCTCTAGCTCACCCAGTAAGAGTGTTCACCCCATGTTGGCTGAGTCCTGCAGCGGCGCGGGTTCGAATCCGACCTGCTGCCCTTTGCTGCGTGTCATCCCCATCTCTCTCCCCCTTTCATGTCTATCCACTGTCCAATAAAGGGAAAAAGCCCCAAAAAAATAATCTTTAAAAAAAAAAAAAACATGAGGTTGAATTATTAAAACTACATATTCCCAAAGTTTATGTTTCCAATTTCAAATTCTAAAAATGTACGTTTAGACACATGGCCATGATGAATCAGGAACACCAAGTAACATCTCATCTCCATGAAATTCAGTTTCACCTTCAAAAGCTTCAATAATATGTGACCATAAACCGAGCTAATGAAAGTAAGCTATAAAGAGGAAAACAGGCATTTAAGCTCATAACCACAAAAAATGATGAAATGATTCAAATAGTTAAATTAATCATTGTATTCATTTAGAGACTTTATTGTATTTTCATATTATGAAGATGTTGAAATTCTAAAAGACGTATCTGAAGATGACAGTGATCTTATCTGCCAGTGATCTTATCTGTTTCTTGCTGTTTCTCCATGGAAACAGATCATTGGAGTTTTCTCGTGTCAGCCCTTGATCTATCTATAAATTGCAGGAACGTCTGTCTGTCTGTGTGTTACGCGCATCTCTCGAACCGTTAGTCCGATGGATTTCAAACTTGACCGGTGTCTTGCTACGGGCACAAGTAAGTGCGGTGCCAAGTTTGACGTTGTCTGGATTAGAAATGCAAAATATACCGTTATTTATATATATATATATAGAAAAATAGGGATTTTGGAGCACAATATGCTGCCTTCAAGAAGACATCTTTTCCAGGGACGTCCATGCATATTTCAACAAGATAATGCAAAACCACATTCTGCACACATTACAAAGTCCTGGCTGCGGAGGAAGAGGATACGGGTACTTGACTGGCCTGCCTGCAGTCCCGACCTGTCTCCAATAGAGAATGTGTGGCGCATTTTGAAGTGCAAAATGCGACAACGAAGACCCCGTACTGTTGCCCACCTTAAGACTTGTTTGCAGCAAGAATGGGACAAAATTACACCTGAAACACCATCACTTGGTGTCTTCAGTCCCTAAATGTCTTTTAAGTGTTGTGAAAAGGAATGGCAACATTACAAAGTGGTAAATGCTTTACTGTTCCAACTTTTTTTGAAATGTGTTGCAAGAACCAAAATAGGAATTTTGTTTTTTTGAAGAAAAAAACATTAAAAATCATGAGGAACACATTAAATGATGTGCTGTTGTATTGTCTGCAATGAAATACAAGTCAAGGTACATTTAGAAATCACTGCTTTCTTTTTGTATTTGTGTTTTCCATACTGTCCCAACTGTTTCTGATTTGGGGTTGTAAATAGGAAAATGTTGGCATTATTTTGTCACTTATTGGGAGCAGTAGGCTAGTTGGAACCAGTTACCTCCAGGATCTGGGCTAAGCTAGGCTAGCGGTGAGTGCGCCAGACAGAGTTACGACACGCACAGAGATGAGAAGCGTATGTATGGACTTATCTAACTCTGGGGGATACGGTGAATAAGCTAATGTCCCAATAAGTCGGTGTGTTCCTTTAAGGATGGTTCAAATGAGTTATTAAGCTATGATTTCCGGCTGCCCAAAAAATCCTGGACACAGAAATGGTGAAAAACTGTTTAAGTTTCCAACTGTTTTCACATGTTTTTAACAAGTATTTTCTAACATGTAGGCTATAATGCGTTTAGAAAGAAATCACTGAAGTGCATGTCAGAAACATCAGTTTGTTTCATGGCAATTTCCGCCATTCTAGTTAAAGTTGCATGTATTGCTGAACTATATAAATACTGTTGTCCATCTCTCTTTTTCTCAATGTGTCTCTATATTTCTCTTACCTTGTCCAGACCATGACTTGAAGATGAGCGGCTCTCAGGCTGAGCTAGAGGAGAAGGACTGTCCTCCACCAGAGGAATTAGAGTGTAAAATCTGTTACCATCGCTACAATGCCCACAACCGCAAGCCTAAGATCCTGGACTGCCTGCATCGGGTCTGTGCCCGCTGCCTCATTAAGATCCTGGACATTGCTGATGGGGCAGGCTTTGTCTCCTGCCCCTTTTGCCGACACCAAACCGAGATCACAGAGTATGAGGTGTCAGCCCTCCCTGATGATGCTATCATCATGTCCCACTTGGCAATGCGGGACAAATCCTGGAGCGCAGACCACAACAGGGAGGTGGTTTTGACCCCAACGGGTTTCTGCTCCTCCAGCCCATCTCACGATTCCTCCAACTGCCTGGTCATCACTATAATGGAAGTGCAGAGGGACTCCCCAAGCCGAAACGGCAGCTCTGACATATATGCTGAGCAGAGCCTGGACTCAGTATCGATGGACTCCAATGGACAGGCTGATCAGGACGCTCTGTCCAAGTTCTGTAATCACATCCCACGCATTCTGGTCTGGTTGCTGGGTTTCTTGTACTTTGGCTCACTGCCTCTAGGAATCTATTTGTTGGTGATCCAGAGAGTGACACTGGGTATTGTATGTGTTAGCTTGGTGCCATCAAGCCTGACAGTTTGCCTGGTCTATGGGTTCTGCCAGTGTCTGTGCCAGGGCATGTGTGACTGCTACTCCAGGGGCTGATAGGATGCTACATCAAAACTGGTGGTCCTAGGATGGGATAAAGTCAGCTGCAGTAAACAGGTTTTTTGATGTGTTTTGTGAATAGGGGGCCCAAAGGTAAAGATGATGCCGCCTCCCAGTCAACTATCTTCATGCAAATAATAGGCCAGGACAGAGACCTAAGACTGCCTTTAGTATTTGTCCGTGCTTTTGTTAGGCCGACCGCTGCAACTAAGAACCAGTTTGGCCAACAGGAACAGGGCCCCTGACAAGATGTGTTATTTGTAGCATCGCCTATACATTTCTGTATGTATTTAACCTTTATTTGTTCTGTGCTGTGTGTGTGTGTGACCTAGTCTAACATAACATTTGAAAGCAGACCTTTAACGTTTGACTTACATAACAACAGCACTGATAAGGGTTAGTCCTGGGCCCTCATTTATCAACACTGTGTACCAACATTCAATCTTTTTAAAGTGAAATGTGGGATTTAAATTACAGTTGGAGTACTTACTTGGTTTTCTCAGGATGTTCTTAAGTTAGTTAACAGTGCTAACAACTAACAACAAGCATGCTAACAACAAGCATGACTGAATAATTGTGAGTTACCAATAACAGAAAGGGAGGAAAATCAATGTTGTAGGCAGAGAGTACAAATACTGCAAACGTTTAGTTTGTTTTTTACTTTTATTTTAGTGAGTGTACTTCACATTTATAAGTCAGCATTTATGGTAGAACTAAATGTTGGCAAACATTTCTTCCCTCTGTTAAAGCTACAGGTAAATCAAAGTTGAATATGTTAATTGATAATCTTTTTATTTTATTTTGTTTTATTAATAAATCTTTTGCGATGCTGAAATCAGTTGGAAGCCGTTGGAAGCTAGTGGTGGGGACGTTGTCGTGGGACCATGGTGCAGTTTGTTTATAGCCTAATGTTAGCTTTACACTTCTGGATTGCATTTACGCTTCTAAAATCATGAAAGTAGTGTCCATTTGTGAAGATTATCTTGCTGAACAAAACGTGTTAGCATCATAAACCTATGTTTGCCATAGAGCTTATTTTCTGCAATAACCCAAAATCTAATGAAATGGCTTTTTGTTGAGGGAATCAGGGCGATGCCAACTTTCGGTTTGGCCTCCAAAAATACTTCTTCCCTGCATCACTCTATGACTACTTACAAACAAAGAAAACATACAGGCTACACCCTGATTGGACAAGAGCTTTCACTCGCTTACTGCTCCCGGATTTCAAACGGACCAACTGCTAATTTGGAAACTTTCTCTTATATTACAAAAAGAATTCACCTAAATGTAAAAGCAGCCCGATCAGGCTCCGAGATGACGTTATCTTCTGCCTTCTGCTTAGAAGTGGTGTATTTACAGCTCACAGCAACTTAATATGATATAGTCTCTGGCGTTTGATATCGAGTGTCTGCGAAAGATGTTGGTGCACATTTCTGATACGTCATTAGCATGCATTGCCTCAGAGGACTAATTTGGCTTTACTTTATAACGTGAACGTCACAGTCACCCTGAACATCACGCTCAACCTCGTTAAACAATCTAGCAGTTCAACAAAGCATTGCTTTCGGGTAAAGCCCTAACTGCTTATTGCATGTGCCACACTCGTTCTCTCTGTCCATCTCTCTCTGTCTTTCTCTCTCAATGCCTCAAATACAGACACACACCATACAGAGTTGTGTTGAATGGATTTGGTGCATCTGAGGTATAAAACAGACTCATATCTCAGGTTTTTTGATACACTATTAATGTTAAGCAACACACTTTCCATTCAGTTTCTTGTTGAGTTGAACATAGCAAGGCTGCACTGTTGTATTTTGTGGTACTAGTTGTGAAAAGCTCATTAAACTCAAAAGCACGGTTTGTCCTCTGTTACTTTCATGCTGTAAGTCACGTGCACATTCTGCCATACTAAAGCCATGCAGATTTGTTGTTGTGTGGCATCTCAAGGTTGTGAGCATTATTTATGTGGCATTTTGATTTTCATTTACACGTAAGACAAACACTCCCCTACATGTACTATCCTGGCATATGGACTCCTGAAAGAAAGGTCACAATGAACTCTGTGTGTATGTGTATATATATGTGTTGTTTTAACTATTATAATTGTTTTTATGTAACAAATGCTTTGCAGAGTACAGCACATGTATGGTGGTGAGCGTCTGGTGTCGTAAGGCTGCCGTGCATCACCCAGGTGGGTGCTACACATTGGTGGTGTTAGAGAGTAGTCCCCCCCCAAAAGCGCTTTGAGTGTCTATAATAAAGCGCTATATAAATGTAATAAATAAATTAACTGCTTAAAGGAAAGCTTTAGACCATAAATTGAGAGTTTCATTACGTAAGTGGAACCTTCTGTTCATAAGCATGGTGGTTAAGAATTTTTGGGTTTTATCAATTCACTTTTCTTTCACATATACTTTTGGGAGAGGTTGAAACTATTACGCACATTTGGCAATTACCAACTTTCTTTTACTCATAAGAATTCTACATTTCATCATCTTCTAGGAGTCCATTTAGAACCTTTTCTGTACAATGTTGACAACCGAGGGCCCTGGGCTGATAACTTTGAGTGTATTTAATGATAAACTACAGGTAATGATATTTCTCATCAAAATGGATACTGTATGTAGCATTTTGAAAAGAATATTAATTCTATGCTTAACCCTTCCTCTACAATGTAAATCCTGTTCATTCTCTGATGTTGGGGTTCTATATATTTTTTTCTTAAGGCGCCGACACACCAACCCGATTATCGGTCATCGGACAGTCTGGCGAGGTTGGTGACTCGAGTCTGTTCGCTGTGTTCTGTGCTGTCGTCGTCGGAGCCGTCGGCGTTCATTTTGGCCGATTTGACTTGTTGAATAGGAAGGCGGTCCGTCAGACTCAATGACTAATCTGATTGGTGGAGTGCTAACCCGGAAATGACGAGCGGGATGAGCGTGCGCCTCTCAAAATCTGACGAGAATCTTTTAAAATGACGTTTGTTGATCTGAAATGAAGACAGAGTCAGCAACTGCATGGCCTATTTCTCGCTTAAAATGTTTTCAGAAACACGTTTCGATGAACTATTTTCGTAAAATATGAGATCGTATTCCGAACGAGCCACCATTTTGAAATTCGGGAGAAGCGAGACCCAAGTGACGAGTTTGTCCAATCAGCTGCCGGTTTTCATTTTTGGGCGACAATACAGATTAGCGCTGCCTGCTGTTATGGAGACGTATTACGTCTTGCACATGCGCAGAACGTACGCTCAAGTCGGCGTCGTTTCGGTGTGTTCCGAGGCACTTTTTTGACCAACTCGGGGGGAGACTGATCAGTCCGACTGCCTTTTCTGCTGACGGCCGGCCGTCGTATTGGTGTGTCAGAGCCTTTACCTTTCCATTGTCAACTTCTTTCTACTGCCGTTTCTGTACCCACACCCTCTATGTTTTCTGTGTTTCTGTCTATGATTACCTGACTGCAGCTCTCAGCTTAGTGCCACACCACAGATTACAGAAGCTACTAGACAATGAAATAAATGGAGAATTATTTTCATATATTTTGTTCTTTTTTTGTCTGCTGCCTGCTCATTTAGTCCACCGTTTAAATGTCAACAATCAACATCGCATCAAGTTCAACAACAAGGATGCTGTTATTATATCTCAAACCAATAAAATCACAAAGGTGAGGACTTATTTGTAATTTTACAGAAAAAAACAGAGGCATTTTAATCATCAATCCACTAGATTTCTAAAGCCTCTTAACCCAATTTGTAACAAGATTCTACAAACCTTCACAAGATTGATGCGATGGCAGTCTGGCTGCACAAGATTACTTTTAGGTGTCACTAAAATAGTGATAGCTCGGAAGAGAGAGACAACAAAAGAAAAAAGAAAAAAAATAATGATGTGTAACTCAGCATGATAGTATTTCTAACTTGACAATTTACTTTTTTTTTATAGTACTATGATGGTCAGGATAATAAAGCAATTAAGTGCTGAGACTGGTTTATACAGTACTGTGCAACCAGCCAGAGACAGACAAAATAAAAAAAGACATGAGAGATGACAGACAACAGCAGCAGGTCAGACAGTAGAAAGAGATCTCATTTTCTGCCTGAGTTGACAGAGCTGTGGGACAGAGTGCTTGTCAGTGGAGCATTTGCCCTGCTGGTTGTACTGTTTGACATCTACAGGACCCTGCCTTCATCTTTCTGAGCTGAGTGGCAGGTTACATTAAAAGAAAATTCCCCTCCCCTAGATCTGAAAAGAGAATTACCACATTGGTCCAAATATAAGACAACCCTGAATATGAGAAAACTCATATTTAGGTTAACCCACTAAGCTTACTCTACGGACTATTTCTCCTTTTAAAAATGGTACACAATGTGTAGTGTAGTCAAGTGTAGTTTGTCAAGGACAAGTTGTAATGATAAAGAATCCTTCAGAATTTAACTTCCTGGTTTTCATCTTTCAAATAGGAGCCAGAAAGTGCCTTTAAACACTTACGCTCTAGCTGACACAATTAGCCAAATTGATCCAATGAGGTGAGTAGAAGAACTATTAATTTCTTCAATTGTTTAAACCCAAAGTTAAAGCACTACTGTAAAGATGGAAGGTTAAGGGTCAGAGGTCACAACACCCACTGTGAAGGTTCTGGGAAAAGAAATTCTAACTAAGAGCAAATGAGAATTTTGAATGGGAAGAAACGTTATATTGACGTCAAGCAACATGGGTCACGCAATCCATGGGTCACGCAATCCTGTGACGTGGCCATCTTTATACATGCATTCACTAAAATATTTAAAATGTTCAGATGTTTTAAGGAGATGGAGGAGCAGGACTTTTAATTACCCATGAATAATGTAGTTGCAATCTGCTTTCTCTTTATAGCACACACTCAAAGGGATACTTTGCCGATATTCAACCAACGTTGTATCATAATACTGTTGGTAGTATGTGTCAATGAACTATGGTAAACTTCCCTCCATCTTACTAGTGCCTAGATCCTCCTCACAGGCCAGCAGAAAAACCTCTAAGTGACGTTTTTGACACAAAACGTGTCACTTGGAGGTTTGCTTCTGGCCCTAGGGCCTGTTCCTCTACTTCCGCATACGGACACAAAGTGTATAGAAGCGGATCGAGAGAGACAGCCGCCCTTCTTTCTCTTAAACTCAATCTGTAAAACTAGGCAGTGCCGATCAAATATAAACCAAGATTTGATCTGGTCCAGGAGAGGCAGTGCATTCTGGTAGGTTTTCCACCTTTTTAGCAAAAGGGAATATAACAGATTCTTTTCTCTGTTTTCTCTGGTCCTGTAGCACCAATTTCTTTAACACACAATCCTCATCTTTTCAATTCATAAGGTGGCAACATGCATCGCAATCACGATAGGTTGATAAGAGTCAAATGAGAGCTACAGTTTTTAATTGGTCACTTAAATTTAATTTTAAAGTTGACAGTTCATTTGAGGTCATCAAATGGGGAGGAGATAGGGGTGAGGGGTGAGGGGGAGGTAATGCTCTCGTGGGAAGATGCTGTATCTGGCACTTGAGAGTCAGATCCAAACCAAAATCCTTTTGGCTAAATTCTATACATGGGATTAACTGGTGGAATTTTAGACCTGGGGTAAATTTAATATATTTACACTTACTGTACAGTTTTGGAAACAGAGATCATTTTACCATCCTCACTGACATAACTGACTTTTTTGTGTAGTATATTTTCAATGTTCAACAACTGAACCATTGGGAAAAAGACCAGGAATCAAAAAATGACGAGATTTAAAATAAACCAAGGGGCAGGTTAAAGAAGGGAAGTTCTCTAGTGCAGTGTAAACATAGTCAGTACAGGTTTACGTACGAGAATGCAAACATGATATAAGAACAAATATCTGGTTTTATCCTCAAATGTGGGGATTTTCTATTTTTTTTGTGTTATGTAATTGTGATTTTTTTTTATTTCTTTTTTTACTTTTGGTTGAACACAATTAATCTTATATCTTGTGGTGGGCATTTTTCCATTTCTTTTGCATTTTATACTAAACCACTACAATACCTTAAAGTATAAAGTGTTATTCTTGGTTAATATCTAGTTTAGCTGGCAGAGAATGAGGGAGTAGTCTAATGAAGTATAAAAGGAGGAAGGGAATAATGTCCTTCCACACATCTAACATTAATAATTCTTCTCTTTCAATGGTCTGATCACCACCAATAGAACTCACATTCACACACACAAATGCATACCTCTTTCTGTCTGGGCTGTTGCTATAGAGACGCAAATAAAATTGTCAGAACCACTGAGATGTTTTTTTTTTCTGATGTGTCTTGGATGACAAAAGCCAATGACAGCTGGAACAGAGAGCACTGACCCTAGAGCAAGGCACTAATACTGCCAGACTAATGTCATGTTCATGTTTGGCATAACAAGGGAAGAAAGGCTGTACCAATCAGTATCGCGGGACAACTGTCAACCACAGCAGTAAGATTTAAACCAAGGTGGCATTGCAGGTAGATGTAGAAAAGGTTACCATGGTGATTTGCTAGAATAGTATCCATGTTGTTTCTATAGAAAGGGATGGAATAAATGCTGTTTTCGTCACAGAATGGATGAGGAGAAGATGCCCCGTCTTCCTCTCCAGTCATTATGTATATACAATATGTACATATACAGTCCTACTATTACAGCCATCTACACTTTTATGTTTAAAAGCATACATCAGAAGTGATTAGTGTAGTATGAATCAATACATTGAGGTGATTTTAAACAGACAGTCAAGTGTTGTAATAAATCTTGCATTACTTGTATATTAAAGCTATGGCAGGTCTGAACTAAATGGAAACTTTTATATGTAACTATGTAATAATAATGTTGCCTTTAAAGCCAAACTTTTAGACCGGTTGCTGCAACAAGATGCTACATCCCCCTTGTGATCTGCTATCTGTCTGCACATGTGCTTCATTCTACTCATAAAGTTCTTTGTACAAATACAGTACTTACCATTCTCCCCTAACTGAAACTAATCCATCGGTTTATGATCCACACATTTCCAATTGTAAGCCTGCTTGCTATGTTTTTTAAATTATATCTGTATTGTACATTATTCTGGATACATGTCTCAGTTCTGCTTATCTGTGTCACATACATATAGTCCATATATAGACAGCTTAAAATAATAGTATTTAGGTACATTTCCAGCTGCGTATATAGTGGTAACCAGTGGCCAGTGGATTGCAGATACACTATAGCCCCAGTGGTATCAGTTAGCAACAGACAGCAGAAAGTAATTAAGCAGCAGAAATACAGTAGATGTAATCAAACAACATTGCCACAGATATAAGCAAGTAAGCACCATAACTACAGTACAAGCAGTAGCAGTGTCACAGGGATACTCCGAGACAAATGGACCAAAGTCAAAGAGACACACATGCAAACAGCTATCATTGCTGGTGTTTTCTTTACATTTAACATGCTGACTGTGTGTGCTGTTGATTCTACACTAAGGTAAAGATGGGAAATGAAGTGGAGACTCAATGAGTGAGAGATGGCAATCTGAATCCATACATTTATGCTTTCTGAGTGGTGGAGACGGTAGTAGGATAATCATTATTATCAAGTGCAGTGGAGTGGGCTGATCAATAGGAAATAGATTGGGGGGTTATCTTGGGCAACATTAACTTAAGGTAAAATGCTGTGTTTCAGTGTAGACTGTTGAGGCACCAGCTGAGCCAAAGTTGTAGCCTCACAAGCTACTGTGGTATCAGGGGTTAAGATCAGATTAACCTGCCTGCCATTCAGCATGGTTGTTTCAGGGCATAGGTTAGACAAAGACTCTCCCCATCTTTGATCAGAATACACAGATGGACTTGACTGTAGTGTGAAAGTGACGTTTGAATAAAGAACCTTACTTTCACTGCTTCCTGTAGTTTTCCGAATTGAACTGTGCCATTTAGAATCCTGCTGACGAATCCCTGCTTTTCCTGCTGAAGAACTGAAGCCTGGGGAGGTAGAGAGGGAAGACGGGGGGGTTACTGATCTAAGAGAGGAACACAGACGGGGGGTAGAACACACAATTGGAAGAAGGAAGTGAGGGATTATGGGAGAAATGGATATAGGAAAAGAAGGAAAGACTCTTAAACTGTTGCCAATTTACAGTAGTCCTGTGTGAGGCACAAACGCTGACACAAACAGCCTATTTTTAGTATAATAAAACTAATTCTGGTTCAGTGTGGCAGGTGTACTCTGGTTTCATTTGTGCTGTGAAATCTTTCTGTGTTTGTTGCTGTTGTGCTGTCAACATTTTATGTTTGTCATGGTCCTTGATGTGATTTCATACCTGCTGCAGATCAAATTTCCTTTGGGATAAAAAAGTTGAAAGTTGAAGTTGAAGTAATCAAAGGTCTAGAACTTAGGTGTGCAGAGAAATGAGAGAAAGGGAACGAAAAGGATACTTAAACTACTAAAAAATAGCATTAGTCGCTCATTATCAAATTAATAATCAAATCAAAACAATGGTGAATACCCATCAGGCAAAAAAACAGCTATTTCTGTGCTAATGTAACATAAAACTTTGACTTTAACTCCAGCTTGCATGCACAGTATAATAAAGGTGTTTTACAGTCAAGTGATTGCACATTGTCAACACAACAGTCCCACATTCTCCTCATTTAGGCTGACATGGATCTTCTCCACACAGGTACAGTATGTTAAAAAAAGAGGCTGTGATTAAGAAGGGAAAACAGGGAACACACACACACACACACACACACACACACACACACACACACACACACACACCTCTTCTAGACAAAACGGTTCTTTAGACCAGCTACCTCTTATATGGTGTCAGTCTGACCTTCTACACATGATGGGCTCTTGCTTATGTTCTAAAAAGCAAGCTATGGCAAAGTCCCTGATCTATTAACATTTACCAGAAAAACCTTTTCTGTTCCTCCGCCAAACACTCAGCCAACTGAGCCAAGTACGTATTCTATTTGTTTCAGATTAGTTTTATATTTTTTGGTTTGACATGCTATATTTTATGGCTCTGACCGTAAATTCATCTACCAACATTGAAGAGCACCTCCTCTACCAGAAGTACTCTGCCTAAATAGTGATAGTATAGGCACCTAAAAGAGTAAATGATGTTAGAATTATCGTTAAAAATGACTAATCCAGTCAGGTACCGTGGCTCTGAAAGAACAAAAGGTGCTATTAATGGAATGCTAGGAGTCTTCTGTTAATCATCACAATGCTCCAGCAAGAAAAATACATCTTTGAAAGTCAGTGTTCTGTTTTCATGCTTGTGTATTTTCCTTGCTGAAAATAGATCAAATCACAAAAAATGTACAAGCAACATAATCTAAAATGATCTACTTTGTTCCCATCATTCCTTTCTCTCTTAACTGTAGACTATCAATATAAGTAAAAACCTAATTGATTATAAGCTTTGACAAAATTGAAGCCTTGGTCGAAGAAAAGAAATGTTCTGTTGTCTGTGACCTTGTTTTTATTATTGTTTGCAGCTTTAAGCAGCTCCTCCATTTCCCCTGTGCATTGCATTATAAGCTAATTTAGTTAACTGACATCTTAGAGTATATATAATGTCATTTGTAACCCTAGTGTGAATGCACTGCCTTCTCAAAAGCTGGTTAGAATTACAGTATGTGACAGTGCAATTGCTAGCCTGCAGTGACTCAGGTATTTAATTTGTAATTTTTATTTACCAATGCTTTTATTCATGGTTATCTTTTTTTATTTTTACTGAACTTAGTCACTCACTTAACTCACTTTATGCCTGCTGTCCTTGAGATAACTGTAGGCTATAAGGATGAAAGCATTTCTGTCAAGTGTCCCAGTAAGCCATGACAGTGAGCCAGCATCCACAATACCAGGACCCTCTGGATCAATTACACCTGTGCTTTTCCTGCTGTGACATGCCAAAATGTCTGCTGTGAAAAAAAGTCTATTGCAGGCACCTTTAGTAAATTCAGTGGAACAGTCACACATATCATCCGTCGTTATTTGCAGTATCATCCCTGCATCCCACTGCTGACATGAAGAGTGCACCTGTTTGATAAATGACACAACTGACGCTTTGTCCTATTTGCTCGGTTTGCATTACATTTCAAAACGTGTTTACTATTTGTGAATCTAGACAACTGCAGGAAATAAAACAGTATAACAAATTAATGTCGTAGAATGTAGTATATAAAATATAATCACCTTAAATTCTATATCCCATACTATATTATGTTACTGTTTCATTACAGTATGTATTATATTTCTATATTAATACATACTGAGTATCATCACTTAATCATATTATATATTATTCTGGTGTGTGCTGTTTTAGTAGATTATATTATATTATTTTTGCATATATTATACTCTGCTGACTTTGCGGCTACTGATCACACCACTATGTCACTTCACTTGAGACAGTACTGCACTATTAGTTGAAGTACAACACTGGTCATGGGTACTGTATTTGTACTGCTTGCGTTTTAATCTTGAGTTAAACTGCTCATGTTTAGTTTTTTTTATTTTTATTTATATTCTTATTTTATATACTTTTATTATTTATTTTTTTACTTTTCTCTACTTATCTGTACTTATTTCTGTCCATGTGCTGTTGCAAAACCTGAATTAAATGAAATTGATCAATAAGAGCTCATCCTATAGATTTCAGATCTATTTAATATTGTGTTTTCCTGCAGGGATAAAAGTGTCAGGGATATTACATGTACCTTCATGTACATACTTAGTCCCACTAGTTGTCAGTGGCAGTACTGCTACTATATGTGTGCCATGTGTGATATACAAAATCAGTATTAGTAGTACCATCTGTATTAGTTGGTCTCTCTCCTGGGAAATGTGCTCCGCCACAGAAATGACAGCTCCCATGTAATGCCGAGTCTTTTCCTCTTTCAGCACACACTCTTCCTTCTGTCTCTTCAATACACTCATCCTCCTCTCAGCTTTCCTGGATGATGGAGAGACAGGAGAGAAGAAGGGAATAGGTAAAACAAATGGGAAAAACAATGAGACAGAAAGGAAGAGGAGGATGGCAAAATCAGGCAAATAGGACAAATAAAGTGGAGAAGGAATGAGATTTAGAAAAAAATATGTAGGAAAGAAAAATGTATCAGGGGTTAAGGGAAAAGAACAAAGCAAATAACGTGGTGGAAAACAATGGCAATACAAGAGAGACAGTAACTGGATGATATTTTGAGACACTTCCATCTTGATGCAAGCAGGATGAAAACACAGTTGGTTAATCAAACACCTTCTGACAATCTTCACACTTCAGAATGAGAAAGTCCACAATGATCTCAGCTCAGGTCTCCAGGGAGCAGAGGAAGGTTCCAGAATCCAGAGACCAGAACAGATTTTAGAACAGCTGTAAACCTTGACCAAAATAAATTGTGCACTGTAGGGAAATTACCTGATCTGAACTATGGTAAGATATGCAATGCTATTGAAAAGCCACTCTGCAACTTCAGCTTATGCCTGTATAGTGTGTTAAATAACCCTCTCGCACTACAACTTTCATGATAATTTTGATTGTACTTTTTGGGTGGAGTTAGCATAATTTTTAAACATGGGCTAAAACTCTGAGAGGGGAGATGCTCCCCATCTTTAAAAAAAAGGTGGTTCTGAGCATGGCCTTTCCTGCAACCAGGGAAGAAGCTGCCAACTCAAATCTCATTTCAGGAATAACTGGGTATTCTAGTGACAGAAGATTGAGGGAGATGTCAATCAAACACAGTTTGTACATGCACACACACTCCTGAGAAAAGACCCCTTATCTAGCAAAATAATTGAAAACGTGGTTTGAGAGAGGAAAGGACATAAACATAATCGAAGGAGGTGTTTATTGTGGATAAAATACAGTGTCAAATACTTCTGGTTCAGTAGGTATCTTTTATAAAAAAAAAAATAAGTACCACATTAGACAGATAATCTGTAAAAAAAAAGAAAAAAAGAAAAAAGAACATGTTTCCCTGCCTCCCCCTAGTGCTCCTATTGGCATCTGAAAGTCTCCATGACGCCCGAAGATTAACAACCAATCGGAGCTGAAGAACCTCTGTCATATTTCTCATTTTACAGTTACACAGTACACTAAAATATATTTCTGAAAACAACTGAGTAGAGAAATCAGCAATGTAGTAACAGAATCTTGATTCATATTCGATCAGCGCTGCCTAGTTTGACAGTTTGACCGCAGTTCCCGAGCAGCCATTGACACTGCGTTAGAGACTTCTCGGCTCTGATTGGTTGTTTTCCATGTGCCATTAGGAGCACCAGGAGGAGGCAGAGGAACGTAATTGTTTTCATAGATTATCTGATTCATGTAGTACTGTCAAGATATAGTGACAGTTTGAGCAAACAACAAGTTATTTTTATGAATGTTGCCAACTGTAGCCCAACTAGCATGTCATAGGTTTCACGTGTAGGATGATACCAGACAAAGAAAGCAGTATATTTAGTACCTGTTGGCTTGTTTGGCGAGCTCCTGCTCAGCCTCCATTCTCCTTATATCAGCAGTCAGGTTGGCTTTGTCCAGAGCCAGACTCCTATTCTCCTCTTGCAGGCTGGACAATCTGAGAAGCAACTCGTCCATCTCACTCTTATTCCTAGTCTCCTGCTGTTCCAGTTGCCTGAGAGCCAAGGGCAGATTATACAGCACATTATGACAAAACATCTAGTACTTGGTGAACACTCTTTAACAAAGTGCGTCCATCAGTATAAAATGTACAAACCTACAGAAATGTCTATGTTTTAATAATCCTGCTAATTTGAATTCTTACTCTACTTATTTTGAATAACTTTTTCAGTTTTCGGTTAAATACTACTGGCTTTCTTTCCCAACTCTATCAAACACAGCTAAAGCAATTACAGCTAGGATTCTGCTCGACCACATCAATGCATTCGTCACATCCCAGTGCCCCTGTCTACTGCAGTTAACAATGCAATACTTCAGCTGCTACTTTTGTTTCCTCTGCTACAGATCAATTGTAAACTTAATTCATAATAAACTAAACCTAAACTGAACGGAACTCTCAGCAACTCACCTGTTTGAAAGAAGATTGGCATTTGGCATTTTTGGATGACAATATGAAGGGACCTGTACACCCTTTCCTAACATACAGCAAGCGAGAATGTGCCTCAAATATAAACTACTCTGTGTTCAGTTCTTCTTCTTTTTGTTCTTACTTCACACAAGAAGGGTGTCCCACTTCAGGAGCAGAATTGTTTTTAATATTGACTGATTCATCTTTTAGATAAATAAATATTTGATCACATAAGACACTGTGGCAATACCGTCTGAGCTTCCCAGAAACATTGCAGTGTTCGTCCCAGGTGACGGCATCCTTCAGGCGGGCCTGCAGGACTTGTAACTCCCTCCCATTTTTCTGCACCTCCGTCCTGCTCTCTTCCAGGTCCTCCAGCAAACGCTGCTTTTCCGCCTCTAACAACATCAGTTGCTTAGACAGCTTGGAAACTATAAAGATAGGGAAGAGAGGTGAAGAAATGAAATGGAATAAAATAAACAGTCAGAATGAAAGTAACAGAAAAGGATGCAGGGCCACAATGAAAGAGAATTATGCTAAACGTTTCAAGTATCCTTTCAGTTTGGATTTGAAGATGTCCTCTTTAATTTTAACCACATATGGTTTTCCCTTGTACATATGGTTTAAGAATTCCTTTAATTTTTAAACATAGGCAAGCAGCACTCCAAATATTTGGTATTTTCCTGACCGTGAAATTGATTTTGCCCGTCTGTGTGGTATTTTGGCACTCAGCACACGGTGCACAGGTAGGAGCGGAGGCAATAAGAGGTGGGAGATCCATTCAAATGAGGCAGTGCAGACAGAGCAAGTTGTTGATATTTTGGTGGAAAATTGTGCAGCAATAACACATTAATGACTAAAACAATTCCAATTAAAAATGTTAATTAAACACTCCCCAATCAGTAGATGCTTTTAAATCTGCATGAAAAAATAATGTTAATGTGGACACATGCAGGAACGTCTGAAAATCACTCTGGATTTATCAATAAATGATTATATAAGTGATTTGTACAGTATCTGTTGTCCACAGCTGCTTTAGACTATGAAAAGCTTCTCCTGCAGTACATTAAATCCCTGCAGTGCATCCATCTGACATAACACCAGGCTGCTACAGAATACCCACACACACCTCTACACACATCAAATTGGTCCGTTATAACTCGATATTCTGCTTGTTTATGTGGGACATGTCGGATTACGTCGGCTACAGATTTGTGGTGCTATTTGTTCACATTGTGCCACTCTGCACCTTCCAGCAGGTGCACTCGGAGACGCACACACAGCTGCCCAAGATGTTCCACTTTGTGTTTGTGGTGGTACCTTCAGAATAGTGTCTGCTGTGGCTGGCCTTGGCCTTAACATGCTGAGCCTCGAGCTGATCAATCAGGACCTGGTTCTCTTGCAAAACCAGAAGGGCCTGTTGTTGTAGTTGATGACTGCGGAGAGAGAGAGAGAGAGAGAGAGAGTGAGTGTGTGTGTGTGTGTGTGTGTGTGTGAGTGTGAGAGAGAGAGAGAGAGAGAGAGAGAGAGAGAGAGAGTGTGTGTATGTGTGTGAGAGAGAGAGAGAGAGAGAGAGTGTGAGAGAGTGTTATTTTAACAAGTTCAACTCTGTGATCTCAGATTTAAAAGCGCTGAATGACCTCTCAAAAGTAAAAATACACACACACACTGTATATACTGTATATTCAATATAAATCAATCTTAATATTGTGTTAATGTTTACATTACCATTTGTGTTCTGTCAGAATATTTGGACAAATTGTATTTTGATGCTTTGGCATTGTTAATGAAACTTTCATGACACGTGTCAAATGCATTTAATGTAAGCTAAGTCCAATGAGTACATACTGCAAATGTGTAGGTGTCAGCACCATTACAAGCTAGAGTGATGATGAATAGAGTAGTGATGGGGAAGATATAAGAGCACAGAAGAAGATGTAAAGCTATAACTGTTTTTGTTTCATAATTTCACAAAATATAATCTTTAGTAAACGACCCAGAGACAGGCGGGCAGCAGTGCTGAAGAGAATAAAGGTAGAGGGATTTCATTTTTCACTTCATCAGAGGAATGAATGATGACGGCCAAGCAAGTGCTGAACACACATTATTGTATATTTCTTCTTACCAGTTCTTCTGGCTGATGCCTCCGACCTTTGCGATTTCATCATGGAGTCTCTCATTTTCTTTGATCACCTCCTCTACATGAACACGCAACCTCTTCACCTCTTCCTGTGGCAAGCAGACAAAGACACATTATTTTGGTCAATATTGAAATCACAATTATTCAACATGATTACTCATAGACTTTTGGAAAGATGTTAAAAAAGGAAAAACAAACAAACAGTGAAACATCCCTTAGTACTTTTCCCGGGTGAACCTTTTTCCCAGACAAAATTAGAGTTTATGTGCAAAATAATTGTTTTTTTTCTTAATTATTCTGTTTTTGTGAAAATTTGATAGTGTGAAAATTTGATAGTGGGTTAGCCAGCTATCTCTGGGCTTAACTCTAGTACCATGAAGCGGGCTCACTTTTTAACAGGGGAGGTAGATCACCTTGGTAACCTAACAGCATCTAACAAACAGAATACATAACGACGATTAGAGCTACATTTCAATTGCACAGAGTCAATGCTTCTACACTCTTATTCCATTCACTGCAACTAAGAATAACATGAAACTGAAAATAAAAACAATACCATATGTTGTCTTTCACTGGAAAAATAATCTGTACACTCTAAATTGGCTTCTGTTTTAAATGTAACATTTCAGTCAGATAAACCTGTGTTGCAGGTGTTGATCCCACATACATCCAAGGCAGCACATTAACTGTCTGCTGCTTATGTCTTCTATAACATGTAACATTCTCCTTATGGATCAGATGTGTGTGTGACTTTCTTATTATTATCCCCTCAATCAGAAGAAAGTCACACACATGCATACAGTCTCTCACAGTCCCTTTACCTCAGTGGTTTGCAGAAGTGCATCTTTCTCATTCATCCTGTCTTCATAGGCCAGCAACAAAGGAGATAAATACTTCATGTCAAGCTACAAAAAAGAACAAATAGAAATGATCCAAATTAGCTTCAACATCAAACCCATTCATCTATCCTTCTCTTGATCTATCCAGCAGGATTCCAGATAGTGACCAACCTGGCATTCTGATTTGGTCATTTGAGAGAAAAAGCACACTCTTCCTTCTGCAACGTTTTAGTGGCCCTGGGCCTGAGCTTCCAAACTATCAGACCAGTTAGCAGACTGAGCATTCTGATTGATCGATTTCACATCTACAATCAATCTACATTAATCTGCTAGACTACTGCCCTGCCATATTAAAGTAATGTATTGTACAGTTATATGTAGATACTGACCAGCCAGGGAGGAGGAGACCCTGTCTTTGGTAAGCCATTGATTCTGGAGCTCTGGATGAGACATAGTAAGAAAAAGAAAGAAAGTTCAGCAAGTAGCATACCATCATAGCCATGGTAATATGCTTTAAACGTTGCCCTACACACAAAGTAAAAATATGTTGATTTGCTGCTTCTTGTGTACAGGTGCTTGAGGAATTTCAAAGGGAAGCTAGTCCAGCATTTTCTAGAGCAAAGAACATTACAGTTTTATAAAAACAGAACAAATTGGCAATTAAAAGTAAATGACTATGTTTATGAGATTTATGGAAGCACACAAAGTTCAATTATAGCTTGGCTAATCAAACCAATTCAGACTTATCCTATTTCTTATTACTGTATCATTCTAATATAAAACTACTCCCTAATCTTTTTTTCTTTATCTCTTCCACCAGCCACACTTCAGTAATGAGGGAAAGCAGAGATGTAATGAGAACAGGAGATCTCTTGGTGAGAAGACACAGCATGAGGTAGCCATGATTAAAACCATAGGCCAGCTTTCTCCTGCAGTGTAAAACACACAACAAACCAGAACGGACAGACGACCGCAGATGAGAACCAGTAACTCCTTTAGTTCAACAAATCAGATAGTAGACAAATATAAACCTTATTTTCGCTCAGCAGGGTTCTGGATCAAAGGCGGATTTATATCTTAAAGGCTTGCCGTGGAAATAAAGTTATATACTGGTAATATATTCTGTATAAAAGCTGATTAAATTAGACTGAAAGGAGAGACTTGCAATACAGAATAAAAAAACTGGTGCAGTGCCCGTTCAAAATGGGCCTGTTTGATTAATTTACTTAATAATCGAAGGTGCCGGAACAGTTCCAGGTCATTCCGGCCCAGTTTAACCCCTGGTTAAATGATTATGATTGCAGCTTTGCCGTTAATCAGAGTCCTAGGTCCATAGGTAGCCTATTTGTGGGTGTGGGCATGGTTTGCATCCAGCGGCAAGTAGTGGTGGGCAGATGCATCCAAATATCGATACCAACGTTGGTATCACAAGAGGGGGGAGGATATGTTGTACCGTCACGTGACTCCGCGGCGCCAGGTAAACAAACCAGCCAGGCCCGGCGGCGGCCTGCAGCACACGCACACAAGCAGGACAGAGACAGAGCAGAAGAATGGCAGAGAGGAAGAGGAGGCCGAAAATTCAACAAGCAAGCTGTATAATTTGTAAAACGTCTGTAAGATTGGTAACACAACAAATTTATACAAGCATATGAAAATTCTGTCCTGGGTTTTAATTTATTAATAATCCAAAGAAAAAAAAATTCAAGGAATCATTCAGATTTAGCAATTTGATGATTCATCTACCTTAATTATTAAAAAGTATCAGTATCGGCGATACTGGCCCTGTATTTACTTTTTTTTTTTTTACTAATAATTAACTTTTTTTTTTTTTTACTTTTTACTAATTTTGCAGTATCGCACACCACTAGGGCAAGTGAGTCAGTGTTGCCAACTAAGCGACTTTGTCACTAGATTTAGCGACTTTTCAGACCCCCTTAGCGACTTTTTTTCAGAAAAGCGACTAGCGACAAATCTGGCGACTTTCTGTAGAAAAATCGCCAGTATTGTCCAGCGAGCACGCAAGGTATTTCTCTCCCGTGGCTGCCAAAACAGTCTGTTCTGTGACTGCGGAGTAGAGGAGCAGCTCTGCTGTCTCCTCATGCACAGCATCACTGCGCAGGCAGGTAGAAAGGGGAGAGAAGGGACAGGGTCCGGGGCCGGTGTAGGTAGGAGACAGCGGGACGCAACGGGAGAAAGACGCCGCTGAGCTGGCCTGGCCCTGGGCAAGCCAGCCTTCTTTGAGACGTATTTATTGTTTATAGTTTATTGTAAAAAGGATCCCCATTAGCTGTCACCAAAGTGGGACAAGCTAGTCTTCCTTCCTATCGATCTTTTTCCCTCCCTTTGTAGGATTTCTTTTTTTACTTTAAAAGATAGGCTACCCAAGTAATACATATAAGGTAAAATAAATTCCTGTATTGAATTTGTGATTATTTGGCTAAAGATTTCTATTTCTTTCTATCTACTTTGCTGACACAACCACTAAGCTTTATACAAATGATTGCGTAATGACGTCACAAATATGCAAATTAGCGTATGACGTCATCTAGCGACTTTTAGCGACTTTTTGAGCTGGTGCTAGCGACTTTCATTGGAAAAGAGTTGGCAACACTGAAGTGAGTCCGTCTATCCTTATCCATATGCTATGCGGACTTATGAGTGCGTCATTTTAGCTAAGTTAGCTAACTAGCTTAGCTTGCTAATTCCACCTTGCTTTAATCATACCTGCAAACTCAGAAGGGCTGAAAAAGGTGACACATTTTATACAGTAGCCCCCCCGCCCCCCCCCCCCCCCCCCCAGTCTCGCCCTCTATTTCTACTGTTATTGTGTGTTCATTTACCTCGGAACTCAGAAACCGAAGCTGAGAATGACGTTACACACCCAAGTTGAATGTGTGCCTTTTCAAATCAGATTTTCATTAGCTCTGGCCAGGTTAGCCATTGTTAGCATTGCCAGTTTATAACAATGCATTGCGCTGTTTTGTGTGCATACAAACAGCATAACAAAATGACCACAGATAGAAGTTGAACAGGACTGTGTGTATGACTGATTTAGTGAGACACTAATAACACAGATGGTGCTTACTACAGCTTTCACAACTGTTGATGCACAGAGCAGCCATGTTGGATTTTTAGCTTGGGTTACTCGCATAGACAGTATGCAGACTGGACGAACAGATCCCGCTGCTCTGGACGGAGACCAGTGAAGTCTATTAGAAGCACTTTTCAGTTAGGCTCGAGCGTTACTGCGCAGCTGCAAACTGAGCTTGCCGAGGTAGATGTGACGTGAGCAACATGTCTGAACGTTGTAAGTCTTCTGGTAGCTGTGCCAAGAGAAATCTCAATCATTCCCAATCTATCAGAGACGGAGAGCGTAGGTATATGTAAGGAGATAACATAGGCACAGGCTAATTATTGCTAACTAAAATGCTAGTTAACATTAGTAATTAAACTAAACAGCTAATGTAAGTCAAAACTGCCTGCGAGCTTCTCTCTCTTCTCTCTTCTTCTACTGTACTATACGGTAATTCCTCTACTATGAGACAGTAAGTCGCGTGGTTATGACACAATCGTTAGCCTATTTTTACAAAAGCGTCTGCTACGGAGCCATAACGTGAGGTACAAGGTAATGGAGCCTTTTATACATTGTCGTGTTTCTTTAGAAATAAACAATGGGCAAATAAAGTCTTTAAACACTTCAGATGTGAAGTTATTGGCTGTCAAAGTGACGCCAAAATGAATGGCAGTCAATGGAATGCTAACCACGGTGAGGAGTCTGGTAGCATTAAAATGGCGCCATAGGAGGCTTCACTCTGTGGAGAGAAGCCTGCCCCCTTGGTTACTCGGCGGTTGTCCGAGTTCCGAGCTCGGAAATCCGAGGTCAGGGGGCGTGTTTCCAACTTTGACCTCAAAAAATCCGACTTCAGAGTACAAATAGTACATACTTATAAGTGTGTGTGTGTGTGTGTGTGTGTTTTATGGTGTTTTTGTAACAATGTTTAGCCGGCAACGAATTGTGGCAACAACGGGAGGAGTTATCCCGATTTGTCCCACGTCCGGCTATGGTCATTGAGATGCAGGCAAGCCAAGCCGGTGTGTCGAAAAGTGTTTCCCTTCAGTTAAAATGTAGTGTGCCTCCATTGTTAAGGTTAGAGGTTAGGGCATAAGGTTTGGTTCAGGTTAAGGTAAGGGAAACATTTCAACAAGGAAACACCGGCAGCACGGCCAGCAGGGAGAGGCAATGCTGTGGCTAGCTCCAACCTATCTCTCTGACCTTTAACAACCATACAACCCCGAGGTCACTAAGTTCAGCTGACCAGTTGCTCCTTGGGGTCCCAAGATCAAGGCTGAAGCAAAGATCCTCTATACCGTCTTTGGCTGAAACACAGTGGAGATAGCGCCTTCACTAGTCGTGTTTCCATAAACATATTTTTTTGTGCATTTTGAAGTATCGCATTAGAAAATGTTGAAGAAAAAAACTTCCTCAAATTAGCAAAAACATTTTTACGCTCGCTTGAGGTGGTTTTTGCCTTTTTCGAAAAAGGAGTAATGCCAAAATGGGAGATGGAAACAGCTTTGCCAAATAAGCTGTGACGTAGCGAACACGTAACTCACATGACTATAGTCCTGGTATCCATCAGATGGGGGAAGGATCGGGATACGGGTACCATCCAGTGTGCCGTACACTTGTGGCACAAGGTGCGTAGTGGAGTTGGTAAATTGACGAATTGGTTCAACAGCTTGAATTGTATGGCCCTGCACACCGCGTATACACAGCGGTGAACAGTTTTGCTGACACCAACTGTCTCTGCCACAACCCTGTAATCTACACCTACCATTAATCTACCTCTCTCCATTTAGCCAAAGAATGTAGCTTCTAAACTCTTTGATTTAACAAGCCGGTTTGCAATCTACAACCATGCATAACGTCAATTTGTGCCGAAACTACGCTTTGCATAGTCTGGTTAATTCGCTCTAAACCAGTTGATGGAAACACTTCTAATTCAAATTTTCTTTCTTTTTTCTTTTTTTACGACATTTTAAAGGTTTGCTTAAAATTAGCTTGACAATTAGATAGAAACATGGCTACAAACTCAGGAATGAGCTGCCTCTACATGTTAGGCTGGCCCTATTCTATTTCCACGACGTTCCACTTCCGAGATTGCTCCGGTGCCGCAGAAAAGTCTGCCGGATGTCCCTCTCTTCGGCCAGATGACCGTTACATTCCACTTTCTTTGTGCTGGAATTTTAAACTCCGATGGATTTCTGAGGACTATGGTTAACTGCTCCTCAGATCTCTGCAGGGTAAATCCAGACAGCTAGCTAGACTATCTGTCCAATCTGAGTTTTCTGTTGCACGACTAAAACAACTTTTGAACGTACATATGTTTCACCCAAACAAGTTCCTTCCCGAGGCTTTTTTGCAGCAGCATCGTGGCTCTGTCCGGGTGCTTAGCACCGCCCAAGACGATTGTGATTGGTTTAAAGAAATGCCAATAAACCAGAGCATGTCTAATATTCGGAACTCCTCTACAGGTAAGCTTTGTAAGGCTGGTTACATTATTCTTCTGGGGGCTACAGTTACAGAAGCTCTCAATCTTAAATTTTCAATTTGTGAGTTTGTTTGAGATTCATGTGTTTCCACAAAAATGCTAATAACATTCTGCACAAAAAACACAGCAGAGAGTCAGACCTTGAACTTCGGCAATAGACAAGATGAGGTGCTACTCAAAAAGCAGAGGTGTTATCTTGTAGCTAGTCATACCTCCTGTTTGGACAGTGGTCTGAAGTGGGTTTGGTAGCGGCTCAGCTCCACATTCAAACGGTGCACTGTCAATTTGAGGGCGTCATTTTCATCCACTAGCTCCTGAGCATGTTGCCTCAAATTCAGTAGCTCTGCCTGGCTGCCTGTAAGCACAGCAGATCAGGTTATAAACATTTTGTAAACAAGACGTGTCAAAGTCAAGGGCTAAGTGACCGAACAATATACAATGCAATAGCCATATTTATTATCATAGTTTCAAAAGGAAAGAACAGAGATGGCAAGATGGCTTTGGTCTTTCTTCAACATAGCTTCGACTCCCCATGTGGTCTGCTGGCTGACCCTAAACCTTAACAGAATTTAACCCTTGGGGTATAATAAGGAGAAAATAATGAATGCTTCTCCAGCAACAGTAGTAGTTTTCCATGCTGCTTCTTCCTGCCCACCAGGAGGTCAGAGTCCCTAACCACCAAGACAACCTGCTGCTACCCATTCAAACTGCCAATTTTCAATCCTTCTTTAAACTCTTTTAGATCTTTTTCCATTTTGTGTTTCTTTTTCATTACTCCCCCACCCTCTGCTTCTCATCATGCCGAAAACGTTACAGCGGAGTTCAAGGATCAGAGCCATACCTACTCACAGCACCATTTCCCTCATTTCAACCCTACACATGCATCTGTCGGTTGTGAATCACTGCTTCATTCCCTCTCCCATCATTCCTTTTCCAGTTACTCCTTATTTCTCTCAGATCATTCTTATTCTCCCCCCCCTAATTTTTCTCTTTCTGTCCCTATGTACATCTCTAATGGCTCCTCAACTCTACCTGCAGACGACCTCAGGTTTGAGGAGGCTTGGCTGTGACTGATCTCCTGTTCCAGCCTTTGCAGTCTCTCCTCCAGTAACTTTTGATCATCTACCATCCTTATGTTCTTCTCTGGCAGGGCCCACGCTACGTCCCTCTGCGCCTCACTGCATGCCCTGCTGGGCTCTGGAGACAGCTGGGTGGGGTGTTTGGGGTCTTTGGCTTGGCTGGGTTGGTCGGTGGTTAGGATGGATAGTGCGGCTGTAATAGAAAAGGTAAACATAAATATTCTAAATCAAAATGTAATTGTGAATACGCAATACTTATGGGAATATGGACATATCTGATATGGCAATTACATCAACAAAGAAATGTGTGTGTGAAGCAGAACATTTCTTGAACTGTTATATATTAACTAAGTAATTTGACAGTCACTTGTGACTTAAACTAACAAATTGTATTAGAATATATCACATACATTAGTAATAACCTAACCAACAAAGGGTATATCATGGAATTGTGTGGTATGAAAAACGGTTTAATATGGTATAAAAATATAAGTCAAAATGAAAAGTAGACACACAGCAGGCTACTTAAGGACATACACCTACATGGCAAATCTTCTCTCCAACTTCCACGGCTCTTCCTGACAGAGGCTTTCTTCTTGGAAGAATCACCGCTGGCGTCAGGAGACTGGACACTGGTTTCCTCTGGGAAATCTGAGAGATTGAGAGAAAAACCAATTGCAGAAGTAGTATTGGTTGTGTTGGATATGCGTTTTACTATCTGTTTTTTATGCTGCATCTTGGCCAGGTCTCTCTTGTAAAAGAGATTTTAATCTCAATGAGACTCACTTGGTTAAATAAAGGATAAATAAAAATAAATAAAAAAAAAAAAAAATACTATATAACCCAGTTTTACTATGAAGTGCATGTTGTTCTGTAAAAGTGACTTTCTCCATAGATTGAAAGTGTTACTTAAGAACACAGTCAGCCTGTATGTAGCAAAACCAATTCAGTGATTAAGGTAGGAGCATTTTAGGGACATATAAAACTATTTTTAATTTAGCACTGTCAAAAGCCTGAAGCCAGCGCTGGTAATAACAGCTATAATGAGGCTTTCCTTTTAGCTCTAATGCTGTAAGGCTATATTATGTCTGTTGTGAACTAATGTTTGGTTAAATAAGAGCAGTATCTTAACCTTTCATTGAAAATGGCTGAGAAGTCATATCAAGTGTAGCCAAGTCTCTCACCATCCTTTACTTTTATTTGTATGGGTTAAAATTCTAAAATTAACTTGCATGTCTCTATTAGCCTCTAAATAGAAAAGTATCTCTTAGATAGGTTTAATGGAGGTGTAAATCAAAATGTATTATTACTGAGAGCTCCATAGCCTTGTTTTTTTTCTGAATTTAAAACCACATTTATTTTAAAGTGCATCAACAATACCAACATAATAAAATTTCTGCATGTTGTTTTGAGAGATTTGGATTTGCATAGTACAGTTGCATTCCAACTACTATATATACTACTGGTGGCTGCTAAGAAATATTGCTGTAGACACCGAACACAATATTGTAAATGCTACCACCTTCCCTTCGCATGAGTGGTTACAACCAGCAGGAGTATGAAATTCATGACATTATACTCTACATTTATCCTATAGGTGGGGTTATTTATCCACTACTGACAGATGAGTTAGTAAGTATTGTTTTCATACTCTTTTACCTGGAGAAGGCCCTCTTTTGTCAGACATCTGATTCAGATGGGGTGTACTGGTCTGGAAGAGAGAGAGGCAAAACCAACAGAGAGTCAGAGAGATTTCCAAAGCCTTGCTGCCTGGATCCCTTTTATGCAAGGCTATTTCAGAGACCGCTGCGTTCATCGCCATTGTCAAAATGTGGAACATAAGATCTTGCCAGTGCATTTATTGTTGCAAATATTCAGAGACACATTTAAGCAACAATAATGAGTCACAGTGGGGAGTCCATTTGAGGGAAGAGTCACAGTTAAAACAGAGGAGCAAGACAGAAGCAAACAAGTAATTAAAGCTGCAAGCAGCGTTGGACGGGCCCTCGCGCCTCTGCACGCGTCGGGGTTACTGGCGGACACCTCTCCTTTTGTCCGTGCGTCTGCGCGGCACTCAGACACTGCAAATCGTCACCAATAATAACGGAACTCCCTGCTGAGTTCAACGATACCTCAAACAAGACTCTACATTGTACAGTTCATTAGTTGTGAAAGGGGGTGTGGCCAAAGCATACGGGTCAGGGCAAACCTTTACCAATGAAAAAGGAGGTCTCTGCTGAGTTCATTGATACCTCACATAAGACACTATCTTAAATGGGTCACCAGTTATGAAAGGGGCATGGCTTAAACATAGGGGGCGGGCCAAACATAACCAATGAAGAAGGACCTCTCTGCTGAGTTCAATGACACCTCACACAATGGTCTACATCATACAGTTCATTAGCTGTGAAAGTGGGCGTGGCTAGACCAAAGGGGGTGGGCCAAACCATGACCAATGACAACGGAAGTCTCTGCTGAGTTCAGTGATACCTTACACAATAGTGTACATGAAACGGGTCACCAGTTATGAAAGGTGGCGTGGCTTAAGGATAGGGGGCGGCCAAACGTCACCAATGATGAAGGAACTCCCTGCTGAGTTCAATGACACCTCACACAAGATTATACCTTAAACAGTTCAAATGTTATGAAAGGGGGGGTGGCTTAAGCATAGGGGGCGGGCCAAACCATCACTAATGAAGAAGGAACTCCCTGAGGTTCAATGACACCTCACACAAGGGTCTACATTGTACAGTTCATTAGCTGTGAAAGGGGGCGTGCCTAGACCAAAGAGAGTGGGCCAAACCATGACCAATGAAGAAGGAACTCTCTGCTGAGTTCAATGACACCTCACACAAGACTCTACCTTAAACGGTTCAAATGATATGAAAGGGGGCATGGCCTGAATACGCGGGCGTGGTTTACGTATAGGGGGCGGCTCAGTATCACATATAGACCACACATTATAAGTTTCATGTAAATCGGATGATGTTTGTCATATGAGGCAGATTTCGTGTTGCCAGCGGGGGGCGCTATGACCAAATGTACATTTTAGCCTGTATGTGTCCTCAGGCCTGGACTCTTGTCAAACGTGAGAAGTTTCGGGCAGATATGACAATGTACACTAAGGTTACAACAACTTCTTCGTTCATCGATGGATGCTCAAAATGGCCGCCACGCCACGCCCACACGGTTCGACGAAAAGTTTTTCTTTTAACAACATTTCATCTTTAAGGTGTTGAGATACTACAGACCAAATTTGAAGACCATTGGATGAAATCTGTAGGAGTTTGTTAAAGTACAGCACCTTGACTTTTAGGCCTACTTCCTGTTGCCACTAGGGGGCGCTATGACTTTGAGTAAATATCGGCCCTTATATGTCCTCGGGGTTGGACTCTTATGAATCCTGAAAAGTTTCGAGCCAATTGGACAATGTACACTTGAGTTACACCCACTTCCTGTTTTGATGGCGAAACGCACAAAATGGCTACGGCCATGCCCTATGACCCAAAGTTTTTCTTTTAACAACTGACCAAATTTGAAGTTGATCGGATGAAATCTCTAGGAGGAGTTTGTTAAAGTACGACGTGGAAATGGCCAAAATCGCACTAATTTCGAACTTTCAATTCAAAATAGCAGATTTCCTGTTGGGTTTAGGGTATGGCTCCAATGACGTTTTCTGTACGTCTTGACTTGCTACATATGTGTACCAAGTTTCGTGAGTCTACGTTAAACGTACTGCAGGGGCTCAATTTTTTTTAACTTTGTAGGGGGCGCTAGCGAGCCATTTTTGTGCGCCTATTCCCGAAACCCTTAAAATACGTAAATTTTCACCAGAATTGACACGACTGCCAAATTTGGTGAGTTTTTGAATATGTTAAGCCCCTCAAAAAGGCAATTCATTGCGCGGAAGAAAGAGGAATAATAAAAATTCCTTCAGTTTCAATCGGGCCTTCGCCGCTGTCGGCACTCGGGCCCTAATTAAATACGTCAATGTGTGGGCAAGACTGAATGTCAACCGCTCACTATAACCTGTTCATTTTACACCACAATGATAAGTCTAATGGCTGGAGGCACAACTACCATGAATAGAAAATAAACCACTTATACGCACAAGTTGGCAGTTTATTAGGTGCATCTAATGCAGTGTAATACAACACTCCTGCAATAAATCCTACCTTTATGAAGGTTATAATGTTTGTTCGGTTTTTGCTGAAACTGTTTTAGAAGTGTTGATTTAACCGTGTGCTCATTTTTGGAGGCTGTAGTTTAAGGTGCTGTTGAACTGTGTTGCATTTTATACAACACCTACTGGTTTTAGCGAGGTGAACCTTATAAACTGCCAACTGAGTATATTCCTTACATTAACTCACATCCTCACCCTGAATGATAAAGAAGGCAGCTGATTAAGAATGTGGTTGTCCGTTTACGGTCCTGTCAATTTATGAGGATACAGTCTGATGTTTCTTATGGATCACATTTGTGTGGTGCTACAAATCCACTATATATGCTACAATACTGGGTGCTCAGATAGGTTATGGTACAAGGAAGGAATAGAAACATAATTTCCTCTGTGTTGCTCAAATGTTTTCAGCTAACTTTAACTGGTGAATAAAGAAGCAGGCAGCTAGACTCTGATAGCCTGGAACGACAAGTGACGGGGGGAAACATAGCCCATTGGGACCACTATAGGTTAGCAGTAACCCAATGTAGCAGCATACAGGACAAGAACATGAACAGAATAGAACAATATACTGTAAGAGAAGAGCAGACTCTTGGCAGACCATGGAATAGAGTTAAAGGGGAACCATCATCTACACCATCTACATTAAGAATTTAAATATGCTATTTCCATGGCCAAGGAAGTTCAATCAATATTTGTGAACATGAGATACTTTCCCTCAAAGCCAGAAACCAGAGAAGTAAGTCTCAAACTTGTGATGTCATCAAGTGTAAAGTCTGGAGCTGCTCCATAGACAATGGATGAGAGACTGATTGGGTCTTCTTTTTAATACCCAAATGAGCTTTATTCTATTGTAGTGTTCTCAGTTCTGAGAAAGAAAATGTTCCCATATACTCAGAACATTCCCCTGGGTGCGCTGTGTCCTCTATAACATTTTTCCAAATTCATAGTCTATGTAGCCGTTGCAGACTTTTTGTACTTGATGACATCACAATCTTAAACTTCAAGCATACAATCCTAGATGACCAACAATTTCCTGATTTTTGACTCAGACAAAACTGAAGTTATTGTGCTTGGCCGCAAACACCTCAAAAGCTCATTATCTAAAGACACAGCTTCTCTGGATGGCTAAATTAATTCAGTATATCTGTATCAGTGTCTCTGTGTCCCAACTAGCCCCCACTAAGAGCCTGGTTCTGCCTGGTTTCCTCGCCACTATCGCGCCAAATGCTTGCTCTTGGGGGGAATTGTTTGGTCTCTGTAAATTAGAGTGTGGTCTAGACCTACTCTAGCTTTGAAGTGTCCTGAGATAACTTCTGTTGTGATTTGAAAGTAGAAATACAATTTAATTGAATTTAAATTTGAGTTTTAGCACTCTAGTTTGGGGATTTCTGACTGTCTTAGATCATAGGAATAACATGTATGAATTTTGAAAATGGGTGTAGTTCCCCTTTAACTTTGAGTAGGTAAAGAAAGATATTTCAGGCACAGAGAGAAAGACATTTCAGATGTGTGGCTCAGGACCCACTACTAATACTTTGTTGTCAGTGACTACCATTAATCACAAAAAAAAGCAAAGCAACTTTCAGGGTTAAATTAAATTGTCACAACCTAAATTGCTGAAACATCAGAGGCAAACGATATGTTATTATGTGACAAGGGGAGAAGTCTCAGGAAATAAATGCATGCCAAATGTAGAAAACCTGCAATGGCTCAGAAAAATCAGCTTTGATACAGAGGAACAATAGCCATAAGTAGTGATTCAGGAACACTGAAAGTCAGAATCTCTCAACACTGCAAAGTTCTTAAAAATGACTAGAACCAAAACCTGTGACAGTAAACTACACAAATCACTTCTCTACAGTAAAAGACTCATTACATTACCTTTATTCTATGTACAACAGCGCCTCTCAGTGGATCAGACTGGTATCACAATACCCACACTTAACTTCAGAGACATCACAAACTAAACCAAGTATAAACAATATTTGAGAAAGAATAGTTATCCTCCCTCATAACAAACATTCAAATACAGATATTCTGACTTCAAAAAGCACAGGTGTAACTGATAACATTAACAATGTCTCAGTAGACCCTTCCAGACCTGAATTTATGCATCTCGTTATTAAGGCTATGAATTACACCTGCACTGTTCCTGCATAACTTGTCAAAATCTCTGACATAAACCGGTCTATTGGCTATAGTCCTCTGCTCAGCAACTCTAGATAGAGATTAACTAGTTTGCTAAAACAGCTCTTTGACAGTAGTTATTTATGGAGGGGAGAATGTTTCTCATTTGCTTTCAATGAAAACATTTTTTTCTTCAATTGGGATTAGAACTAGCAACACTCTATTTGGAAACTTGCTTACACATAACAATGAGATCTTCCTGTATAATCTCACCTTAGCTTTTAGTGGCAGGGAATAGTCAGCTTCTATGATTGAACAATTCTCCGGTCTGTCAAGAGTTTGGTAAACATGTTCTTCCCTGTCCTCTTCACTCTCCACCTCCTCTTCTTCCTTGTCTTCTAACTCCTCCTCTGAGTGGTCAGGGGAGGACAGGCGTGGTCGGCTAGCCAAATCTTCTGACCATCTATCTCTGAGGAAGGTGAGAAAGTTTCCTGTATCTTATTTATTGGGATAAAACAGTAATACAAACTATTTGACTTCCGCAATAGGCCTTTTTCACAGAAGACATTTTGACTCTTCATAGTGGGAAAAGCACAGATGGACCTGATAACATTAACAATGGCTTCGTATTCCAGTAAGCCATATCAGTGTGACAGTCTGCCAGCATGCACAATATAAGGACCCTGTAACCAAAATCCATTTTATTTTACAACTGTGTTTGCCTACTGTGACTTGTCAAAATGTCTTCTACTAAAAAGGCTTACTTAGAAAATCACATTGAAACATTTCTAGATTAGTTTAGATGGCTTCTTGAGATAGATGTTCTCTGTCTAAACATTCTGTGTGCTGCAGCACCAGGGCACACGTTCATGAAAACAGATTATTAAAACCAGAAGGCCTATATTTCAAAGATATTGAGAGAAATCTTTTATTTATTTTTCAACGTTACATCTCCTATTCTATGGATACCTCTTTTGCTACTTTTAAATCCTGGTGGAGATCCTGGAATGTCCTATTTGAGAGAGCTCAAATAATATTTGTACTGCTATACCTTAAAGTAGGACCAATCATGTAGTATTCTGGCCCATTTGTTACTGGGACACACTTGGTAAATACAGCCCCAGGTCAGGTTTAAACTTGAAGTCACTTCTTGAAGTTAGAATCATTTGTCCCAAAGCTTGTGATACTACTAGTGTATTTGCCAGAGGGTGTTTACCTGAGGAAAGGTTCTGTGCTGATGTTTGGTTCAGATATGAAGGACTCTGATTGGCCACTCTCAGACAAAGACCTTGGCCAGACAGGGGGGATGGCCCATGTCTGTCCAGTAAGCGAAGAAGACAAGATGGCTGCTGCTAAGGCGGACCTGTAGATGGAAAGACGTAATTCATATGAGGTGACTTTTATACTTTGCATAATATGTATGCATGCTTATCATATTTCAAGTCATAATTCATTATTTGTAATGTTACTGATGTGATACATCAATAAAAAGGGAGCACGAGCACCTCATTTAGTTTCACTAAATGAGTTTGAAAGCACTGTTTTAAATCCACCATGAATAAAGATACATATTCAATTGTATGGTTGACCAGATGCAGTATGTTGAGCAAAGAAAAAGAATAAAAGTGGGGTGAAGAAAGGTAAATGTATGAAGCTTAGAGATGATTAAATACAGATTGGCAAAAGTCTTCTGCACTGCAGTGACAATAACAGTGAAAGTTATTATAGGATGAGACCAGAATTCAACATTTCTACCACATTTCAATTAGAAATTATCTGATTCCAGCTTCTTACATGTGAATATTTTATAGTTCCTTCATGACAGTAAACTGAATATCTTTAAATAGTGGACAAAACGTTATCTTGGGCTTTGGAAAACACTGATCGACATTTTTTTCACCATTTTCTGACATTTTATAGACCAAACAACTAATCGATTAATCAAGGAAATAATCGACAGATCAATCAACAATGAAAATGATCATTAGTTGCAGCCCTAAGTATATGTCTGGGGACAGCATGAAGTCGAGCATAGGCTGCTGATACATGAGTGAGGACATTTTTGAGAAATGTAGAGGCATCAACTTGAGCAAATTAGTAAATAATCTGTCACAATCCAGCAACAAGATGTTACTAAGGTAACTTGTAGAGTAATATTGCCCATCATTTGCCCAAAATGTTACCCCTGAAGGACTGTGAGGGGGAGATAAAGAGAGAAATAATATGACAAAACAGTGGTTTAACAAGGAAACTGTGTCAGAGGAAACACAGCAAGATAAAAGGAGGTTGGAGTTGGAGCTGATGGACTGTGTTAGGTACCTGGGTCTCTCAGGTGAGGGGTCTGGGCTGCGTGGGGGCGGGGTACGAGGCACAGCAGGCTTGGGAGCAATGGAGGCGGCAGGGATCAAACCATGAGCTATATGCTTCTGCACAACACGCACAAAGGAAGGTTAGGGAGGAAGGTTAGCATCACATAGACAGACAATTAACACACACAATGTAGGTCCTATGACGAGAGTTTAAGGTAGTACAACAAATAACACCCAAGCTGAGGGAAAAGAAAGAGGGTATATATGGGTGGAAAGGTAGAAAGGATGATTACACAATCCCAACATAATGACCACTTGATAAAAGAGAAACCAAACATTGACAACAACAGCCTGTTACAGCAGTGGACTTGTTATTCTATTGGAAACACCACTGTTACTGTGTACTGGCAGCAATTTGTCATTCAGTTACTTTAGCTGCCTTTCTAAATAAAAGCAAATAGCTAGCTAGCTAGTTACCAATACATAACGTTACCTGCTTTAAGTTTGGTAAACAAAATTAATACACCACAAGACGTAACGTTAAAAACTTAAACTGAAATATCTAGCTAACGTTAAGTAGCTAATGTTAACCGACGTTAACGTTATCTTACGCTAGGTTAACGTTAATGTTTGCTAGCTATAGCTAACGTTGAATGATAAAAAAAAGAAAGAAAGAAGCATTTAAGCTAGACGTTTATCTAGCAGGAAATAGGACAAAGATAATTTATTTTAGAAAAAGATGGGAAACTTACAAACTCCTTGTCTTTCTCCCTCCTGAAGCTGAATTTCAACATTTTTGTGACCCTTGCTTCACTAGCTAGCTAAAGTTAATGTCTCTGTTTAGGCGAAGAGCTTGACTCGTTTGCCGAGTATTCTTTCAGTCAAATGGCATGGTTACTTGTCATTGCCATGTATTTAAAATTATATGTCCTCTTTTACCCTAAAACGATCAAATAAGCGTGCTAGCTAACTATATTCAACAGGCTGGCTGTGTGCAGATTTCTCGTATCTAGACGCTTCACAACAAGAAGGCACTTTGCTACAAAAGCAGTGCTGATTGGCTAAACGTGAGGAGAGAGGCCAATCAGTGCCTAATATGACCCACCTAGCAACGACGTGCTCACCGACCAGCGGACAAGCCAAGAGGGGGCGATGTCGTTCCATCTAATGATCAACTTACTGCCATCTATTGTCTCTCAGCCTTCCTTCCTTTCTTTCTTAACTATATTATTTTTATACAGTAAAAAATAGCATTGAATATGTCCCCTAAAATAACATTTTAGTAATACCTTTTAAAGTGTGTATCACATGACAGACCATTCAAATGTGTCTTCCATCTAGTCCACTTTGTCCCTGACATTTTTAAAACTGAAGATGTCTGTAGGTGCTACCTTTCAAACTTTTCTGAATATCCCCATACTTTCAACCATGAACAGATAGCGAAAACACATTTTGTCAAAATATCCATCCATCTATCTAGTTTTTATACCCACTGTGTAAGGTGATTGTCATAATATACTATACAAAAACACATAAATTAGCTGAAAATAGGTTTTACCCAGTGCTGCCCTTTGCCCTTAGAAATGGTGGAAGTGTGAATCCTATAACCAAAAGTCAACAGATTTGGTTCCTGCGATAAACTTTTCCTGTTAAAATAAATCCAAATACTGAAGAGAATTTAATATGGGAATTCATTTTCAAATTTCAAAGCTATGAAACTAAACAGTCAGCCCTTTTATTTCAGTAAAATGTCCTACCACAAACAAAACACACACAGACAAGCCCAGATATTGCACAGAGAGCATGTTGGTATGTGTGAAGAAAGGCCTGATGGCAGATTAGGATGTCATGTGATCCCAGGCCAGACTGACAACAGTTACTAACCCATGAGTGTTGATTTAGTGTGTGTTGGCTTACTGAGGCCTGTGTTCAAACTTCATTCCAGTCATTCCCAACCTGCCTGGTAGTTTTAATCACTGAGATACTCTGAACCACAAATATATATTTGAAAAAAATCCAGGAAATTTATTCTGTTCCCCTCTTTTATTGAGATTTGAGTTCATACAAATGACACAAAGATTTACAGACAAGGCCAGTACAATAACTCTCTGCATATAGACCAAGGCATTTAGGATCACTATGCATGCTGCACATTCTTGTTATACACTTGACATTTTCCTTCATGATTAAGATACATGGCAATTAAGACACCAATTAGGTAAACAGAGACAGTAAAGAGTGTTACATCCTCTCAGTGTTACCGTTTAAAAACACTTAAAATATCTTTACATAGACAAAACGTACCAGTATACAAGTTCACCAAAGGATTAAGCAAGTAAAATACATTCTTTCAAAAAATCCAACGTGCAAAAATTCACAACTTGACCATCACTAAACTGTTCTGAAACCTACAACATAAAGGAATATATATATATATATATATATATATATATATATATATATATATATATATATATATATATATATATATATATATATAGGAGTATTTTTTTTTTTTACATAAATAATTTAATTATCAAATGTGTATAAGAATCTACTTTGTAGATAAAGAAATAGCCCAACACTGCAAAGCGTCAGTAAAATGTGGGATGTGACTAGGATTAAGACAGGTAGAGACAAATAGTAGAAACCTGACTGTGGGCTTTGATCAAAGTCACTGTTAGTTGACCGGCTGTCTAGGTACGATGCAGTCCTCCCACATTCTTCCCTTCTGGAGACAAAATAACCTTTTAACTACATCAAGATTCACATTAACAGAGAGACACGTAGCTCATGCTCTTCTCACGAATTGACAAACTGCCAGACAGCAGCAGCACTGATAAAAGAGGGCCAGAACTGGGTAAGATGAGTCAGGATAGGAAATGGTACATCCTGGCATATTAGGGACATGGAGGCATTTTGGTCTGTGGCATATCTGGTACATTAAGCAAACCTAAAATACCAATATTTTCCATTTACACTTTGTCCCAGGCATGACATTTAGCAGAAATAATAATCCTCAAAGGCTGTCTTACAACTATAAAAGTGACAATAATACAATACCAAGGTATATATACAGTATATGATTTTTTAGCAGCTTATAGAAAATTAATTCAAATCAACTCTCCTGGACAAAAAACAACTGCACAATTTGTTTCCCCCTCAATCATCGTTTAACATACTGCAGCAAGGTTTATAACATCTACATATCTATTTAGAAAATGTATGTATTTCACACCGCAAAAACTGATCAGTATCCACCGATTGCAACAAATATCATGGCAATGACCTAATCCTTCACATATACAGTATGTATGAAACATGACATGTATTGAGGACACACACAGAACATAACTGCACAGCGCACAGCTACATCAGTATACAATGGAACTAACGAGGGACTGCGTAAGCCACAATAAAATTATCCCCCTTGCAGTCAAGTAGAAACCGACACTGGGTGTGTTTGTACAACTTTGTTTTCGTCCTTCAATTCGTCTGGAGCTTTTCTTCAAGAAAACATACTGAGATGACAGTTTAACTTAAGAGGCCTGTCTCAGTGCCGTGTAGATATATATAGACTGGAATGATAACTGGTATGTTTTTCCCAGAGTGCAGTTGTCCTGTGCTGTGCACATACTAGTATGGTACAGAAGGATTTCCCATTGTGTTTGGTGTGCAGCCTAGTTTACTTCAGATACTGAACTGTGCTGGGAAGGCGTCCATGTACAACAAAGGCACCTATATATGGTATTTGGCAGAGCCACTTTCCAAGGTAGCTGGCAGAAATGTCATCATTACCCCGGTGACAAACAAGCTACATACACTACTGTTCAGTATTCCAGTGGAAACACCAAAGGGCACTGGTACTGTACCACAGCAGGTCCAGTATGGGTACAACACAATACTGTATACAGCCATACTAGGCCTAATATGCATACTGAACGATGCTTGCAGACAGTAAGAAGTCTGCAGCTAGCTCAGTAGAGGGCACTATCGTTGTTGTAGGTGCTGGTGCTGGGGAACGTGGGACAGGGTTTATTCCAGGGAAGGCCCCCGGAGTGGTCAGCAGTGGGAAGGCTGAGGGTGCTGGCACTCTTCAGCCTGTTCTTCAGACCCCAGCTGAGGAAGGACGACTTCTTGGTTACTTTGCGGGACTTGGGGTTCTTGTCGTCATCATCATAGGCCAGACAAATCATGGAGTAGGTTTTAGGCAAGTTTCCGCAGAAGGTGGCACTCTTGGTAGGCTGGACAGAGAGATTGACAGGGACATTTAGTGGAAAAAAGGCAATGCTTGTTTGTTTAATCAAAGAGTTGTACTGGACGCCATACAGTCTCAATCAATATGTGGAGTCAATAAGTTAGCAATTTAAGTTAGTTATTTTCTCAACAGAGGTCAATAAATACCCAGAATCATAAACAGACTATTGAGTAGCTGTGCCTATAAAAAGTGCTGGACAAAATAACAGAAACAATATACAATATAATCAAGTTGTACCAACTCCTTAAAAACCTGTGGAATTAAATACATTGCTTTCTCACATATTCTTACTTTCTAACAACAATGGGACTGCACTTTGCTAAACATTGCTTTTTCTGTCCACCCCGTGCACTGAGAATGAGCCTAAAACTACATGATTTGAGCTCTTTGTCCTGATAATTAGGGTACTGGCTCATGAACCATTTCCTCTACTATCCAAAAAACTCTTCTGTTGTGAAATTGTTGTCAGTTTACTCTCTGGTCAGATTATTTCAAAAGTCATACAGCTGGAATCTGTTTTATGCACTATGTCATATCCAAAGATTTCTTATCGGAAAGTGTATAGAGAAATTTACCTCAAAGGTGAAATTCTAACTGTGCTGTTTAGTCATTGGATACAAAAAAACAAAGGCTTTTTTTCTCAGCCAATAGGAAGGAAAGAGAGCATGGCATACCATTGGTGGGTTGCTGTCCATAATGCTGATCACCTGGATGTCAACCCCCTTATCATCCACATCCTTCAGCAGCCGCATCACATCGCTCACGCCCATCCATTTGCAATCTGTGTTGCCCAGGGCAACAATGTAGTCACTCTCTTTCAGACCGTCAGCCTAGAAAAGACATTGGGGGGAACAGGTGTCAGAGAGGAGGGCCAGTGAAATGCCCTGATGCTGCAGCAGACAAGGGGTGTAAGAAAAAAATGTATACACTTGAGTGGCGCGATATTTTATTTCTATCTGTATCGATTTTGAAAAATGCAATATCGATTTCTTTAATTTTTGTATTATTATTTTTTGTTTACGTGCAAAAATATTCATGTAAGACAGTGGTTCACGTTTCTGTTGTGTTTAAACCCCCTACCGCTAGATGGCTATGCTGAGACTCACCACTAGTGCCTAGCAGTGCCTGACAGTGCCTGACAGTGCCTGACTTTTTGCTAGAAGCTAACAACGTAGCTAACATTTGCTCACTAAGAACCTGTGAACCACAATCCCAAACTGGCAGTTTCATTTTCTATGTACTAAATTGTTTACCTACAGTAAACTTCTTTGACTTGTATGCACATCATGTCTTTTTTTAAATATTAGTTTTTCTAAAATTATACTTAAAAGAAATCCCAATATATCGCCTTAAGCACAGTATCGAAATATATTGCAATATATTGAATGGTGACCCATGTATCGTAATACGTATCGTATCGCCAGATTCTTGCCAATACACAACCCTACAGCAGACAGAGTAAATATTTACAGCTGAAGGTTTGTTTGAATGGCAACCGAGTCAGGTTCCCCTACTTTCCATCAACAGCCTGGAGGCAGCTGGGATCAGCAGAGAAAACACTGAGGTTTAGTCCCAAACAAAGCTTTTTTAAAGCAGCTCAAACATTTGCCAAAGTGTCTGTGTGTACCAGAGCACATTACTTCATAGCTGAGGGAAATCTGTCTTATCAACATGAGTTCAGCTATTTCTGTCTGATAACTTGATCTGTGTTCACCAGAGGCAGGTTAGAAACTCAGTTGGTTCCTAAATGAATCCGGTTGAATGCAGTATTAAAAGTTATAAGGACTTTGGCCTAGTTAGACTTATGTAATACTACTAATCTGTTTCTCTGCATAGCCTGCAGGGCCTTATAAGAGTCTGCTCATTGTCAGCACCTCTTAATGAGCTGTCAGACTGAAAAGGATTGCAGAGAGAAAATACTCTCTGATTCTTAATTAAATTAGTAGCCAGAGTGGCTGTGGAGGGGGAGGGAGCGCCTCCAAACATTCTCCAAACATTCTTTGAGGCTGGTTAGGTTTCTGAGAATTACTTTATTTATTCAAAGGTTCTCTGAGCAAATAAGACACTGTATGTATGTGTCATTTTAACTTATTTGTCATTCAGGGGGCAAGCATGCATGAAATTGTAAGCTGTTAGTTCTCCCTCCATACACAAAGTCACTCCCTGCTAGTTAATCTTGTTGCAGGGAGTTAATATTGAGCAACATATGCTTCTGGCTTTTGTTAAAGTTTAACAGAAGACAGTACTGAACCAATGCCCCTGAAATAATATAGTTTCTGTGCACAGTTTGTTAAATTATTTCTAACAGCCTGCAGATGATGAAAACCTAGGTGTGAACTACAGATGTATCTGGTGACTCATTGGTTAATAAAGATGAGAGAAAACAATGACCTTCAGTAGGTCATCATAAGGTATCATCCTGAGCCAAAAATGGCAATCACAGATGGATTTGCATGTTTTATCCATAACTAAAAAATTGGTTACAGAACGTTGATAGAAATAAATCTGAGGATGATGTTCGCTGTGATGGATTCTATTCTATCTCAAGATCATTTCAAGTCTCTGCAAGCTGATTTGAATACCATACTGACATTCACTGAAACAAAGGCTGGCTGCAAAAGAGGAGATCCCATGTTCAGCCAAAGGTAAGGAATATAGGTTGACTCACAGCAGCTCGGCAGAGGGGGTCCAACGAAACCACCTGGACTGGTGTTTCCCCTTTCAGGGTGAAGCCCAGGTCTCTGTCTTCTAGGCAAAGATGTATTGTCCGTGGGGCTGTCCACCGCTGCTTGGCTGAGAAGACTGACAGAGGGCCCTGAGTGGAGACAGTGTGGGAATGCTGGGGTCAGTATGGCTTCTTTTTTTAAGGTCACTTTTTTTATTATTGTTTAGCACCATTCCTCACCCAGACATACAGAACAAACTCCACATGTGCCAGACAATGCCAGATGGTGCATAGAACAGACAAAACCTTTTTTTTTTTACTTAAGTGGATAATATCCTCTCCTTAAAGACTTTTAGAATTCAAAGATTTGGTGACAGCCCAGGGGAAAACTGAAAATCCAGAAAAATAATAATAGTCCTTTATTGTGTCCTTACATGCTAGTTAAACATAATAAGTCCACATCGTTATACTGTTAGTACATCTGTACATATACTAAGTACACTCAGGGGGTACACGGAAGTCATGTGGCCCCTGAGTATGTATTGAAATGATCAATCTCCCCTAAACCAGCCCTTTGTTTCCAGACTTGCAGTCTCACCAAGCCAGTCACATTTCCTTTTGAAGACACACAATCCTTATCCCATACTGAACATGTGACTTATGTCTACTTGAATGTTATATTTATTTATTTATTTATTTTTATTTATTTATTTATTTATTTATTTATTTATTTATTTATTTGGATTAATCTTTTTTTACACACACTACAAATAAGTGAGAACAATATACAATACAAATAAAACAGTTATAATGCATAAATAGGTACCATTTTGTAACTACTTTAACGAAACAACTTAAATTCCCCCATACTCGTCAGCTCTGACAATTTTAGGTAGAGTATCTACCATACTGTACAGTTACAGCTGCATGACACAAGTATGGCTGCAATTATCAATTAATTCTAATTCATTCATTAATCTGATTTGAGTCTTGTTGCTGCTGAGGATTTTACAACAGGAGAGGTACTTATTCACAGAGACTGCTTGCACTGTCCTCACCAATCATATGCTTCTACGGTTGTTAGTCTTGAAATTGAAAATTGAAATAAATGACTCGCAATTGAATGATTCTTTCAGTCAGAGGACATAAACAGAAGATTCCAGTTCTAATAACTGGGGATGCCAGTCCCCCCTCCCAGTCACCACAATGAAAATCCAGCCAGGGTCAGACACCTCTGTCCATGGTTAGTGTTAGTTTTGCAGTTGCTATGGATGAAAGTCCAGGAAGCTTTGGGAACAAGATAGGACTTTGCCTGCTGCTAAAATGTGCCAAAGCTTCCAGGAGATTCACCTTGGTTGGTTGTATTCAGAAATAACAGAAACTACACTCTGGGTGTTTTAACAAATAAGTACACTTCCAATGTCTAAAACACAAATCCATTCCATTTCATGTCACTTGATGAATAAACCAACCATCATATAGAAAAGAAACAGCAATGTGAGTGGAAGAATATTAGTACCCACATACCAGCCTCTGGAAGAAGTCTGTGACTTTCACCTTTGTGGTTGCGGGAACCTCCATCTCTGCTTTGTGCTCTGTTTTAGCTATGGAAGGGTGAAAAACAAAGCTGTCATTCTACAATGTTTACTGTCACTACCACATTTCAACTGTCACCCTGTAGAGAGGCAGGCAGGGAGTTAGCAGTGTAAACATTACATCATCTGTCCCTGAAAATAAATGTCACTTATCACATCTGAATGCAACAGGTGTGGTACACGACCCTGCAGCCTTTTTACGAACCGTTTCCTGAGCGACAAAGCTCACAAATGAACACATTGGTCCTGCTTGACATGAATGTCATTTGTGAAGTGTTTGTTGTGGTGACACTAAGGTGACTGGTTAGTTTCCATGTCAACCACAGGAAGAATAGCTGTCACCTCAGAGACTTAAGTAAACATTAGAATTGTTCTAATAGTTGTCTTCTCTATAAAACATGTAAGACTCAGATACTAGGCTTGAAGCTGCAGATGAACCCAATGTCTCTCATTCTAGGCCTCCCAGCCAGATATGTATTGTCGGCAAATAAGAGATTGTACTGTATTCTCACATATGCTGCAAGGAAGAATATTTTACTTTTAACGAAAAAGGACCAACTGTTAAGGGTTGGCATAAAGTGCTGTTTGGGTTAGTACCACTGGAGTACCTGACATGCATAGTACATTCAAAGTCAAGTCAATTCTTCAAAGTTTGGGAGCCATATTTGAATTATTTGGAGCCTGATGTTTCTGCCATCTTGCTACAGTGCTACTCTGAAAGATCTTGATAAGAGAGAGATGATTTCCCATTGATGAGACAGTGTTGTTTTTGGTTTATGTGTTTGTAATCCTTGTTTTATTTGTTGTAAATGTGAAAACTAATACAAATATTTAATTAAAAAAAACAAAAAAACATGTAAGACTCACAGATGATGTCTGGGGCCTCCGTGTAGTCAGTGAACTCTTCCTCATCTTCATTTTCACTGCACTTGGTGAGCGAGCGCTGGTGACTGGCTTTTAAAATCTCCTGCAGGGCCTCCAGCTTGTTTAAGTGGTGGCACAAACCAAAGATCCTTAGAGCCTCCTCATGACCCAGTATGGCCCGACGAATGTGTGCTTTACCTGGGGAGAGGATGGAGAATTTGTCATAGGACCGATGAGGAGAAGTGGGTAGCAAAGAGGAGGAGAGAATAAGAAAATAAAAAGAAAAGGAGATGTGCTCAGCCCAAAGTGCTCGCTCTTACCAATGCATTCACGTTCATCTTTCCTTTTCAGGATGTCAAGAGGAGAGCGTCCCTCAGGAAGGCGATCATAGACCTGTGACAAGGTCTTCTCCTGCTGGTCCTCATCGTCACTGAGACTCACTAAACACACAGACAGCAAAAAGAATCAGTGTTAAAGAAAAACTAAATTGAATGTTGTGTACCACCCAGATCGGGGTGAATGATAAAAACAAATGGCTAACACTCTTGAATGGCATGACGTGATGCCATGATTGCTTTAATTGTAGAACATATGAATTTGAAAGGTAGACAGGACACTCACGCACAATGCATACATACATTGTTGCACACTTTAAACTGTCTTCTCATTTCCTTCATCTCCTAGTTCACAGGATTTAAAATGTAAATCTAAAGCATCAGAACTTTTGTAGGCTTCCTCTGCCTAGTCTGCATCTAAGCGATGGCATAAAGATTATTTAGGTTTCAGTGTTTGCAGTTGATCCGTTTACTAAAGCAATCTTCCTTCTCTCCTGTGTTTGAGTCCTTTCTCTGCAGTCCTGGGGTTAAACGCTCTATTCTCCTGATTCACAGGAATCTGCTAATGAGCTGCCAAACTCAAAGCTGCTTCGCTCTGTTGTTCCTCTTTTCAGTCCTGCCCTATTCATAGCACTGGCTAAAACTATGACCATCCATGGTGAACTTAATATAATCTGTTATATTTTTGTTTTATTTGTTTTTATTTTCAGTTTGTTTTTATCTCAACCAAATTGTAATTTTTAATGTGTAGAAGAAATGAAAAAGGATCAAAACAAGACCACACAAACAGTGTAAAAATGTTAATGCATAGTATTATAAAATTACGGACTCAATACAAGGCTGGGAATAACAAATTAATTAACTGTTCAACTAAATGATTAGTTGTGTCTATATAAGTCTATAAGATGTCAAAAATAAGTCATCAAGAACTAAAGCAGTATGATACAAGACCAGCAACGGCACTACAGGAGGGTTTTTGTTCACTAATCACAACGTCCTTCCTTTCCTCTCTCACTCAGGCGCTGGCTCTCTCACTTGCTCTCTGCCACTTGATTATGCAGGTAGCATTAAGAGGCTACATAACTTTAACCCCACAGCAGTCTACAGTAAATCCACTCAATTCCGCTCACTCCAACCATCTCTCTTTTTTCTTCATTCTCACTCTCTGCCCATCCTGCCACTTAGTTCCTGGAAAGTTAGCCTCGCTTTACCATTGGTTGCGTGCGAGTGAGTGTGTGTGTCTTTCTAAAAGCTGTTATGCAATAGCATCGTGGCTGGCTGTGGTTTAGTCCAGCCATCTGACATGAACAACCCAGTGGCCTGTACGGCAGAAGGATCAGGTTTCTGGGTGTTCAAAATCAACATAGCAGCCAGGCTAATACCATAGCAGATTCAAACTTGTACAGTGGATGTGCAGATAGAGTGAGTGTGGAGGTTGTTAATCACTATGAGACTAAAACTTTGCTGATAAATTCTACCTGTGTTGTTGTTAAAAGAGGGACAATATTTGATTGTGTTAACTTTGCCACTACATAAGAAGATTATTAAACTATTTTGTGTTACAGTATGTATGTGGAGAACAAACATGTCTCTAGTATGCATCTAGGGCCTGGGTACCAGTGCACACTTTATGCAAATAACTATGCATGCTCTGACCGTAGTGCTTTTCATAAGCAGGAACAAATAGCTAGCATGCTTATGTAATGTAGCTTGAATCTAGAATAACCAGCAAATAATAGTTTTTCTCTAAATTCTGTTAAACCATGCTCTGGCATCCCTTAAACACATGAAATCTGTGTGAAAATGATTAAAATGTCTCATCTCTCAGTTATTCTTACACTGGTGGTCCAGGAGCGCTGAGGCTGCAAAGTAGTGTGCCATGGAGCGGTAGTGGTTGGTTTTGACTTGCGACATGGTGGACCAGAAGAACGGGACATTGTCTTTGATTGGCGTCTGGATCATGGACTGATGGAGTTGGTCGTAGATTTCTGAGACCTGGCAGGAAAAGGAGGATAGAGTTACTGGGAGCACATTAAGAAGCTCTGATCTGGATACAATTGCTGATAGAAGTAAGGAATTGGACTGTGGTGACATTATTACTTTACATTCACTTTACCTACAGTATACCCTACTACGAAACAAAGAATACTGTGCCTAAATAATGTGAGGACTGTGTGTTTTTGCTGATATTTACCTTTGCAGCCTCCTGGGCCATTTTCATCAGGGAATAGAACTGGTTTCGGATCCCAGGCAGTGCAGTCTTCTCAAACAGGCACTCCTGAGCCTGAGCAAGCATCAACCGAATCAACATACTGAGCATGGCTGGGCTCATGTCGTAGCTGGGAGTGTGGGTGTGTGTCTCTTTCAGGTGGTTCAGGATACCTGGGGGAGAACGAGAAGTCAGCACAGCTCCAAACCAAACTATTCCAACAATAATAATAACAATAATAATAATTTAGTTCAGTTGGGAGGCACTGTGCCAAAACAATGGTAAGGGAAGATGAGGCTTCTTCTTATTCTGTGCCTTAGACTTTCTTGTCTGGCAATCTGAATGAAGAGCTTTTGGTCAGTTATTTAAAAGACAAGCATGTTACCCTGGATAATCTAGATCCTATTTAGCTGTGTGAAAACAAAAACAATTTGATTAATTTGTATTTTGTTTGTAAATCCATTTTAACACCATGCAAGGAAATACTGTTTAATCTTTTTTCTCTTTCTTATGTCCACAGTTTGGGTCTCGTGTGTGAATGGGAGCTGAATGGGGAAAAGTATCCATATAGTCTGTCTTGCCCAGAATTATAATATGTACCCCCCCAGCATTTAAAGGGATACGCCACCATTTGTTGAAATAGGGCTTATCACGGTCTCCCCTAGCTGTAGATAGGTGGGCCAACGCATTTTTTGTGCATGCGTTGTTTTAGTCCAGTGCAACACCGGCAGCGCCACTGCTAGTTAGCTTAGCGTAGTGAATGGAATCCTATGTTTCCGGTTAGCATGTTGTGAGTAAAAGTGAGCCAACAAAAGACAAAAAAAACAACCTAATTACATGCACTGAGACAAAAAATGCGTTGGCCCACCTATCAACAGCTAGGGGAGACCGTGATAAGCCCCATTTCAACAAACGGCGGCGTATCCCTTTAACAACTCTGACAGTAGTCTCGCTTTGTCAGTCAGACCCTCCCCTAAAGCACGCTGGAGGAGGGTCTGCCTACTCCATCTACCATTCGGGGATGGGAGGAAAACGTGCTCTGGTTTATTGGAATTTCTTTAAACCAGAGATCTTCAACGGGGGTCCGCGACCTCTAAGGGGTCCTCCCGAGTTACTGCAGCGGGGCCGCCTAATTATTGTTAATTGATAATTCTTTTAAAGTTTTTATTTCAAAAATTTAAATTTTTCTGAAAATATACATGAACATGAATCTAACACATTATTAGCAAAGCCTTTTATTTACAAATTAATTTACAGTTGTTTTAAAAGTTTAAAAGTTGTTTTAGTCTTGCAAGAGAAAACTGAGATTGGACAGATAGTCTAGCTAGCTGTCTGGATTTACCCTGCAGAGATCTGAGAAAAGGTTAACCAGTCCTCATATATCGACCGGAGTTTAAAATGCCAACACAAAGGAAGCCCAAGGCAACCGATATCCGGTCTAAATGAGTGAAATCCGGCGGCAATGGAGCAATCCTGGAAGTGGAACGTCAAGGATATAGACTACTCTGACATAAGGGTGTCACAATTTCGATTTTAAATCTAAATCCTATCGAAATTAACTCACAATCTTGAATATCAAATTAAAAAATGAAATCGTCGATACTGCCACACCCCCATGTCACGTCCGGTCGGCTTGCCAAGCGGAAAAAAAAACACGTGTTGAAGTGCTGTGAGTCAGTCAACCTCCTCTAACTTAGCTACAGCCAGTCAAAAGATAGCATGGCAACTGCAGACCCATCGACAGAACTTGAGCCCCCTCCTCTTTCACTGAAGCGTGTGTGAAAGTGTGGAAGTATTTTGGATTTCCAGTGAGTTAAAAAAGCCACAGTTTTCAAGCTCTGCTATGTGCGTGTACCATATTCTGTGTGTTTACCATTGCACATTAGCCTAGCAGCTAGCGGATATTCCTTCTGCTTACAGCTTAATCCCAATAAAACCGCACGGTTGAATTTCACACAGAGTATTTTATTAGCTAAAATCAATGTCTTCATAATCTTGTACGTTTTGCAACTTATATTGGTTATATTAGAGAAAGCAGCAAGTTAGCGGACTGCCCGAGTCGCCGTCTTTGCTATCAGTCTGCTCAGATGCTGTGCTGGCTCGATGGTGTTTTAAGCCCCCAACTAAAGGCCTTTTTACAGTTGTGCGGAGGCTCCACGCAGAGCTTTCGTCATAGCCTACGTAAGTGGCCTGATGTTTATACTTGAGCGCTGGTGTGTGCGTCGAGCCGGTGTGTGTGGGGAGTGTGTTTTAGAGCGACGAGGAAGTGAGAGAGTGATAGCAATTAGCTTCGGAGCGAGTAGCAACAAAGTGTCTCCCCTGTTCTTTCTGACCACGGTGGGAAACCTGGAGCAGGAAAAGTTACCCCTCTCCTTGATTTCATGTAGTTTATGGTGAAGGAGAACCAGGAAATGAGTCGGGGGAAATGCAACGCTACCAAGCCACAGCCGAGCGACGTGCGTTGCGTAGTTACGTTTTTCAAGAGGTGTACGTGAGGCTACATAGGGTACGTAGGGTCCGGCGTAGGGTCCAGAAGGGTCTGCGTCTACGCCAGACCCTGCGCTGTCGATTCTACGCACGACTATAAAAACCCCTTGAGCCCTCAAGGCAGCGCTGCGACCGTCATCTTCAACCATAACCATTGCCTAATCCTAGTGTCTTCCAGGCAGCACTGCCTGGAAGACGACGTTGGGGGCTTTAACACCAAATTCTGTGTGCTGCGAAGTGTCTGCCCTCAGGATTGTCGGTTGTCAAGTTTCCAATTGACTGAAGATATGTTATTGTTACATTACGTTTTAAATGTCACAATGTAATGTGGTACATTGTGAACAAAGGTCAGATATATTACATACAAGTCTAGTCTAAAAATGGCATAACAACCTGTGCTTTAAAAAAAATTTAAATTGACAAATCAAATCAAATCGTGACCTTAGAATCGAAAATGTAATCGAATCGAGGATCTGGAGATTCGTGACACCCCTACTCTTACAGTAGTAGTTAGTAATACTAGTAGTAGTCTGGCAGTATAGTTAATGTTTTGGGCAACAGTGAATATTCATGCAAAACTCAAATAGTCCATTTGGGAGAGGCATATATTTTAGTTTGCTGGTCCACAGAATGACTTCCGCATGCTGGTACATTAACCCTAATTACTAACACTCTCTTATACAGATGTTTTAAAAGGCTCCACGCACAGAATTAAGTGATTCCGTTTGTCAGAGCATCTACTTCTTCCTTTCCTAAGGCCTGTTGCTGTTACTACAGTATCCATTGCTAGCAGTGAGATCAATGTCTGTGTGCTTCTTTAAAATTGAGCCAAGACGCAAACCTTCCTAAATGACTTTTTTTATGGTCGATGGAAGCAATAAGACCATCTGCATTCCAACTGAGAGTGCCTCCCTCTTATTTTACAGATTAATAACCTAGCAGCAGAGAGATGTAGACAACTTAATAACAGAGCACTGTCTTGCTAGTCTTCATATAAGGTTCTGCCATTGTTGGCTGGCTCCTCCCATCCTTGAAACCTCCCCATTTCCCTGGCCAAAGGGCACTGCAGCAGCCCTGCTACAGAAAGCATCCCTGCATTTCACCTCCTAGCTTATTACTGGCTCTTTATACTGGTGACAATGTTACTCATAACAACATAATTGTTTTACTTCGTACAAGCCTAAATTATAGCCATCAAAGCAACATAACCAACGATGTGGCCTGGTCAGAGCTGTAATTATAGTGCAATACTCATACTGCCAAGTCATAATTCCATCAAGACTTGTCTGAGCTTCCTGAAACCTCAGAGGGTTGGCAAACCAGTTCATATGATGGGTGCTTCTCTGGACCTTAGCCACATGACAAGAAGCCAGAGAAACATTAACTGCTTTCATTCTCCGTCATGGTGCAGAAGTCAGAGGGTGGAGGCTGGCACATACTCTGAAAATAAGTATTTGTTCATACCAGTGCATTTTTTTCTTTTTAAAGTGAAGGTCATAAGAAAGTGTCGGCAAGGGGAATTTTTTAGTTTGAATAAACCACTACACCTGGCTTTTTTTTGGGCTGAAGTGATCTGTTCTATATGTCAAAGAGAAAATGTTGATGTCACTGTTTTTTGCTGGTGAGAGAGGAGGTGTCTGGTTAAACCAGTTTATGACTCCTATCTCTTCCTACCTGAACTTTTCTGGAAGGAAGAGATGGCCTCCTCCAGGCCAGCTATTGTCTGTCGGTCACTACGTGTACCGATCTGAGAGTAGAGGGCGGCCATGTTGAAGAGGACACTGGCTTTCTCCAGTGAGAAGTTCTGTTGGCACAGCGGCACTCCTGTAAAAGAGTCGTACCTGAAGGAAAGAAGTGTAAGCTGTCACTACTTATGTTTGTAAAGCAGATAAGAAAAGAAAAACAACCACAAAGTGCTTTGGTGAGAATAAATGATGTAGTAAAAGCCAAAAAGATAAACAATGTAAGAGATACATCTAGTAATATAGAATATATGGGATTTGGAGTTAAAAACATATTCTCTGTAGGAATCAAACAGGTACATTTACAGCAAGAATAAAAGCCTGTTTGCCACAATGTGTTGTAACTTTACTTAAAGGTACAATATGTAATATATTGACTGTATTAAATCCAAAAATGATTACAATATGTCATCAGATATTAAGGTAACATGCTAAGCTGAAATACTATCTTTTCTTACACCAATGCTAAAGCCAGTATTTTCTCCTTTGAACTTTCCGTTCCGTGACAGAATGTCTGTTTGTGTTTTGGCCTGTGTGCTGGTATTAACTGGCCAGTTTGACAGCCAGGCCGGGATGCCAGATGGTCTGTAAAAACGCAAACCCAGCAAGCTACAGCTGTAGTCCAGGCAGCAAACAAACAATGGGATCAATGGAGATAGATTCTACCCGACCTAAAAAACCTCGGCAGGCACGTTTCTAACAGCTGCATGACCAGAGACGTAACAAACCGTTGGTAAATATGGGAGATGTATTTGAAAGATGGAAACAGCCTACAACCCAAAAGGATGACGAGTTGGTTAATTTCCTCCTGAACAGGTAAGCATTAGCTTCAGCTACTAAGGACGGGCATTTTAACATTTGTGTACTCACATTGAATTTTATAGAGTAACGTTACTCGAGTTAGTTACTCGCAAAACAATTGAGACACAGCCAGTGAAGTGATCCCGACTGGTCACGCCGTAAGGACCAGGCAAGCGGGCCACAGCTGTTTACAAGGTGTAGCCTGTGCAGTGGCCGTAGCCGACAAACAGTGAGTCATTTTAAGCCAAGAAAGGGTGGCTGTAAATCGGTAGAGAGGACCGTGAGTTTGCTCTGATTTTAGCGGTTGTTTCCTTAATTTTAAGCCGAGGAAGTGTCTGTCAGTCAGAGCGAGGACAGCGAGGTGATGACGTTTTAGCGGTTGTTGCCGTACTTTTAAGCCGAGATAGGGTGGTTGTCAGTCGGGTTCAGAGCTCCGCGTGAGCATGGGCTTTTATGACAATATACCCGGCATTTAACGTAAGCTACTCCGGTGTGCTGTGGAGTAATGTCTGGCTGTGTGCGACAAGCGTCTAGCAACATCAATGCTGTGTTCTTAACCTGACCACCTCTGTAAACTTGAATCTGGGGAGGAGGGGGCGGGGGAGACGACTCTTTCCAGTAGTTTGAATTTGGACTGCAGTAACTACTTTAAACGCTAGCTGTTAGTATTACATATTGGACCTTTAAAGGTTGAGGGTTTAGGCCTTTAGGCTAATCTCCCTCTATCGGCTGCATGAATGAATGTAGTGTATTTAGCATGAAGTCATTAGGGGGTCAGATGCTCTTCAGACACTTTAAGCTTAAAGGCTTTGGAAAACCCTGGTGTAGGGGCTCAAGGCAGCTAGATTAAAGACCGGGACACCTTTCTTTGTAATATTATTTGTTTCATCACTGCTGTAACCTCACCTGTTGCCTTTCTGTCTTAAGGAATTTATTGTAATATTTATGTTATGTGTTTTATAAACCATTGCATTTGCTATTTAAAAAAAAGAACAGATGAATTGTTATCATTTTTATTTTGTACTAATTAGTAGAACAAATGGGTGTGTACCAGGTGAAGAAGATGCCAGTCTGGCGGGATGGGGAGAAGAACCGGCTCTCCATCAGAGGAAGATGGCTGAAGTATTTCGCCAGCAGTTCCACCCCAGCCTCATCTCGACTTGGTGTTCTGCAAGCCTAGGGCATGAAAGGAAAGAGATCTGATACGGTCCGTAATAACGGAGAACTTCTCGTAGTTAAGATGCACAGCGCTGTTGTTAGAGGGAAACCCCATTTAAAGGATCAGTTCTTGTAAGGTTTTTCACTTACGATAGTGGTCTCTAGCTACTGTATGTGAACGGCTTATCAATATCTCAAAAGCTCAGGAATAAAACTAAAACTATCTGCATGGCTAGAGCGCACTAGACATGAGGGACACAATATGTTTTTGTGATTTGGGTGCAAACAAACCCTTCAACTCACTAAGAATTTCATAGTGCTTTGTGTGGTAGAAAATTGTATGGATGCTGGATTATTATTGTTATTATACTCTAAAGGGCACTTGAGTAAAGAAATACCACATGTTTAACATATAATGTGTGTGAACACTACCTGTCGCAGGTCCATCAGGTCAGCAATCTCCTCTTCAAAACTGTTCCCGTCTTCACTGTAGTGCTCCAAGATAAAGTCCTGTCAGAAACAAAACAAAAAGTTAAACATCAAAATACAACATTATTCTGGCCAGTTGTTGGGGAGTGCTCTGGGGCTTAAGCCTCTCTTGCAACTAATCCACTCTGTCACATCATTCTTAACTGTACACAGAAGTCACGTCCAACTGTGCAGTGCCAAGTAGGGCTAGTGTGAGCTGTCACTCTGTCAGAGCCAGCCAGATGTAGAACACCTAATTAAAGTCAGTAAGTAGAGCAGCATTACCGTAGTCACTCGCCACCAACCTGAACAGGATGTAAAGCACTGTAAGAATGCCGGCAGGACATTTATTAGAGTGCTTCCCAGCATTAGAACATTGCTACATGATAATTATTAGTCTCAGTAACTGACCCACTTTGGATAACGAGACAAATCGTTTTATGGTCGGATGATTTATTGTTTCTGAATGAATAAATAGCAAACATAATGTAGAAGTACAGGGCGCCGACAATGTGACCCAAATACTACATGAAAGGAAACTTTAATCTGGCAGCAGCTACAAAACACTGCCTGCCAATGTGGGTCATATTTGTTGCATGCACATTAGCAGTATTTGTAACCTTTTATCTGCATATTCTGCCTTTTTGTTTCTGTTGGTTAGTTTGCTATTCCTCCTTGTCCATAAAGTCTGCATTTATGCTTGTTTGAGACTGTTCACCTTGACGTATAAAAAGGTTTTTGCAGTTTTGTTTAACTGATGACACGCATGTGCAAGACGATCCTTTGACCTCTTTGGAGCTCAGTGATATGTCAGTTGTTGCTTTTAGCCAAATGTCAAAGTGCTATCTTAACATCTATAAATCTGAATGTGCCTTCAAGTTATGGTAAAACACAGCATCACATTAATCCATATCTCTTTGCTCCAAAACTTCATTGAACAATATCTTTTAATAAAATAATATACTTTGTTATTTTACTGTTTTACTGCTGACTTTTATATTACTTTGAGTGACATGAAAGCCACACATAAATAAAATAAATGATAATTCATTTTATTTATTTGATTAAACTATTGGAGTCAAAATGCCTGCATTACATCAAATAGAAAATTCTGGATGTCACCTATTTATACACATTTGCCATAATAAAGGGTGGGGTGGTGCTATAGTTGTTGCTTCTATACCTTGAATAGAGTGGAGAAGTCAATGTCTTTTGTCTCCTTTAGACCCAGAGCAATGAGGGGGATGTTGGCTGTTTCCCTGTAAGCAAAAGAGAAAGACAGAAATAGAGATATCATGATTAGTCATCTTATGCACAATATAATACACATGAAACGAAATATAGTTGTGTAAAGTTTGCTCATAGACATGTTGGCATCAAGGACAATACCTCTGTAAATGTTGACAATATATGATACAGCAGGACTTTACATACAAAAGGACAACGCAGTGCTTGTCTTAATGTGATTAATGTACACAAGGTCAAACAGAAAAGCACTGATACATTTGTAGGTTAATGCTTAGGAAAAGCAGGCTCTAAAGGTGTGGTACAAGATATCAAAGAACAATAAACTCCCTTTGACAACAGACCACGCCTTGTTAGGGATATCAAGACAATAACACAGATTATTGGTAAATAATAGTATAAAGTGCCAGGAACACACTGATCCCACCAGCGACAGCTTTGCTACATTAGAAAGTTAACATTTTAGTGTAATCTATTGTGTAGTTTCATAGAGGGGAAGTCAGGATAAGGCAGATGGTGCTTTAAGTACAAACTGTAGGAGTTAGGATTTAAAAAGGTGAAATAGGTGCCCCTATGTCTCCTTGTATTGTAAAGCCTTGCATCTCTCGTTGATAAATCATTCTGGATTTGGAGCCTCTATCCTCTACCTTCTATTATTTTTAACCCACCAAAAAGTGAATAGAGGCCATAAAACAGCAGATTAACCTTCCCTTCTGATCTCAGTTGTAGCTATAACAGTTTGTAGTTTTTCTGGTTGTATGAACCCTGGAGTCGCTTGCTGCTGACAGATGGAAAGCAGGTTCAGCTTGTTATCCGAGTGGATGATTTAAAACCTGACAGATACCTGCTGCTGCTGATCACCAGAGTCTAAAAAGGAAACCCAAACCCTCCCCCTACTGAAAGCAGCAGTATGAGGTGTTACTAAATAAATTCCTCTTTTTTTAAAACAAGCTTGGGTTGCTTCTGAATTTGCCATGCATTTTATAATTATAAACAACTTCCAATCAGGGCAACAGTAGCACAAACTTCAGTTCCAACATTAACAAGTCACCATGGTGTTGTCATCCCAAACCTATTTTAACGAGGGCTCTTTCCATCAAAGGGATCAGAGATTCGGTACAGCCTTTTCATTGCACAAGATGTCCAAACCACAGGATTCAGAATAACAACTCCTCACACTCATTCATCACTTGATGATAAGGCAGCATGGTATACTGGCTCTGTGAATCACAGAAACCCCCATTCATCAGTAACACTGACAGAGCAAGATAGAGGCTGCAGTGTAATCCATCAGTACTTGTAGATGAGATCACTCCAGTCTTTTCTCTGGTTTGGCAGAGGGAGGGGCGTGGGGGATGCGGATATCTGTTCTGCAGAGAATCTGAAATGTTAAAAGCCTCTCAGAAGCTTACTCCCCCTCGACACACACACACACACACACACACACACACACACACACACACACACACACGCGCGCGCACACACACGCGCGCACACACACACACGTTGTGTAAGTGCCAGTGTGTATGACATGGAACAGATGACCATTGCAATAGCAGTCAAGGAAAGCTCTGGTTTTAGCTACAGAGAGCACAACACAACTTAAAGTATAGTTTGTTACAGAGTACTGATTGTAGCAAGATGTCATTGCTTATTGGCCTCGTTAACTTCTATAAGAGTTGAGTTGTGTAAGTTAGCCAAACTAGATAATAAGTGAGAAATGGGAGTCGGTTTTAAAAGAATAGTTATGAATGGGAAGTACCCGTATTCACTTTCTTGCAGATAGTAACACAAAAAGAGTTATACCCTTTTCATGTCTGTCGATTAAATATGAAGCTAGAGTAGGGCTGGGCGATTACCAGTTACCTCGATATCGATATCGCGGTGATATTCTAGGGTTGACAATTGGTGCTTTAACAAAATATCTTCACACTTAGATTTTAGATAATCATCAGTAATGTGGACATAATGTCATTACAGTGGGGAAAAGGTAAATAATAGAACACCTAGAACAGTCTGGTAAATTCAGAAAAGTACATCACTTCACTGTAATGCAGCCTTAAAACCAGGAAAAGACACTTATGTCATATCACGATATCCAAAATCTAAGACAATATCGATATAATATTGATATATTGCCCAGCCCCAAGCTACAGCCAGTTGTGGTTTGCTTTTTTTTAATTTTTTTTTTTTTTTTTTTATTAGTTTATTTGTCAGGGACAATGCAGCGCACATTATTACATACATAATTACCATAGACAAAGCCATAACAATATGTGTAAATGTGTTGCATAAAAGGTTTCTAGCCAATAGGCTAATTTGCAACCCCAGTCCCTGGTCAGACCTTTCTAAAAACACTTTGCAACTAATTATTGTTTTATATGGTCTACTTATTAATGGAAGTCTTATTTATTTAAGAAGTCTGATCAGAATATGCCAATAATAATAATCATTCATTTTGTAATAATACTAAACCTTTTCCCCCCTATTTATATCATTCGTTATTGGATCATTGAAAGTACAAGCACCCAGTTGTCAGAGGTTTCTAACGTAATCTGAGACAGTAGACAAGTGCAAATTATTCTTTCTACTCTATCTCAGCAGGGTAGTGTAGTGCTGATATCTTTATCTTTTCATTTGTCATCACTTTAGCTATGCCGATTCAGAAGGTCGTATCTACGTTCAGTTTGTTGTTCTGTCAAGAACATTACACAGAGGCACTGAACAAACATGAATGATAAGATTGTCATACATACTGTGAGTAGCTGCAACATTTTCACGGGGTGGTTCAAGGAGGTCACTAACATCATGTACAGCACATGTACTCCACCAGTCACATATATGTGCTTTCTGTTATGCATTACCTTATGCAAAAACCAGCTGAATCTGGTCTGAGTGACAAATAACCTCAGGGACGCTATTCAGAGGGCGGTGGGACTAGTAGGAAAAGCCTAGAAACTACTACTTAGGACTGAGGTTGTATTTCATGCTGAGAGGAGGGGGCTAACTCTTCATCGTGGCTGTACAGCGTCATCCTACTGAAACACCTGCTCAGAATTTGTCAACATATCCAATATTCCTGTGTGCATGTTACCTGTATGGTTTTGCATACAAATGCAAACATATGTCTGGAGATGATATTGAGGCCCCGACGCATTTTAATTTCCAGATAACTTCCTATTTGAGCGGTAGTATCGTTTTTCTTCCCAGTCTATCAGTTATGTAAGCTACATAACCTCATCCGTCCTCATATCACTAACGTCACCCATCGTGGACATGCTCTACATCCCAGCACATTATTAGTGGGAATGCTGATTCAGCATTATCAAACTATTGTTTTCTTCTTCTTCTTCTTCTTCTTCTTCTTCTTCTTCTTCTTCTTCTTCACGTTTTTTGGCTCTCCGTAACTTCTGCATACTTTCAGCTATTTAAACCATTCAACTTTTAAAATGTTCAGCTCTTTCAGCAGACAATGGGACTTCTTCAACTTTTTTTCTACTATTTATACTATTTTTGAAATTTTAAGCTTTTGTTAAATTTTATTTTAACATTAAAGTCAATGAGAAGAAGCTTCAAATCCTTCAAATCTTCTTCCGCTCCCAAAAGTTTCAGCTCCTTCATACTTAATATACTTAATATGAACATAACAGAACATCTCACACACACACACACACACACACACACACACACACACACACACACACACACACACACACACACACACACACACACACACACACACACACACTTGTTTAATACAAACATACTTGACCTCTTACCTGTGTCTCTCTCTCTCTGTCTGTCTCCTTCTCTTACCCGTCTCTCTTGCTGTCAGTCTGTCTCTCTTTTTGTCTGTCTCTCTTTCTGTCTCTCTCTTTCTGTCTGTCTGCTTCTCTTACCAGTCTCTCTCTCTCTCTGTCTGTACTACTTTTCCAACTATTCTCATTACTTCAACTTGTTCTTACAGATATAAGCTATTCATCCAGTTTAGCTTTAGCAATTTAGCTATTCAGCATTCCCACGCATTGTCTGCAGGAAATGCATTTTCTAGTTTGTGTTCACATTACAGTTTTCTTTACAACCTTGGTAATGCGGAGCATTTTAGTAAAGCGCCGTCAGAAGAGATCGCTCTGAAACGTGTTTTAAACATTTTTAGTGTTCCCTGGACACAAACCAGTAAGAGCCATTAAAAAGGAGTTCTACAGTATTGCAGGTGAATGATGTAAACCCTTTGAAATAAAAGATTATGAATTATATCTGTTAATGGTGCTGCAGTCTCAGAATGGTGTAGTAGGCCTAGGACTTTTTCGCCCGCAGTATTGCACCTAAATGAAATAGATTTTCAGTAGCCTACTAATATAAGGCTATATTTATTATGATTAAATATGATATACATTATATTGGAATAGGCTATAGCATTTACTCAAGCAGCAAAAGAGAGAGAATTTGCGTGGGAGAAATTCTCTCTCTTTTGCAGCAGCCGCTGTGTTGCTTTTTAAAAGAAATACATGTTTAAGCTCACATATGCGCATGAGTATTTCCGCCGACCCGTTTGTTTGTGGTTTTTGCCATGGTAAATCGTAGTATAATGGCTCCATTCATGCTGCCTTTTTAAAGTGCTGGGGCACGAGCGCAACCCTGAGTGAACCTACTCCGAGTTGACTGAACCAACTCGAATCAGCTGTTGTGAAACCAAAAACTCAGAGTTTCCCATCTCAGCATAAATCAACTCAGACATCAGGGTTAGACTCAGAGTTTGGTAAACCTCCTTCCTGAAACGGACCCCTGGTGGTGTGAATGTGATGAGGTAAACACAATTGGACAGCTGATGGTAGTTTCACAACGTGCCTATTGTCTGTGGATGGAGCAGGTGTTTCTCTAATGCCTGACAAGGAGGCTGATGGGAGGCTGAATGTTCCCACACTCGAGTCCGTCTGATCCCATGTGATAGAGGACACTTAAAGCCTTAAACCGTAATTCTCGCCAAAATGCAACCTAGGGTCTTTTTGTGAATGTACCCAAGTCAAACTTTTGTTTAAAGCATAATTAGGACGGAAGCGCCACTTTTAAGATTTACCGTATTTTCATTTTTCCGTCAAATGGCCTTTTAAAATGGGAGAGCTAGGGGCACTTTTATGATAGCATCAAAATCACTATTTTTAAGATTGTACTGAGAGGCAACTGTTGGATTTTGAGGATCTACATATCATGTAATTAAACTAGATGTCTTTTTTTTAGTGGCTGGGTTTCACTGTTTTCTATCAGTCCAAAAAGAGGAGGTTGTTCCTTCTTATTTTGAGCAAGACCCCAAACCCCTTTACAGCTCATACAGTACCCAGTTTACCTGGGAACCACATCAGCTAAATCACTTGGAACACAAAATACATACAGCAGAATATTTGCCTTTATGAATTACAGAGGGGTAAAAATCTTACTAATTTTCACAGGGAGTCCTGCCTGTCAATCAGAAAATCCAGGTAAAGCCTCCTGGTCCTTACAGCACTGAGACCTTGGAAGCAAAACAAACTAATCTGGGCGTACCAGCGAAAGCTGGTATTAAGGGTTTTATAAGGTGATCTGCAGATTTGTCAGAACTCAAATGAAAACCCTAACTAGGTATGTAGCTCATTACAATTCCCTAATAAATGTAGTAACAGCTTGCTGCTGTGGAAAAACCATGTAGGACTTCTGTCGATGACCCTCAGAACTGTTACCACAGTTACCACCATACAACACCCCATCCTCCACAATATCCCTACTTTTCTATTCACTCTGTTGTGATTTGTTGTCACTGGCAACATGGTAGCCATCCTCTACAGAAGTGTGTGTGTGTGTGTGTGTGTGTGTGTGTGTGTGTGTGTGTAGACATGCTTCAATATAAGAGTTTTTAAATGATCAAAACTTACATTAAAACTATCTCACTAATTTTGTTTTTCACTAATTTTGTTATATGTCCATAATGGAAATCCTTTATTACCGTCACTTCATTTATACAAGTTTGAAGAAGGAAACATGGAGGACCACACGTATTCAAAATCCAAATTTCAGGAACAGTAGTCTTCTTCTTCGCCCAGAAAAAGAAAAAGAAGATTGAAAAGAGCAAGAGACTGGCTTTTTGAAGCGTAAACGCTACCGTAGCTGTAATACGTACTTTGAACTGCTTGGCGCAAGAGAGTTTATTGCGATATATGATCTCAACGCTAGATGGGAGAAATTCCCACACATTGGACCTTTAAGTTAGTCTCACATTGCTAGACCTTCCTCCTCAGCTGCTGGCTAGCCCACACAACATTCTGGGATGGGAGCAAAATGTACTCTGGTTTATTGGCATTTCTTTAAACCAATCACAATCATCATGTGCAGCGCTAAGCGCTGGATGGGGCACTGTGCCTCTAGGGAAGGAACTTGTTTTGGTGGAACGTGTGTATGTTCAAAAGTAGTTTTAGTCGTGCAAGAGAAAACTCAGATTGGACAGATAGTCTAGCTAGCTGTCTGGATTCACCCTGCAGAGATCTGAGGAGCAGATTAGAACGCCAACACAAAGAAAGGAGAAGGTGAGGGACACCCGGCCGAAAATTAGGGACATCCAGCGGAACTTCCGGTGGCACCGGAACAATACCAAAAATTAAACGGCATTGATATAGACAAGCTTTAAATCTACCAAATGCTGTCCTTTACAAAACACTATAGTTAGCTATTAAACCTATATGGTTATTTTGTCAGTGGGTGTCATGTTATCATGAGGAAATGTGTTATTTACGGCACAAATATCTGTCACCACGTGTATAAACTTCTATATTTCCATATCACTGTCATGAAGTCCTTTGTGTCTTCCTAAAGCTTACATGACTGAGACAACACGTGCATCATCATGACATACATACTGCATTTCCATCAACACCATACGCTTGGCTCGTCTTTTAAAGAAAGACAACACCAGTGTCTATCACCGTCACACACACCCATACATACCCGATCATCAGACCCACTGAGAGAAGCGTTGGACAAGATGCTTATCTCAATTTGCATGCAAGTATAGCCCATAGTTTCCTTGTTGCTTTGTGCATTATGTCACAAAAACCAGCTGGTCCAGTTTGACAACAACAAACTCTTGCACTTTGTCTTCCTCCACGCACTAATTATCTCTGCTACTCTGTCATCAAGCGTCTTTCATCTGAAAGAGTGCATGATGACCACAGAGTATGAGTCTCTTGTTGGCTGCCAATCAACACCGTGTGTCTGTGTTCTTCTACTTCTGAATGAATAGTAGTGTGATGTTTAGATCTCCAAATTGAGGACATATTTTCATACTGAGATCATTCTGACCAGTCCTCATTTTTGCAGGTTTGGGGAAATTAAAAATTAGGATCAGAATTAATTTAAGAGTAAGGTTAAAATTGTACAGAATGTTGAGGAGTTTGGGTCAGTGGTGTCCTTATTATTACGTGACATGAGGAATGGTGCCAAAGTCATTTGTGTCTGCATGGGAAAGCTCTAGCTGCTGTGCATGCATTGCAACATGCACTCCATTTAATAGCCTCATCACAGACAGTTAACATGAAAGTAAGCCTTTAATTAATATGAACAACTGTAAGTGATTACATTCTGTTGCCTACCGATGTATTGTCACCGACAACAAAACCAAAGTCTTTTTTATTGGTGAAGTAAATTTTTAACCAACACTGCAAAATAGCTGTGTGGCTAACAAACAAGCTCATAAAATAAGTTTGATCTCCATTTCACAAATGCCCTAAACAAACCTTTATGGTAAGCGTAGACAACTTTGCACTGCTAAAACTTCATATTTCCTCCTTTTTATGATTTTGTTATGATGATACTGGTCACTTAGAAGTAGCTAACACTTGCACTAGCTGTGGTAGTAGTTGAATCAGTATTGTATAAGATAAAGAGCAGTAATATTTGGACTTACTGGGTGTTCTGGTAGACCTCCACTGAGCTGTTGAGTCCTTCAAGCTGTCCCATCAGTAGCTGTAGGTTGGAGTTAACATAGCTCAACTCCAACAGAACCATCTCTTTAACCTTGTTGTTAGATGTAGCCCTGCACACAGGAGAGATTGAAGGGAAACGAAAAATGAAAAGACATAAAAAGTGAGACAAAAATGTCAGGAAACATTTAAAATAAATTAAAGAAAAGACATATCCTTGTTATTTTTAAAAGGGTAATAGGGTAAATACAAGCGTGCCTCCCCTGTATATTCTGGACCACAGACCTGCGTCACTGAGCCCTGCTGTGCACTTGATTTACTCTCCACCAGCTTAACCATGATCTATGAATCACAGTTGCAGTCCCTATTTAGTTCAACATCTCATTCCCATGGTCAAATCATTGTTTTAAATCAAATCCTCCATTACCAAATGCGATAAGATCACACTATATTTCAATCATGCTACACAACTTGAAGAGGGTGGAAGTCAGAGGTCCAGCATCTTTCAATATTATTGTTTGTACATGTTACTGTACATTTATGGTACAAATATGTACAGTATGCACGTTTGTGTTGATGTGAGGAAGATTAGAGCATTAAACTGAGTACGTGTAATGTGTGTGTGCACAAGGGGTTACTGTGGGGCTCACTCAGAGCTTTCTGCACAACAGAGATAAGATTGTAATGTGTGTGTGTGTGTGTGTGTGTGTGTGTGTGTGTGTGTGAGAATACAAAGAGAAAGTGGCTGGATCTTTTGTAATGCCGAATTTATGATGCATTCATTGTCAGTTTGTGAAAAACACAAACTACAATTTACATGCATCCATGGTGACACAAGGTAACACTCAAACAGCAGCTGCCTCACTTTATGCTTATCTCTTATCTCTGAACCGTAACACATTCTCTGTCAGTCATAACTAATTGGAGACACACCTCTCTCTCTCTCTCTCTCTCTCTCTCTCTCTCTCTCTCTCTCTCTCTCTCTCTCTCTCTCTCTCTCTCTCTCTCTCTCTCTCTCTCTCTCTCTCTCTCTCTCTCTCTCTCTCTCTCTCTCTCTCTCTCTCTCTCTCTCTCTCTCTCTCTCTCTCTCTCTCTCTCATTTTTAACAAAGAAGGTGAGATGTGAAGAAGTGCTGGCAGACAGGAGTTTAAAAATAACAATCAGTTAAACTGAAGGTTAAAAAGCTGAAAAGAGATAAAGATATAGTTTTTGATGGGTGAATTTATTTTCTTCAATTTGAACCTTCACACGTAAAATATTCCAAAAGTTACAACTTCAAAAAAGGTTTGTTACACATATGGAAAAAGTGGTCTGCGCACGAACAAACTATTAGTACCAAATAATATAATGTGACCTTGCATGCTGTATAATGGAGGATGTCTTAAAACATTTTATGAATCCATCGAGCTATGTACCACCCAATAGTTTGATCTTTAAAACTGGCTCACTCTGCTCTTTGGTCTTGATTCATGCTCCTAAATTACTGACTGTAGTTTTTCTCCCCCATACAATACATTGGAATATTGGGACGTCCACCCCTGCTTCACAGTGACGCCACACCATCACATAGTTTTTGGCCAGCTGAAGGATTTCTGAGGAGGTTTGGCCTGGGGAATCAGGGTGGAGGTTTGGACAGAATAGATGCCAGCTCGCCGGCCCAGAGGTTGTTATTAATATCTAATTTAATATCAAATATCATCCCACAGAGCGTGGGAATGTGACTGTAAACCAGCAAGTGTGGTTTCACTGAAGTTCACCCATCCTGGAAAAGCTGTTTTTATGTTTTTGGCAGATTGACAGGTAGTTGTATTTTTCCTCTGAGCCTTTAATCTGAAAAGAGATATCTGGTACTGATAATAATTGGAGTTGACTGAGAAATTTACTCTCTATTCTATAAAGCTTAGTGTGGCGCAACAATAGTACATTGCCAGGATAAAGCCTGACATCTGGCCCATGGCTCCATGACCTCCGTTGCAGAAGAGAAGAGAAGAGAAGAGAAGAGAAGAGAAGAGAAGAGAAGAGAAGAGAAGAGAAGAGAAGAGAAGAGAAGAGAAAAGAAAATGAGAGAAGAGAAAAGAAGAGAACTGGTCTGACCAGACTGACTCCACCTGTTGCTGATAGAGAGTGGAATGCAGAATAAAAAAAAGAAAATGTGAGGATAAGGATGGCAAAAGACACACACACACACACACACACAGTAGATTTAAGTTCTACATGGGCCATAATGACTCAAACTAAACTTTAATATAATTTATTTTTATAATTTTAAAAAAGGACGTTTGTTGTAGTTTGTTTATTGAACAAATCTGTTTTCAACATGATAACCCAGGTGGATGTCTACGTAAATAGGTAGATGGCCATGGCAACCCTGTTATCCACACACAGATAGAAGATCCCAGGTAGAACAGTCAGACTGCATATGATTTAAGACCATGAAAATAAAGCTAAGAGCATACCTGAAACTCATAAATGCAGCTGGGCTGGTAAACACACAGTCAATTTGCCCCTGGCCTTGGCTGGGCAGACTGTGTGAAGTACTAGAGGAATGTGGAGGCTTCTCAGGCTGACAGTGGGCTTAGACAGGCAGAACACACACACACACACACACACACACACACACACACACACACACACACACACACACACACCAGACTAATCTTAACACAAGCGGTAACAGAGCTGATCCGAGAATCCCAGTGGGAGAAATTGAGGCTACGCTCTGTCAGAGAAAATGTGCACCGTTGTACCTTTCATTTCTCTAGACTCAGGACCTCAACACGCTTTTTTAAAACAGAAGGCCCTTACATTTCAGTAAACTTAACACCATTCTGACTACTGTGGGGCACATTATTCTTACCAAAGGCCACACAGAACAGAAGCTGGACACAGTAACAGGAAGAACTGTATAATCTAATGCAATCCAATACAGTGAGCCAGCAATAAACACTACTTTTATAAAGCTTATAATATTCCATTTCTGTTCACACTTTGCCAGAGAACTGTTGATTCAACTTTTTGATGCTGTCGTGATGGGATCACAACAGCCACAAAGCCAAATCGGGCCAGGGATGTAAAGTGGGGAGGCCAATGGCTCCTTCCCTATTTCCTGCCCCCCTACTTCCGACGCCCTTGCTTGGACCACACCCATCTTCGTACTTGGCCTTCATAGTTGAACTCAACTACACACCTAATACCTAATATTATCTGTCCCCTTGTGTTGTTTCAAATCACAACAAGAATCCATGACAAGTGACAACTGATAACAGAACAATGAAGGAGATGTCAACACGTCTCAACAGACCAGCTGGAGTTAACTAGAGGTCACATATACCACAGTGACATAACTGACTAGCAATACAAACAAATGATACATGGATGAATAGTGTGAGCAGACAGGGATAAACTTATAACAATTGGCTTTCCCTTATGCAACAAATAAAAATGCATAGCTGGGAGTTTAAACCATCCTGCACTTCCCACTAAAGGAATCCACACTGCAGGGACTTAATAAATTAAGCAGACACAAATGTATAGTATGCATGCATGTATTATCAGTCATCAGTTTAGTTACTTACTTCAGCAGGTTCTCAGCTCCAGCCCTCATCCTCATCTGTTTGATGATCTGCTGGTTCACACTGGCTCGTTTATTCTGAAGTTTGCTGCGTCCAGTCTGGGCGAACGGGTTACAACCCTGGGACAAGGAGATGCAAGAACAAACATTTCAGCAGAAGACAATATATTGTGTAAATAAATGGAAAAAAACTGCATAGGCATCAAGAATGCATACTGCAAAAAGTAGGATGATTTCCTCATTGATGTTTTTCATGCTGCAATTATTTGGTTAATAACAATCACACAATAGATCTTCAATTTCTTTCAAGTCATTCAAACTCTTGTTTTTTAATCTATGTATGTATAGCATTCAGTCGCAAGTTTTTCTTTCCATAACATATTGTTGCTGTACAATTGTGAACAGTGGTTATACAATCTACTAAACCAGTGCCTTTGTTCATGTTCAAAAGTTTTTGTTTACATCTGAATACATCTTCCTAAATATAATAAGTCAGCTCAGTCAGGGCCAAAACTGTCCAGGTTCACAGGTTTGTTATTAAATCTTTCACCCACATACCATCACTACCACAGAGGTGGCAAGATGTTATGATTTGATCAATATACCAAACTACTAGACATCAGTTGGTCTAAATATTCCTCTGATGTCAACCTTTTTGTACACTAAATTGATGTGAATTTTTTACTTTATCTTACTCTTTACTCCATGATGTAACAGTAAAAATAAGCCTAAATTGGGTGTGGAAGGAGCTGCACCTTGTTATACTGTACTCAACACAAACACATGTTCTCACTCTTTATGTTAACATGTAGCCTAATGGCCTGTATACATCTGTACTGTGTGTACTTGTCCCTATCGCAACCACCAGCGACCCAGCCTTAAGTCAACAAGCTGTCCCTTACACCAGTACAGATAAACTGGCCTTAGACATTCATGCTGACTGACTCACAGCACAACAGAGGTGTGGCTTGACTATACTTCTGATGGCAAAAAAAAACCATGATGCACAGAAACTAGTCAGCTTAGTAAAACCAGTTGGTTTACAGTCCTCAACTTGGCACACTTTTATATTGTATTTATTTAGCTGATTGTCTGAGGTCAGCAGCAAAACTAGCTTCAGTTTCTACATGCCCAACATGAAGGAAATAAATATTTTTTTAAATGTCAAGGTAATTTGATACACATCAGCAACAGGAAGAATGCATTGACTTTTAAAGGATGTCAAAGTCAGGGATCACTGTTAGAGAAATTATTGCTGAGCCAGGTAGTGTAACAGCGATGAGCGCTCCGCACCAAAGATGGAATCTAAGAATTTACAGACTTACAAAATTAGGGATGTATAAAAAACGAAAAATCTAATTTTCATATTTCCAAGTCAGTCAGTGTAGTTGCGGGTGTGTGAGTGTTTTGCCCCTGTATCACCTGTCACATCTTTTACATTTACTGAATCATGTGGCTGATGCTCTCATCCAGAGAGACTTCCTGTAAAATGGGTAAGTAGTGACAATGTCCTTAAAGTACAAATTTCCATAACTCAGGTCAAACGGTTGCAACAAGGGTCACATAAACTTGACATTTTCTCTACAACCAATCCACTGTAGTCACTTGGGTGTTCCTGTACAAATACTTCAGTGACCTCAGAGTGTAATGATTAACCATTTACACAAATGAGAGCTGGCTTGATGTTGCAGCAGCTATTCTTAGAATGACATCAGGGCGAGGATGTTGGCGTACGACTGGAGGAGCGTGGACTTACTGCAGCATCATTACATCAAAACGGAGATTTATGTTTGTGTTAAAGAACAAGGGAGTGGCTAGTGGTTGATAGTAACCATAGCAGTGTTTCAATTTTTAATACGTAGCACGTTATGAAACTTCAACCCATGCATTCCAAAGTGATGATCCTGATCCTGCGTGGCAACAGTACTCTGATCAGCTATCAGTGACCAATACATCATGTCAGTTACAGTTAGTCCATAAAACCGACGGTTTAATACCACACCTTCTGGCACGCTAAGTTAGACACATCAAGACTTTTGTGTTTTGGATTGTCTTAGGCATTGTTGACTGTCACTTTACAACGCAGACCTTTTGGATGAAAACTTGATCAAAATGAAATGACACATGGAACTGACCCCTAGCTCTGGCTATGCTACTGCCTTGCCTAACCCACTGAACTACTCGGGGAATGGAACCCCTCCTACCCACTGGCATACTCAAGCAGTACAGCCTTTTTCTACGAGCGTACAAAATAATTACAGAAAAACAAAGAAAGTCCTGTTCGTTATCATTTCCATCAAACAGCCAATCATTCTGCTGTTGTATAACCGAGGCTTCATAAAGGACATGTAGAGCAACGGTTCATGGGATAATTGGCTACAGCCACCAACCATTTTTGGAAGCATAACCGACTCTTAATTGCTTGTTCACCATATAAATACCCAGAATGTCCTGCTCAAAAGAGAATGTGCTTCATGTAATCCAAAGAAAGACATCTCTATATTTAGTGAAATACTGTAAAGTGAAAGACAATATTTGATCACAGCAACTTTTTTTGTTTTCAATACAACCCCTGCTAAGGGATCCTAGCGTGTCTCCAAGTCGAGAAAGCTTGTCTGGTTTTTTTAACCAGGACACATGTTGTCAATTTGTGTCTGTGGTCTGGCTGAAGGACGTCCTGGGGCCAGATGCTACGTCAATGCTCTCGTTGGCCGTGGAGGATAAGGAAATTGTTCTGCCATCTTTCCATCCTGCTGCCGTTGAGTCGGACCTCAGCCAGCTGGAGGTGAAACAGTGGACGGCTGGGAAGGCAGCCCTGAACCACAACAGCTCCCTGGAGCATCAGTAGAACCCAGTGAAGCCTTGTACATCATTAAACTCATTTTCACCCAAGAGAAAGAGGGGCACAGAACATGGAAGCAAAGATCGCATTGGCTCCGCTTAGTTAAAATTTGACCAAAAACTTTCCAAATTGCAAATCTCTTAAACATCACGAAATGAGAATGCAGAACTCATTGATGTGTGGTTTCCACGAATGTGCAAGCCTTTTTATACTGAGAAGGGTTTCTGCAATGAAAGTAGAGACTCCTGAGCACTAAGAAATACAGAGGACAAAGGAAATGAAGTGAGAACGATGGAGAAAGGCTCTACAACGTGTGTTCTAGCCATAAAGGAAACAGTTTGGGCTTGAGGTATTAGGCTCTATGGTCTCCCATCATGTCCTGTGGCAGTGCCAGAACCTGGCTCCCACTGACCTTTTTATAGACACAGGAAGTGCAGCACAGAGCCTAAATCCAGACAGCGTTCAGAGGGGGATTCGGGGGGATTGGAAGACACAAAGGCCCTGTTCAGATGCCCATCTAAACAAGCTTGTCTATAAAAACACCCCGGTTGAGGACACTAGTACAAATGTGGATGAAAGAGACATGGACCACAGCATGGCACACACAAAACTCGTGAAAAACACATTAGATAATCACTCAACCACTGCCAAGTGCTTTTCTCATAGCCTCAAGTTATACTGTGAATGTGAATAACTTTAACAATAGCTCATCATCTTATTTACATGATGAAAAGGTGACAACTTCAATCTATGACTTTAGATAACATGGCACTTATATTTGCATTTAAATATTTTAGCTGATGCTGTTATCCAATGTGTGTAGCTGTTAGATAGTTAATCAACATGTCTGCCAAAATTATCAAAGGGCAGGAGGCTAATCTGACCTAAGATTACCAGAGTATCAACAAAGCTTTTGAGGAATCCCTTATCCATTACACTTTCTGTTATATGTCGATCACCATCACACCTCTGACAACCAGCAGGAAGCTGATGATGGTAATTATGGGATGTTTGGTCATTGACCTTTCAGTCTCTCTCACTATCAGTAACTGCATGAGACAAAAGTTATTATGTGAGTCTCTCACACGCGCGCGGGCACACGCACGGACACCTGGAGCTGACAGTGCTGTGGTTTCTGCTGCTGTTGGTGACACATCAGGAGCAGCAGTAATTGTGCTAAATATCAGACTGAAACCATGCTGTTTTTAAAAATAAAAATGAAAAATTCATATATTACTTTAAGTGTTATCCATGCGGTGCTTTGTATATACACATTTGAATTATTGGTAGAGTTGTCGCCCGATAACCACAAAGTTGTCGGTTTAATCCTCCGGCCGGTCCAAATGTCAAAGTGTCCCTGAGCAAGACACTGAACCCAAAGTTGCTCCCCGGATGCTATTATCTAGCTGTCCACTGCTCCTACTACTATGGATGGGTTAAACTGCAGAACTAAAATATCAGTACATTGTACTCTGTGTATGTGATAATTAAGAATAAAGTTTTTGGTTTTGTATTATATGTTTTATTGTATCTAATAGCTACATAGCAAACAATATAAAATAAACCAGTTAACGTACGTACGTTGAAACTGTGAACACGGGTAACGTTAGCCTACCATACATAACGTTAGGTAAACAACCTAAAGACAAGTAACGTTAACCTAGTTAATATGGTGAAGAGGGCTCCGTTAAATGCCTTTTGGCAATGAATTAGGAAAATGTAAATGCTCTAGTCAAGCCGTAACAGTAAGCTAAAGTCATTATTTGCCCATTTTCAACTGTAGAAAATGTGCGCTGGCATCTCCCTGTCCGTTAACATGACGCAGACGGATTTATGTTGTTACCGAAGTGAAGTGGCGAGAAGCAAAACTCACTTTTTTGAAATAACTGCTGTCTCCTCCGCTGTCTTTGATGCCGTTTGGTAAGAGAGTGTCCGTCATCCTGAAGGCTCAGACTCTGAAACTCTCGGAGGAAGTGAAATAAAACTGTATTTAAACCAGACCGCTTTGATCAACAGGTGGGTATCCTCTCTCCTCCAGCGATGTGTATGTCTGAGTCTGTCTGCTCTCGCTCAAGTCACCCAGCAGAAACCAGAAACTCCGCCCACACGGAAAAAAGGAAAACTGGGTGGTGCGTTCACCACTAAAGACACTCACCGGACTGCACCTGTTTTATTCAAGTTATGTACACTAACATTATAGTAGCCTACGTAACACAGTAAGACATGACTAACAAGCTACCACCTTGAAAATATTGTTCACCGATACCAATTTCATATACAGTTTACTAGCTTTAGTTAAGTCTGGCTTACAAGCTGCACCTGCACCGTAGTGCGCCGGTTAGCCCTAATACCAGGCTACTGGTAAATCACTTATGCTGAAATAGCTTGGTTAAAGGCCTTATTACTGGTTTTGTTAAAAGCTATATTTACATTTTATAACTGGCAAAATGTTCATTTTGAAAGTGAAAAACACAAGTGGGACAGAAAACTCAATCCATACTGAGATACTGGTAATGAGATAAACCCTAATTATAGGCTACAGAATAAAATTAGTGTGTTTATCTAAAGCTATAAAAAAAATAATCTAAAAGTCCAACACCAGTCTGGCTGACAGAAGTCACATGTTGACCTCTGTGTCAAAGTAATTTACAGTAGGCATATTAGAGCTGTAACAAATTAATAATTAAAAAGTAAATAAACTGAAAATCAAAACACTGACAAGGGCACTGCAAGAATTAGTTTAACACAGCACTCATTTGTGGCATTTTAAAATTTCTATATTAGCAAAGGATATAGAGATATGTGCCAGTTATACAAAATTATGCAAAAGGCTGCTTCCCTTTAAAAAAAACAACTCCTGGTTTAGCATCAAAGATGTTTCTCCATATAAAACATCCAAAACAACATATTAGCCTATACTGCATACTATAATGTGACTTCAAATAAAACAGGTGGTTGAACTGGAGTGAACAAACAAAATGGTGCTCTTCACATATCACATGAATGATTCTCACATGGATGATCACAACGGGTACAGTAATAATAATTTAAAAAAAAGAATGCCTTGGTTGAAACAACAATTTTATTTCTCTGAAGCCGACACTGCAGTATTTGTTTCAGAGGCTGTAGCGGGCTATTGGTTTCATATGTAACTAGATCTAGGCAATCCATCGGTAGGCTACCACCATTAAGCTAGATTGTCAAGGAAGGGGGGTTAAATAACTCGCTAATGTTATGCTACATTTTGGAGAGGGAAAAACTGGCATGGCCATTTTCAAAGGGGTGCCTTGACCTCTCGCGTCAAGATATCTGAATGAAAATGGCCTTTATGGGTACCCATGAGTCTCCCTTTCACAGACATGCCCACTTTATGCTAAATTAATCCAGTTTGGGTAATAATGTAATATCATTATTTTTTATTATTAATATTATTACTTCTATGTGGCATCTACTGTTGACCTTTTATTTCCCCCTGAACATTCCCTGTCTCCTACCCCTCTCTAAAAAAGGGGTGCAGAATGCTATGAGGTTAAATACTTGTTTGTGGAAGAGGTGGTTATGTCAAGAGAGGATTATTGATAACAACTAAACAGAGGTGAAGCCAGGGGAACAAGGGTGTTGCTGTGTCTGTTAACCACGGCTGTCTTTGTTTCGGACATTTCTGCATCTGAAAGCCAGACAATAGTAGAATTTAGCAGACCATTTTTATTCCTAGCATTTGTGTAGCTGAATGACTTTGTTTTCATTTTACTCATGAATGTTAGAACACATTAAACATTGCATAAATGTTTTATGTCCTCTGTGGCTTTTTCACTTGAGCTTATGAAGAACGTATTTAGACAATTTTACAAGTTCATATTAACTCATACGAGTTTGTCCATATACCAGAGTAAGTCAGTGCAGCACCATGTCAGCACAAAACCCCTGAGGTGAATGGGAACTAATGTTTTAGAGGTCACTAAACACATTCACATATTCCTGTGCAAAGGACACTTTATGTTTCACAGAAGAGGTTAGGATTTGAGATGAAAGTTCAAGTTGTAACTGACCATTCACTCTATTCAGGTGTTAAACTTTCCCACAGTACTGAGCTGGAATGATGTCACAACCCTGTAAAGACCAGTCAAGCTAGTGACCATCTTACAAAGCCAAGTGGACTATGACAAAGTGGGTTAGAACAAGCAAGGAAAGCAAGTTTGTATCAGTCAGAATTGTGTGGTAGTCAGCGCATTACTAACAGTTTTGTTCATGGTCAGTAAAAAAGACCATCAACACAAGATTTGCTTGTCATGTTTGATGAATCAAATTGACATGATGGTCTGAAAAATAGTCTAAAAAAAACATGAGGGAAGTAATCACTGGTATTACACTTCTAACGCCATTACAGAGGTCTGGACTTTGGTAAGACCAAAATATTGCAAAGAGTGCAGAAGCTTCTAGGCCTATCTGTGATTAGGAAAATATGTAGCAATGTAAAGAGTAATTGCTAATTATGCTGTGAAATAATTCTGATACAACCACTGTATACTATAATAATGAATCAACAGAAAATTTATTGTGAACAGACTCATCATTCAAGTAATCAGGGGAAAATACAAAACATTTGCTGGTGAATAGTGAGGATTGGTTAAATTACATTACATCATGTCATTTAGCTGACGCTTTTATCCAAAGCGACTTACAATTGCTATATATGTCAGAGGTCGCACGCCTCTGGAGCAACTAGGGTTAAGTGTCTTGCTCAGGGACACATTGGTTGATGGATCATGGTGGGAATCGACCCAGGTCTCCCACACCAAAGGCATGTGTTCTAACCACTGAGACATCACCACCCTTATTCAACCTAATTACTGTTGTTGTACTTAACACTATTGACCACTAGGTGGGAGTAGAGGTTAATATTTAAGCATTGACATTATTAAGCATTAAATTATTTATTCTATTCTTTGAATCACTTGGTCTGCTTTCATTCTTAATTTAACAATTCAAATAAAATTAAAATAATTCCAATACTGTAACTAACACATGTATGTATTTGTTTGACAGGCTGACGCACCATGTTTGTATTGAATTATGGGCTTTATCATCACTGTACTCCCATTCACATTTCCACAGTTCAAGAAGTCCAAGCTCTCTTTAAAATATGAGTTGTTAAGAGTTAAATGAGAGTTAAATGTGTTTTTTTGCACAGTTTTTTACATTCTTAGCTTTAAGTAATGAATTACTATTTATAATGAATTATTGATCATTACTGTAGCTGGCATCCTCCGCTCCTCTCTCAAAAAATGCGAGCGTATGTTTGTATCATTTACAGGCCTTCAGTATGACTCTGCCAAGAGGCCCTTTTTCACTACAAGGAAAACACAGGTGTAACTGATAACATCACTGCTGACCCAATTCCGTTTAGGTGTGTCTGTCAGCAACAAACAATACCAGGGCCCAGGAACTATTCCTTCCCTCGTCACCAATAATGGGCCTTTCTAATGGCAGACATTTGACTTAGCAGGAAAAGTAGGTGTCACTAATAATGATGGCTCAGTTTCACTTAAAGGTTATTTAAAGATGTTTGACCATCATTAGGCCCATGTTGGCTACGGCCCACCTATGAAACAGACAGCTGTCTGTGCAAGTAAAAGTAGGTAACTCATTATCAGGGCCACACGGAATCTGCGGATGCAGAATTCTGCAGAACTTTCCACAGATTTCAAACAAATTAAAAAAATGAAAATAATGATGTTTCCTGTAGTAAGACTTTTTGACGGAAACACGCAGAGAGTGGAAGGTCAGGGGTAAAGCCTGACATTGCGCCAGATGTCAGGCTTTATCCTGGAAATGTACTTCCGTTGATCCAGACTAACACCGTGAGTCTGGTTTGGAACGTGAGTGGAGACATATTAATTAGCTGTTATTAAATACACTGGTGTGTGCTGTGAAAACGATCTATAAAGGTGGATGTTGCTGTTTTGTTGCTTTTGGGTTTGGTTAATGAATTGGTGAGAATATAGAGATGAATTATAAAGTGAACTCCACACTAAAACAAACATTATTGCACTGACCTGTATGGGTCGGTGCAAAAACCTAGTGTGAGAAAAGAGTGTGTAGTTAGAAGCTCAAGCAAGATCATTCACATGTATTACATTATAATGTAGCATTACTAGCTGATTCTGCAACATGAGCCATCACTTGACAATATTCTGCATTATGCATATTTATTTATTTATTACTCTGTGTCACCTCCTACTGTGCAATATGTCATCTATTCATCCGCACGTTACTCTGTATATCTGTGTATACTATACTGTCTGTTTATATAATTTCATATATTTTTTGTATATTTTTCCTATGTCTATTTAATGTGTATTTGTGTTCTTCTGATGTGTGTGAATGTTTCTTTTGAGCTGCTGTTATTGGATTAATAAAGTCTATTGTATCTTATCTTGAATAGGACAAATGTATGACAGAGTCAATCCAATCACATGAATAATGATTAGTTTATTACAACCAAATCAACAGTGTTTCATGATTTGTTGTTCTTTGATTTACTTGTCCTGTTTAATGTGAGTAAAGTTTGGAGAGCATATGCACTCACATGACCATGGAAGCAGGGACGATAATCCAAGTTCCCATTGACATTGCACTTACTTAAGCTGTTTATGTGAGTTAACCCAGCCGGCCCTGGCAGTTGTGGCTGTAAAATCACTTTTTGCCTGTAAACAAAGAACTGGGCATGGTGGTAAAAAAACACATTTTCTATTAATAACCTGTTTTACAGTAACTTTTTGTTCATGCAAATAGACAAAATTTAAGTTATGAATACTGATAGCAATGCTTAGCGATATCAGCACCATTATTCCAAAAATCTTACTGTCGGCCCTCAGAGACCCAAATTAGTTAAAGGACCCATCTGGTTTCTACCAGAACATGTTTACATGCTTTAATGTAAAAAAAACATATTATTTTTCAGTCTGAATATACCTGTATTCCCCTTCTGTCTGAAACACTGTTTTAGCGCCTGTCTCTTTAAGCCCCTCTTCCGAAAAAAAGCCCAGTCTGCTTGTCACTGTCATTGCACCGGGGAAAGACTGTAATGATACTGTAGCAGCACGTTCTACCCAAGGGGGTAAGCTTCTCCCCACAACGGGTAGCTCCTATGGCGCCATTTTGATGCTATGTGACTCTCACCCCCCCGTTAGCATTCCATTGACTGCCATTCATTTTGGCGTCACTTTGACAGCCAATAACTTTACAACTAAAGTGTTTAAAGACTCTATTTGTCCATAGTTTATTTCTAAAGAAACGGCTCCATTACCTTGTACCTCACGTTATGGCTCCATAGCAGATGTTTTTATAAAAATAGGCTAACGATTGTGTCATAACCACGAGACCTACTGTCACATAGTAGAGGAATTACCGTATAGTACAGGAGAAGCTCGCAGGCAGTTTCAACTTACATTAGCTGTTTAGTTTAATTACTAATGTCAACTAGCATTTTAGTTAGCAATAATTAACCTGTACTGTTGGGGGATCTGTTGGTCCATATCTTTAACTGTCTATGGTTCTACCTATATATAGTAGTATGATACCGTACGGAAGTCCTGATGGCTTGTTTAAAGGCACAGTTGATGTGATTTGGGAGTTTTAATACTTTAACAGTATTTATATAACACCTCGCCTGCTTTATAATAATAAAACGACTAGGAAATCTCACTTTTTTTTCTTTTTATTTTTTACAATATGGGACTTTTCAACAATGTAGAAGTCCCTGCCTGTTAAAGAGTGCAGTGAACTGAGTGTGTTTTGCCTTTCCGCTCATTTCTCTTCTCCTCACAACGAAGCACAAAGCCGATTGTAAGTGAACTGCTTCCCGGCTGCTTTTCTTAAGGCAGAGGGGGCACTGCCGTGAACAACGGGCACCGACGTTCAACCCTCGACCCAACAGGAAGTGCTGTGGGGTTGCTATGCAGCTCTGCTCCTCAACCGCAAGAACTCTGGGTTCCCTGTTAACAAATTATGTGTGGTGCAGGCAGTATGGCAAACCATTTGAGCAGGCACTCCAGAAGCTCTACAGTGAGAATAGATCAAGGCCGAATGAAAGAGAAAACGAGAGAGAGTGATAGTTTATCCTTGGCTGCAAAATGGTGTCGGGTCCATGGCCTCTCCTCCTTCCTTTCTCTTGTGGTCACTCTTTCTTAATTTCTTCTTTTTTTGTTTCTATCCAGTCTTCTCTCTCTACCTGTCTCTGTCCCTCCTTTCCTTTCTTCTGCCTTTCCTTCCTCAGCAGCTCTCAACCTCGCTTCGTCCTTTGATTGTCTCTAGTCTAACCCCTCACACATTCGATCCGCTATCACTTCCTTCCAACCGCCTACCATGCCTTACATCAGTTTCATTTATTGTTTCCTCTTTCTTGCCATTTCTGCTTCTGAAAGTTGCTACATACTAATCAGTGTGTCTGCTGCACAAGAGATCATTCAGTAAATTAATAGCACCTTAGTTCAATATATTAGGCTGTACTACAATAGAGCATAATAAAAACATTACTTACCAAAAAATTTAAAAATAGTAATATATTATCAGATTTCTTTCAGAATTTTAAAACAGTAATTATGGACTTGTGGTTGCACCATGTAACTGATGGTTGAGTAGTTACTGAAGTCCTTTAAGTCAAACAGAAAATATATCCCCTAACAACCTAAAATTAGAACAGCAAACAGCAGGTTTTAAAGATATGACCTGTGATGAACAAAGCAAAGGTAATAAGAGAGAAAACATGAAATCCCACACTACGATGTGGAATTGCTAAATAAATATAATAATGCACTCAAATGAATAGTGTGAAGTTATTGTAGGGGTTTGAGCCATATTTGGTTACTAGTGTTCATATGCCGCCGCGTAATGTGGTGCAAACCAGGGTTGTGCGGACCCGGACTCGAGTCCGGACTCGAGACGCTTCTCTGTTGTCTCAGATTTGTCTTGGACTCGTTGGTGTTTGGACTAGGACTTGTTGTTGTTCTAAAGTAACTTCCTTCTTCAGATCTGTTCAGAAAACCAATATTAGTTTAAAACAGGCGTTGAGATTGGTTGCCTGGTATACACCTGGATGCATCATATACCTCAATCATCAGGTATCAATCCTTTTCATTGTCAGCGAGCACTTTGTAAAATGGATTCTTTAGGACAAGTAATAAGTTCAAGAATGGCAACATTTCCATTTTATATTTTAAGTAAATAATATGGCCTAATTTGATCCTATAGTGTGTTACTTTGCACTTGCCTTTTGATTGTTACAAATAATAAAGCAAAATTATTATCTTAAAGTAGAAGATACACCGTCTCTCACATCACATAAATTATGAACAGATAAGTAAGTGGTCTTGAAGAGGATTCTTTTTTTTCTGTCTCGGTATTGACTGTCTCTCATTTGGACTTGGTCTTGGACAAAAACCTTTTTGGATTCGGTCTTGACTCGGTTTCAACTAGTCCTGGTCTTGGACTCGACAAAGGTGGACTTGATTACGCCCCTAGTGCAAACTAAGCAGTGGAAATTGCCAGGTGAATAATCTAAATGGAGTAGTTGGAAATGATATAGTTTTATTTTGAGACTAGAGTTCTGCTAAGACGATTGTTCAGCATCAAGGTTCTGGAGCACTTCATGGTGACAGATGGATACAATATGGATAATCGGATAATCAGGTGCTCAAATGGCTGGCAAATAGTGGGAATGGGTTTATGTTGGTTCACCCATTAAAGGTGCAGTAGGTAAGACTTATAAAACTAACGTTCTGTCATATTTGCTGAAACTGACCCTATGTTCCAGTAGAACTACATGAAGCAGGTAATTTAAAAAATAAATCCAGCTCCTCTGGCTCCACCTACAGACTGTAGTGCGATTTGCAAAAATCCACCGCTCCCTGTTCAGATGCACCAATCAGGGCCGGGGGGGGGGTGTCTAACTGCGTGTCAATCACTGCTCATGCACACGCATTCATTCTCCCTTGTGGGGGGAGGGGCTTAGGAGACTGTTTTGGGCTTTAGTGGAAAGGCGGGAGGGACTGAGAAGTTGTTGATGTTCAAATTATTTCTTCGCAATCCTACGTACAGCACCTTTAACCGACATGTGTTGATGTAAGCTGGACTCCACAGAGCCAAAAGAAAGTCTTAGAATGCAATAGTTCCCAACACCCATGTGCTCCGACTCACCATGCGAGATGCACAAAACTAAAATGTGAAGGCACAACAATATGATAAATAGGGTCTTCAACAAGATAATGACACGGTGGCTGGCAATTCACTACTGTTCTGGAACTGAGTTTTTTAAATTGCTCAAGCACAATCAAGCTATACCAATCACTGGTAAGGGTGTCACGATTTCGATTTTAAATCGCAATTTTATTGAAATTAAGTCAAAATTGTGAATATATAGAATAAAAAAAATGGAATCATCGATACTGCCACGCCCCCATGTCACGTCCGGTTGGCTTGTCAAGCAGAAAAACACACACGTGTTGAAGTGCTGCGAGTCAGTCAACCTCCTCTAACTTAGCTAGAGCCAATCAAAAGATAGCATGGCAACTGCAGATGCTGGAGACACAAGTAATGTGCGACATCCTGCTAGACCTAGTCAGCAGCCTTGCAGCAGAGTTCTGGACTAGTTGTAGACGATCCTTGGACGACTTGCTGAGACAGGTGAAAATAGAGTTGCAGTAATCAAGCCGAGATGAAATAAAGGCATGAATGATCATCTCAAGCTCAGTAAGTGAAACTGCTCCTCTAAGTTTGGCAATGTTTCTTAATTGAAAGAAACATGTGCGTGTCAAAGATTTGATATGTTGATCCAAGAGCATGTTATTATCGAATATTACACCAAGATTTCTCTGTTTGGACTGAACAGCAGAGGACAGGGAGCCCAGCAGCCGACTAATCTTGGAAGCTATAGTATCTGGAGCAACTATAAGGACTTCGGTCTTATTTTCATTGAGCTGTAGGTAGTTGTTTGCGAGCCAAACCTTGATCAAATTGAAACATTTAAGCAATTTCAACACTTTGTCAGTGTCTTCTGGGTCAAACGAGACATACAGCTGGATGTCATCTGCATAGAAGTGATAATAAATATCTCCAAGTTGGCTAATTATATGTCCCAGGGGGAGCAGGTAAAATGCAAATAAAAGCGGACCTAACACAGAACCCTGCGGCACCCCACAGGAAAGGGCCGCAGTTTCTGAGGAAAAGGGACCAAGAGTCACAGAAAAACTTCTATCTGATAGATAGGAGGTGAACCAATCCAGGGCGCTTCCTGCGATACCAACCCAATGCTGAAGTCTTTCAAGCATGATGTTATGATCAACTGTATCGAAAGCGGCACTAAGATCCAGCAGCACCAAAACAGAGCATTGACCCTTATCAGAGGACATTAATAAATCGTTGGACACTCTGAGAAGAGCGATTTCAGTTGAGTGATTTTGACGGAAACCAGATTGAAATTTGTCTAAAATGTTGTGTGCATTCAGAACCCCAGTGAGCTGTTTAGCAACTACTTTTTCTAAAATTTTCGAGATGAAAGGCATTTTTGAAATGGGCCTATAATTTGCCGAAAGTGATGTATCCAGGTTGGTTTTCTTAAGTAGTGGCTGAACACTTGCATGTTTAAAATATGAGTGGACACAACCAGATAGTAAAGAGCTGTTGAGTATAGCGAGAACCCAAGTACTCACAGACCCAAGAACATTTTTAAATAAGGATTTTGGTATAATATCTGCTGGGCATGAGGAGGATTTCATACTGCTAACCTGATCGGTGAGTTCTTGTAGCGAGATTGGAGTGAATTGGGTCATGATTGGAGGCTGGATTGATTGAGTCGGTAATGGAGTAGTCATAGGGCTAATGCCGTTTCTGACATCAATGTTTTTCTTTACATAGAACTTGTGGAAGTCACTGCAATCCTTATTTGAAAAAAATTGGCACTTCAGGGGGAGCAGGATTGACAATATTGTTGATGGTTTCAAAAAGGACTTTAGGGTTTTGTTTACCGGTAGAAATGAGATTAGCAAAATAATTTGTTCTTGCTTCCTTAACCATGTTGTTGTATTCTGTTAGTAGTTCCTTGTGATATAGCCGGTGAACATAAAGTTTGGAGAGTTTCCACTGTCGTTCTGCCCACCGATATGTACGCCTGAAACAGCGTATGGAGTCATTAAACATAGGTAATTATTGCTAACTAAAATGCTAGTTAACATTAGGAATTAAACTAAACAGCTAATGTACGTCGAAACTGCCGGCAAGCTTCTCCTGTACTATACGGTAATTCCTCTACTATGCGACAGTAGGTTGCGTGGTTATGACACAATCGTTAGCCTATTTTTATTAAAACGTCTGACACAGAGCCATAACGTGAGATACAAGGTAATGGAGCCTTTTATACATTGTTGTGTTTCTTTAGAAATAAACAACGGTCAAATGAAGTCTTTAAACGCTTCAGATGTAAAGTTATTGGCTGTCAAAGTGACGCCAAAATGAATGGCAGTCAATGGGATGCTAACGGCAGGTGAGAGTCTGGTAGCATTAAAATGGCGCCATAGGAGGCTTCACTCTGTGGAGAGAAGCCTGCCCCCTTGCTTGAGCCCCCTCCTCTTTCACTGAAGTGTGTGAATGTGTGGACGTATTTTGGATTTTATGTTGACGTTTGTTTTGTCGTCAAAAAAGCCACAGTTTGCAAGCTCATGTGCGTGAACCATATTCCGTGTGTTTACCATTGCACATTAGCCTAGCAGCTAGCGGATATTCCTTCTGCTAAAAGCTTTATCCCAACAAAACCGCACGGTTGGATTTCTGCCTGCATGCACGTTTTACCGCTTAAACAGAGCAGCTTATATTGGTTATATTAGAAAGAGCAACAAGTTTGGGGACTGCCCGAGCCGCCTTGCTATCGGTCTCTGTTGTGCTGGCTCGATGGTGTTTTAAGCCCCCAACTTAGCCTTTAAGGCAGTGCGGCGACCGTCGTCTTCAACCATAACCATTGCCTAATCCTAGTGCGTTCCACACAGCGCTGCCTGGAAGACGACGTTGGGGGCATTAACACCAAACTCTGTGTGGTGCGAAGCGTCTGCCCTCAGGATTGTCGGTAAACTTTTCTTTTTACTTTATTGACAAATTGTCAAGTTTCCAATTGACTGAAGATATGTTATTGTTACATTATGTTGTTAATAAATGTTCCAAATTTGACAATGTAATGTGATACATTGCGAACAAAGGTCAGATATTATATTACATACAAGTCTAGTCTAAAAATTGTATAGGAACCTGTGCTTTAAAAACAAGAAGTAAAAATCGAGAATTGAATCGAATCGTGACCTCAGAATTGAAAATGTAATCGAATCGAGGATTTGGAGAATCGTGACACCCTTAATTATTGGCATCTTTCACATCTGACACAGAACACCTACAACTATAGTGAATCACCAAATCACAGGTAAACTCAAGTTTAATCACCCTTTTTTTCCAATTTCTAAACCACTGGTGGTAAGCCTCAGGGACTTATTCATAGGCCGTCAGTACGACGGCTTTAACCTTTGCATAATCACTACTGTCCCTTGTGCTTAATGAGTATAAAGCATCCCCAGTCAACACACACTGAAGCAAAACTGTGTAGTCTGAATTGGCCCAGTCCCTCATGTCTGCACCGGGTTTAAACAAAGAAGAAAAAGGTTTTACCATCTTTCTTATTAAATATAGGCACCAAGCGCAAACTACTTAAAATATGAAGTGAACTCTCACTGCTACAAGCCGGCTCTGCATAGTGAGACATGTCAGCCAATTTACCTTCTTTAATTCAACTCACTCTCTCACTTTCTAAATCCTTTTTGCATTGTTTACAATGCTAATTCTTTGTAAAAAAAACAATTTTGCTTTCTGTCAAATGGCCTTGAATGTTTGTCCCAAATTCCATGGCAATCTATTCATCAGTTTCACTCAAAACCACAAATATGATATTTTGATCTGATGGTGGCGCTAGATGAAAAGTCAGAGGATCACCAAACTCATCATCATCATCCTCAAGGGGACTATGAATGTTTGTACCACATCTTGTGCCAGTCTATGCAGTAGATGAGACATTTCACAGAATAAATTAAAACTTTGACATGCTGGTGATGCTTGAGGAAAAGTGAGAGGATCACCAAAGTCATTTAGCCTCGCTAGAGCCATGCTGCTAGTTTTCATACTCTTTTATAAAAAAGACTCCACTGTAAAGGCGTTCTCCTTTCATTATCAGCAACATTAAATGAACCTGACAAAGACAGATCAATTTGACATTTTGTTGTCATCTAATGTATGACAATCTCTCTAAATACTGGACAAGCATTTGTTCATCCTTGTCACAACCAATGGCATCGTTGAATACTGTAGGTTGGTGCTTGCCATACTCAGATGTGGTGTGGCTGCAGCAGATAAGATCAACTAGTTATTTATGGTTTCTATGGGTTCATTCAATTTATCTTTTGAAACAGTTTTGAAATGTGAAATGTCTAGGATTAAATGTAGAAGAAAACACAGCCTCAACCAAAACATAAAACATATCAATTTGAGTGTAAAAATCCAATCCAGTCTCTTAATTGGGACACAAGTTATGTGGGTTTTCATCAGATGATGTCAAATGCATCCAGGCCACAAATCTCTTCTACTGAGGCCAGAGGAAGCTTCTTATCAACAGAGAAATCCTTTAGTTCATCCTCCACTGCTCCCTCCAAACCCTGCCTCTTCTTTTCTCTCCTTCTCTCCCATTACTTATTTCTTCTATTGCTCTTCCTTCTCCCTGTCCTCTATTTCCTCCTCCATTCTACTCCCCCTATACTCTTCCTCATCCTCTTTCCGCTGCACTGGGATGCTGTGATGTATTTGTTTACAGGACAACTCCTCCCCTTATGCCACCACAGTATTTTGGCCTTCCCCTCCATCTCCTCCTCTTCGTCGTCCCCTCCTGCCATCACACTGAAGCCAGTGTTTCAGCATGCCTTCCTGTCGCCAACAAAGCGTCTCCTCTCTTTGTCGGGGCCTCCTTTTGGAGAGGGAGGCCGCACTCCAAGTTAATTGTGCATTCGTTAGCATTTGCCTGCCGCAACTTAACAACTTAACTCCTTAAACTGTAGATGAAGTGGTGTGGTGTGAGTGTGTGTTTTTTTATGTGTGTTACTCTTAAGGCTGTAGACACACTGCTAAAAGCAACAGAAACGCTATAAACATTAAATTGTATATCAAATTGTTTTTGAACAAACAAGCTTAAAGGAAGCTCAAAGAGGATGGATTCCTCACATGCATGAATTGGATATGAGTAGCTGCTTCTGTGTAAAGTCAAAAAAAGCAAGCTTTCAGTTAATTATATGGTGAACTGGTGAGAAGATTTAGCATGTTAGCTTGCTGAGATTTGTAATTAGCACCAAGTACAGCTGAGGCTAATGGGAATGTCATTCATTTTGCAGGTATTTGGTCATTACATTTAGCTGCACTTTTATCCAAAGCGACTTACAATTAAGTGCTTGCAATTGTAAAGGTACAAACTCCAGACAACAAGTAGTAAGTGCAAGTACATTAGCTTTAAATAAGTAAAGCTACAAAGAGACATATGAAAGTGCAGGTTCAAGGTTATTTTTTTATTTTTATCCGAGGTGTAGTCGGAAGAGATGTGTTTTTAGCCTTCGGCGGAATGTGTGTAGGCTTTCAGCCATCCTGATGTCGGTGGGGAGCTCGTTCCACCATTTGTGAGCCAGGACAGTGGACAGTCGGGATTTCGTTGAGTGATTAGTTCTCCCTCGCTGTGAGGAAGCAGCGAGCAGTTTGGCTGATGCAGAGCGAAGTGGGCGGGTTGGGGTATATGGTTTGACCATGTCCTGGATGTAAGCTGGGGCTGATCCAGTCGTGGCCCTGTATGTAAGTACTAGTGTCTTGAAGCGGATGCGGGCAGCAACTGGTAACCAGTGAAGAGAGCGGAGGAGCGGTGTAGTGTGAGAGAACTTGGGGAGGTTGAAGAAGGGGAGGTTGAAGGTTGAAGACAAGCCGAGCACAAACTATTGGACCAATACATTGTTTGACCTAATGGGAAACTAAAGGATCATCAAAGTTATTACAACTATTTCCATCAGGAATATGAAATGTGTACTAAATTCATTAAATTCATCCATCCAAAAGTTGTTGAGACCTTATGGTGTCGCAAGAGGAAAAGTCAGGGGTCACCAATGCTGCAGGGTAAAAAGAAAATGAAAAAGAAATAATTACAGAAGAACTTCTCCTGTCTTTGTATATCTACTGTCTACAGTGTATGCAACCTCAGAATTGTCAGCTCAACTTGTGAATGATTAAAATACGGAGTTAGTGAACACAAAACACTCAATTTACCATCTTCATTATCTCTCCTATCTTCACCTTTTCTATCTATAATTTTACTTGCTGCTATATCATCTCAACACTCTCTACAATCTGGTTCCTCTTTTTTCTACCATTTCTCATTTTACATATATCATCTATCAGATTTTCTACACCATCTATCACCTGAAAGTATTCAATCTAAGTCATCTGTATTGTCTTTACAATTGATCATCTCTACCTTTCTCTGCTTTTCTGTCATCGGCTACATAGCTGCTGGGGAAGGGAGGAGCAGGGAAGTAATAGGAGCACAGGCAATGCAAACTCATACGTATTATCTCCAGGGAACTCAGAAGCAACTTGGGACAAATTTAGGTCAGTCTAGTGGGAAATCCTTTATTTGTACAACTAAACCCAAAAAAGAAAAGCTGGATTGTTTAGGTAATTAAACACCACCTAAACCAGAGGGATAGAGGGATTATCTCCTAAATCTAGAAAATACCCAATGGGCTGCCGGTCATGCAGGTTCATTGGTATGGTTGCCTAAAAGTGCTTGAGTTATAGTACGTGTCAGCGTCATTTCCCCGGTTTTTATTCATTTCTATGGGAGCAGCCATGCAATGCATTCTGGTAGCGTCGCGGGGACTTTGGAGAAGCTGGGCGTTGAGTCGCCCGCTCCTCATTTGCATAACTTTATTTATATGTATGCGTTCGTCCAATCAGCTGCAGCCATCGCAGTTGTAGGAGGGTGTGGACTGTTTTCTTTGCTTGACCACTTCACGCACACTTCTGGGACGCGCTGTGGCGCTGCAGGTGGAATATCAAGCATTGACTTGAATGGCTGTGATTGCTCGTGGGGCCTGCGGCACCTCCTGAATGCAGTGCAGACGCGCCTGGTGGAAAATACTGGATAATTGGTGTTATTCACGGTTCAACGTCCTGCTGTATACTCTGTTGAAGCCACCGACTGTATGGAGACAGCAACAACAGGAGTGCTGATACGGAAAGCTGACCAATCAGAGCACACTGGGCTTTTTCAGGAGGGGGGCTTAAAGAGCCCGGTCTCATACAGAAGGTGAATACAGGTGCAGCAGACATGGGCAGTACGTGAAAAATAAAGGGCCCTATCTTGCACTCGGCACAACGCGGCGCAAAGTCTGACGCAAATGTCTTTGCTATTTTAAGACCGTCCAGCGCCCACGCCATTTAAATAGCAAAAGCCCCTGCGCCCATCTATGCGCCCATGGGCGTGCTGGTCTTACAGGGAGGTGTGTTCAGGTGCATTCTGGGCGTATTGCTATCTTGAGGCAGCAGGAATGGCGCATGGACCTTTTTTTCTGTCGTTAAACTAGTAAAGGTGGATTCGTACACGCCCTAAACGCACCTGCGCCATGCGCTTCACGCCGCTTAGATCGTTAAAATAGGTCCCAAAGTGTTTTTTTAACATTAAAGCACATGGACATGTTCTAGTAGATACACAAAATACAAGTTTGAACGTGAAATTTTTGAAATACTATATAGTAGGTCACCTTAAAGGAACACGCCGAAAGTTAGACAAGTCGATACATACCCTTCTCATCTATATTCTCAGAAAGGGAAACAGTGCTACTTGGGTGGAGTGATACGTTGTAGCTCTGAGCAGAGCTGCAGGCATATCACTCCACCCAAGTAGCACTGCTTCCCTTTCTGAGGGGTTACGGTGAATAAGCCAATAAGTCGGCGTGTTCCTTTAAACATTATAAACTGTGAAAGCTAACTTTAACGTTTAGCTAACTTGTTGTCACTGAACCAGTCTTTTGGGTAATCAATTCCCACAGAAAGAGATATAGATAAAGATCCACGGGTAATATTGCTTTTTAAAACCCATAGCTGACCGGTTGGACTACTGGTCCGACCAGTCCGACTACTGGTCTGACTAGACACAGCAGGCAAAGCTCTTCACCGTGCTCTGTTGAATTTGGAAAAGGCCCCTCTCTCCCTTACAGACATGTAACATACTAAGTTATCTCTGCTTAACATAACTGCACTGCACTTATCAGCTGAATACTACAAACGACTTATTTGATTTAGTAATGAGACCATTTTAATTTAAATCAAATCAGGGTTTAGGAATAATGGCCAAAACTATGAAAATTACACAAAAAAACAGTAAACAAGTTGGATTTCAACTAGTTGTTCAGTTTCAACTTGCTTAAATTGCATGATCCATGTACTGTATTACCACAGCATACAGATGGGAAAATAATACGTAATTGTACCAGAAATGCCCAACAGCACTCACCTCATCGTAATCTGCCGTCAGTGTATGTGTGCGCTAACATATAAAAAACAATGTGCAATGAATGTTTGGCTCAGACAGAAAATCACTCATTTACAACAAAAGAGTAAGTTACAGATGCATTGTTGTATTTCCAGTGTTGCATACAGTAACTACTTTGGATCATGAGCTATGAGGTAACGTTATCACTGTCACTGTGTCACGAGCCAGTGCATTAAGAGTTTGTTGAAGCAACCAATGTAATAACTTATTCATATAGCACATTTCATGAAACCCACGGACGCTTTACATAAGTAACGTTACAGAGGGACAAGCGGAAAGAAAATAGTAAGCCAACACAAACACGAGTAAAAGTAATAAAACGTCTGAACGTGCTAAATGGAAGGAGGGCGTAATTTAATGTAGGCTACAACCACATCGCACATTGTAAAGTTATTTTATGAATGAAATAGACATATAACATATAACAATTCGGGGTGGGTTTTGAATCATTTACAACCCCGTAATTGTCTCCATCTGTTGATAGCCCGACTGAGTGTGACACACATTATCGCCCATTGTCTTTCCCTTTCCCTTTTAGCTTTTCTTCGTTTATTAATGTCCTTCTTTTCTGTGATGGTCCTGCCCCAGTATCAGCCATAACTACAGCAGATAACTTCTAAAATAACGTTAAAATACAATTAGGCCTAGATAAAGACATCTCCTGCTTCCTTTTACCTGGCTCAAAAGGATGGATATGCTAACACAGGCTTTCTGGTGTTACAATTATTGCTATTAATGCTTATTTTATCTGCTTTTATATAACTGTTTTTAACTGCTCTTTAATGTTTAATTTCTTATACTGCACTGTAACTTTGATTATTGTATTTTGATTGTCTTCATGTAAAGCACTTTGAATTGCCGTGTTGCTGAAAAGTGCTCTACAAATAAAGCTGCCTTGCCTTGCCTTACAAAGAAATCTGTGACCCGTCAGAATGTGTTGTAGCGCCGTCATTCTGTGACTGCGCGGGGAAAAGAATCTAACCCGGGCAGAGGCCTTACTAAAAACTATTTTAAAATGGCGCTCTTTTCACTGTTAGTCGTGTTTGCTGTTACAGGTGTTACAACCCTGGGGTCATATTTTCTTATTTGTCTCACCCTGCACTGCACTATCAGCTGATCTCCTCTGAGTGTACACAGGTAATGGAGAACAGGTGCGCACACCAAATTGGTCCAGCAGAGCTGATTGGTCGCCTGGAGGACAGCAGCCATTTTAAGCCCCATGGACAAACTCCCCCTCTCTCTTCACTCTGCCATTCCCAGCATGCACTTGTGTTTATCTGTGTTTTGTGAATTATGGTATTGTAAGTAGAGTAACAGCCTTTAGTGAAAAGGTTTGTGTTACTTCTTTTATTTGTTATCCTTCAGCCATTTTGTTTTGGCTGTTACCACAATTTCTTTGCTCTATGTTGCTAGCAGTTTAGGAGTGAGAAGTCCTTTTTGTTTGTTCCTTTTTCTCCTGTTTTTGCTGTTAGAACCCTAGGTTAGAGCTTTGTCTTTTATTTACATTTTATTTTTGGTTCAGGTAAGTTTAGGTTGCTTTTATAGTTGTTTTGTTTGTTGTGTTGGGGCCTCACCTCCAAATAAATGGAAGTGTGTGTGTGTGTGTGTGTGTGTGTGTGTGTGTGTGTGTGTGTGTGTGTGTGTGTGTGTGTGTGTGTGTGTGTGTGTGTGTGTGTGTGTGTGTGTGTGTGTGTGTGTGTGTGTGTGTGTGTGTGTGTGTGTGTGTCCTTTATCCTGCTGTCATTTCTAAAATGTGAAGTTGAGTTGTCACATCAGGAAGAAAAACAGGTGCAGCTAACATTAACCATGGCTCTGTTCCATGTAAGTGTTGGTAAACCTTCCCAGTGAGCCATAAACACCATCAGGCAGCTAGAACTGGCACATCTTAATGGAATTCAGCCATCATTAACAGTTCTTCATTAGGCTACACATTGCCCTTCCTGCTACCAATTTTTTCAACATAATATGTTGACAGATAACCTAGCCTACTTCTTTTCTGTTTTTAGCCATGCTAGCAGTGTGGCTCTATCGCCATCACTGGGCAATAAGATAATAAACATGGTAAACATTTTACTATTGTATTGTGAGCATGACGTTATTAATCCATGCACTGCTGTGTTGCGTGGATACAGCCGTACACAGCAGCTAATGCGGCTGTATAGTCTCGTTTTCTATCTATTTAAATTAATTATCTTACTCTAATATTTGTTTATGTATAGGTGACCTTCCTCACTGTCAAATGAATGAGCAGAAGCTCAAATTTACAACTTCCAAGGGCCTTATTGTAATATTTGTTTGTAAAGTTGGAAAACAAAAGCAAGAAATATAAAATAATGATGATAACAAAAATACATTTGTGTAAATAAGATTGCATATAGGTCGGTCTGTTGTATTTTTTTTGAAGTGAAAAGTTTGCCCATACAGCTTGAATATGTATTAATTTGTTATCGTGGGGAAAGGTCTGGCAATGCGAGCGTATACCTGAGACAAGGTGGGGACTCCAGTGGTGAATCATACGCATGCGCGTGTCCTCATCAGTAAGATATTATAAGGGCAGCCCGGGGAGAGGAGCTTGGTTCAGTGTACAGTATCTGGACCCGACCGAGGCGGGCAGAAAGCATAGTTATAAGGCGGAGGAGATGGAGGACAAAGAGAAAAAGAAGAAGGATAAAAACTCCAAGAACGACAGAGTCACTCTGAAAAAAGAAATTGGACTTTTGAGCGCTTGCGCTATTATCATCGGTGAGTGTGTGACAGCTTTTGTCTTAAATCGTGTAGCGCATTCATGAAGAGCGGGTCGATACGGTGAACTCAGCTACAGCGGGAAACACGTTTGAGCATCCGGAAAAGAACTGTAGGCTGAGGTGGCGGCTGTGCTTTATTGTTAAAGTTACAAACCATGGAACACAATAGGGGACAATCACAGAAGGTGTCGAGTTTTGTTCGGGTCCTGATCTACTGTACGGACACTGTGAGAAGCTAGTTTGATGTAAGAGAAATAAATAGTGTAGCCTACAGAAATAGTTTTAAACAATTTCAGAAATAGTTTTAAACAATCTGACTTTGGCACAACCCGCCTCGGTCCACGTTGTGCTTTGTGTGGAAACTGTTGCATCAGTCGGGATGATCTGAAAGTGGACATGCCTACGTGGCTGCATCTCCTCATGTTGAACTTGAAAACGCATGCAGACAAAGCATCACCCAGCATCCCCAATGGTTGAGCATTAACACTAACACTAGGGGTTCATTCATGTTGTTTCTGTGCTATCGTCCTATTATAACCGGCTCATAGCCTACTACAAATTGACTCGGGCTGTAAGACAGGGTATTTACAGTAGAAACATGCAGCCATAGCATGAAGGTCTGTTTTAAAACAGGAAGTTGTATTGTTCCAAACGGCTCTCTGAACATTATGATAGGCCTACTAAACAGTGATATAGTGTTGCAGCGTAAACGACCTCATCTGCAGCAGTGAAGTCAACAGGTTATATGCAGTATGTGCTATTATAATCTGACAGCAGTGCAGAGGGTTCCCCAAGCACCAGCTGATAATCAGCCTCTGGCCAGACTCATGTCCAGCCTCTGCATTTATGGAGGCAGAGGACACGGCTATTGACTAAACGACATGACATGAATGCTGTCATGAGGCTCTGAAGTTATTTTTGTGTGTGACATTCTGTTCTTGGATTTTATTTATGAGTTACTTTCCAGAGATCTGACAATGCGAGACTAGAGATACTTTAACTCACCTGTTGATTACTACACTACAGATTGTGCATGTTTTAGAGTAGGGGACCTACATTCTGGCTGGTTTATCAAAAATATATTTATAGTCAAATTATAATATGAAACAATAGCACGCAGGGTGAAAGGACTGGACTGAATGATTATGGCATAGCTATACAGAATTTGGAAGACTGGATAAAGGAGAGAGAGAAGCTACATGTCATTGGGCATTAAGGAATGTGCCAGTGAAAACATACAGTACTGCCATGACTTCCATAAGTCCCAAGTGTAGCCTACTCTTGCTGACGAAATCTCCAAATGAAAAGCTCTTGCACCAAGAGGAGGCGGACCCCTCCAAGTACCAGTGATGTTGGAGCAAACCAAGATGACTGGAAGTTGAAGGCAGATGTTGGACATTATAGCCTGCTGAACTGTTTCCACAGTAGTTTTTTTACCACGTTGATTACCTCCTGTGCCTGCACCTCACATGTTCATGTTTTATGGTGATGAATATTAAAAGGGAAAAGTATTTCACTTAGCAAACAGATGCAGACCCACCACGACAAGTCATAAATAGCATACTAAAGGAAAATCTTTAAGGCAAAGTACAAACAGCTCATTCGCATTAGATCTCAGAGTAAGGTGGAATATGAAGCACAATCTGTGACATTTGAAAAGGGTTACAAAGGAAGTGTGGCACTTTCAATAGTAATGTTATCATTTTAATAGCTTATCTTTATAACCAAGGTCACGTCTATTGTGCTTTGATAGAGACTGATAGAGTCCCAGTTAAAACTCCTTCTTTAGCCTGCCTCTTTAAATCTGTTTTGTTCATTTAGCGGGCAGCTATACAAATCTTTGCTAAACTTACAGTACACCCACAGTTCTGACTATGTTTTACAGTATATTTCAGAAAGCTTCCAACAGTTATGTACTTGGTCTCATATCATATTGCTTATGTGAAATGATTGCTCAAATCACACAGTTGACCACTTGCCACATTTCTTCTGTGAAGCACAGATGGAGTGAAGCCTGTGCAGCTACACATATACAGCTTGAGTCGTGCTACTACCCACCAGATACAGCCTACTCACATATCCAACGCCCCACTCTTGTAAGGCTGACTATTGGCTGCTGCCTCCAATGTATTAAGTTACATTTTTAATCTCTAACCAAACTGAATGGACTTAATCACACGTATTAGTAAATATGACAATAACATCTTAATCACACGTATTAGTAACCACTATTCCCACATTTTACTAGTTCGGCCTCCACTCCAGCAAGCACCTGCATGTGGTTTCCCCTCGGGAAAAGTCTTGTTATCATCACTCCCTGCTTCAGCTTGTAAATACTGGTAGGACAGATCCATGAAGAGAAAGAAAGACACCTGCACCTACTTTTTCTCACACAAGCTTACAGATTAAAATGTCTTTTATACAGAAGGGGATTTCTTTACTCTTCTCCATGATTTGAATAAAATGGTGATTCATCTGAGCAGTAATTTTGAGAATATTTCTTAGCTATAGTAGGGGGAGGCTGAGAGGGTCAGTATGACTCTGATTCACGCTGTGAGCTGCAATGCCAAACTTTATGACATAACAAACACAACATAGCCATTATGCAACAGCTCTGCATCTCACCACGGTCTCCACAATCAAATCTGACAGTGATAAACGCACTGGTCGGACCGCCTCTCTCCCTGTGCATCTTTAGGGAGCATTCAGAGCTGCTCCAACGGGTAAGCTGCGATGGCGTGCCTCACGGGGTTTTAGCAGCGAAAATGTTTACTGTGGACAGAGTCATATTTTTTGTTCCAAAAGGTCTCCAAAGAGCAGAAAAACATGGATGATGTTTTTGCTTGAACAGCTGCTATTTGGTTACTTTCTCTGGCTTGTTAGTTTTTGTTTTGTCTTTTCTTTTCGTAGGGGTGATGACATATGAGTGCCAGGCTGGATTTGAACTCATGACATGGTGGCTCTTATGTGCCTTGGCCAACTGAGCCACCAGGGAACCTCTGTTTATCCCTGTTTGGGGGACATCTGAGTCAGGACCTCAATGAGCCATGTTTCCATACACCACAAGGCCAAATTGGATTAACCGGTTCTATCAAATATAACTATGATTGTTTCATTACATGCCTGGGACAGGTGTTACCTCTATTGTTTGCTGAAAAATATGAATTATGCAAGCGACCTAACTAGTTGAACAAATCCTGCTGCAGCTGTACTGATGGGCTCCTTTCATCAACTACTGCATATACATCATAGATCGCTTTGTTTGTTTGTAGAACCCATTCCTACTTTGAATCGTTTCAAAAATTATGATTCCAGTAGAATTGTTTCTTTATTGGAATCGTTTATAGGATTTGGTTTCAAATCCGATCATCACTTCCCAAATTAAAAAAGCCCTCTAAAACTGCAAACCACTATTGAATCAAAATACAACTTTCCTCTTAATTTTGAAAATAGGCACGTGTCCCGTTTCAACTCCACCCCTCAAAGAATCGGAATCGAGAGTCGATAAGAACCGGAATCGAAAGGAAGAATTGGAATCAGAATTGTTAAAATCCAAACGATGCCCAACCCTATACATAACCTTCTCAATCTTTGTTTTTCTCCTAAGGAAACATCATTGGCTCTGGAATATTCATCTCACCTAAAGGAGTGTTGGAGCATGCAGGCTCTGTGGGGCTGTCACTTATCGTCTGGGTTTGTGGAGGGGGGATCTGTGCCCTTGGGTCCATGTGCTACGCTGAACTGGGTGTCACCATCCCAAAGTCTGGAGGAGACTATTCATACGTGACAGAAATCTTTGGAGGGCTAGTGGGGTAAGTACTATTGTTTTTGTCCGGTTACCCTTTTTAACACTGCTGTGCCTAGGGCTGGGTACCAAATGTAACTTTTTAGGCACTGACCAAATTGCCTCTAAAGTAGTGAGTTTATAAAAATGCCTCGTCATTCAATACCCAGTTTCAATACCTAAGGAGTAAATCTCATCAGCGTCAGTGAGCCAATAAGCACGCAGCATTCTTCTACCAAGATCTAATATTGCTTGTGATTGGCTTTTCTAATGTTACACGTCATAGAGACAAGCAGGACCAACTCTACGTTACACAGAGACAGGGCTCACGTAGTAGGAGATGAAAAATAAATAAAAAGATTTGTGCCACAATGTGTAATGTTGTAATTTATTTTTATTTTATTAAATTGGTATCGAAAAAAGTATCATTTAGTAACTGGTTTCGAAGTCATGGTATTGGTATCGGTATCACATTTTTAAAACTATACCCAGCCCTAGCTGTGATTAAAGTACAACAGCAGTTTCTACTACAACACCTTTGAGAATCTTCATGTCAACCGTGTTAGTTTCCAGCAAAGGTTCTCACTTGGTATGAATTATACTGCAGTCCAGGATCTGTACACAAGAGGGCTTGTTTAATAGGGACTGCCTGTCTGGAACCAATCAGCTTTGAAAGTCTTGTGACTTTCATGTGGTCATGTGACATGTCAGCTGATCATAGAGCAGCACTGTAAGACTGAGAAGGTCAAATGTGCCTTGCACTGTGCATGCCTGCAGAGGCACTAGTTAAGTCCTGTGTGGCTCATTCATTTGCTTGTGTAAAAATGGGGCAAAGAAAATAAAAGAACAAGAAATTACAAAAACATAAAGGTCCCAGTAAGATGAGGCATACTGTTTTCTGGTTTCAGCAACAGTTTCCATTTGCTATATAATGAAGAGACTGTGCACAGTCTCTTCCTCATGTCTGTACCAGTCTCTTATAACTGATGCCAAGGTATGCAAGTCAGCCAACCCCAACTGCTGTAGTGGAGCTGTACACAGACCAACAGCAGGAAGCTCTGGTTGTACTAGTAGGCCCCTCTTGGTGACTTATAAGTTTGAATGTGAAGTCAGGATGGAACTTAAAGAGAGCAGCAAGAGCCATATAAATCTCAAGTTAAAAACATTTAATGGAAAGGGCCGTTTACTCGCACATACGAAATCCTGTGTTTTGTCTCTTCATCCTGTAGCTTCCTGTTGTTATGGAGTGCCGTCCTCATCATGTATCCGACCACGCTTGCTGTCATCGCGCTCACCTTTTCCAATTACGTCTTGCAGCCTGCCTTCCAGAACTGCCTGCCTCCGTTCATCGCCACCAGACTCCTCGCCACCATCTGTATCTGTGAGTCACAAACAGCCCAAAGCCCTCTGAATGCGTTTTCGTCATGATTCATGAGTTCTTCTGTTCAGTCTGTTTTTGATGGTTTACTGTGATGTTTTCCAATCTGTGCTTTCCATAGAGCCTACGTCCATTCCTTCAGATTTTCTATTGATGAAGCTTGAGTTTCTATATGTGGCTCTAGGGCTGAGCGACCAAACGATCTCGAAACAGGATCGCGATAAAATTCAGGTCAATAACGATGATAAGCTTTGGACATATTTATCCGAAAACACAACTGCCAGAGTCTGGCTTTTCGGCTTGCCGAACACGCCCACTTCTTATTGTGAGCATTTGTCTGTTGCCGGTGTTGTGTGGAAGTGTGTTCCCCTCCTGTATTTAGTGTTTAGTGTTAGGTTTAGGTAACATTAGGGGGAAACACATATCGATGGGAGAAAAGACTTTGGCGGCGAAAGTGGAGCCGAGTGTAACGAAATTGATGATAGACATGAACATGAGCTTGCATTATCCTCTCAAGCTGAAGACATAGTTGATAAAAACTGGTTCAGATTTCATTAAAGTAACGAGAAGCAGATTAAGCCAGTCTGCAAAATATGTCGGCGGTTGGTGCCAAGAAGGACGGGAAACCCAACAAATCTTTTTCATCACCTGAACAGGGACCATTCAGCGACCACACAGAGTATGAAAATGCAGACTCATGCTGGCTCGAGTCCACACACACAACCTGCAAGTTAAAAGTAGTAACGTTACCGTTAGTTTGTCTGCTGTAAACAGCGCTAGCATTAGCTGTGCTGTAGCTGCTGTACCAAAACGACAATTAATCATGTCGTCTTTTGCGGCCATTGCCCCATATGAAAAACATTCAAAAAGGAGCAAAATTTTGTTTACACATGCACTTTCTACCTCTACAACCACTTGAGATGCTTTCTTGGCATACGTTTACATTTAATATGTTGCTTTTAAGTAGTTTTAAATAAAATAAAATGTAGCCAAAACTGACTACTCACTTAGTTTGCAGTTGTTGATTTTGCAGACACAAAAAAGAAACAGGTAATTGTAAGATGACTGTACGAGGAAAACAGTGCTACTGTTTTCTTTTGCCAGTAATGGGCACTACTGCTCTGTTAACCAGTGGGGCATCTCATAATGTCAATGTGTAATCATGTGAGTCCTAACAAAACAATTGTGCTGAATATTGTAAAGGCATGTTTTTTATTTATTTTATATGTTAATAAACTATATTCTAAAGTGTTCTTCCGGCTTCAGTCAGGACGCACTTCAAACGGGCAATATCAGCAAAAGAATTATATCGTGATAAATACCGATATCGATCAAAATGGGAAAATATATAGTGATGATTTTTTTTGCCATATTGCCCAGCCCTACGTGGCTCTTTCTTTTTCTTTCTTTTCAGCCAGGGTAACTACTAAAGCTGTCAATCTTCCTCTATAATACCATTCAAATTACATTTGATATTTTATTTAAATATTCAAATAATATTTGAATATTTAATGCTCAATTGTTGCAGCCTGTTAAATAATATGTACTACACTACTCAGGCTTATGCATTGTCAATGCCACTACAAGCATGTGGTTGTTGTTACACGTTCTGTCCACTACAGGGACTTCCAACATCAGCCTGGCCTTGAAGAGGACCTGCACTAGAGTGCGGATCAGGCTGCATTTTTCTGTCCGAGCCCGGCCCGCGTCGGACAGAACAGTAACCAAACCCGGCCCGAGCCCGACAGGCATTAAGATATTTATGTCTGAGCCCGACCCGAGCCCGACACAGTTAAAATCTCTTTTTTTTTCTCATACTAATGACACATGTACGTTTGTTTGTGTGGAAAGCCCGCTTTTATTAAGCAACTGCAGGAAGGCATTTGGAAATGTCAATAGATGATCAGTGCACACGGGGCAACAAGCACACGTTAATAAGCTGTTTTAAATTTTCTGATTGCTTCCTTTCCGCCCGTGGTCAGAAAACCAGGGGACACTCGTTACCTCCAGGGCCAACGTTATAAAATGAATAACGTCAGGGTTAAAATCCCGTTTCTGGTGAGCTAATGAATGAACTTGGCTTTCAGTCTGGGGTTTATTTCGGACACCGCACACACTGTGTACAAATGACAATGACATCATGTTAGAAAGCACAGCCGAAACGATTTGTCATAAAGTAAAGTAACAACAGTGTTAGCCACGACGCTAACTGCTAATTAATAACCAAGCCAAACGGTGCTGCCACTACTATTTTAGTGATTTATAAGCAACCTGTTTCTTGCAGATTGTCACGTTACTGAGAATACAGCTGTTAGAAGGTAATACATGAAGTCGATGCTAACTCTGACAGCTGTAGGACAGCTAACATAGTCTTTAGCTGTCTCCATGAAGCTGCCAGCTAAGCTAACGTTACTATACCTCACGACGCAGTTAGAAAACAAGAAAGAGCTAACTAATGTTAGCATACGCACTTTGGCTTGGTGGATGTCGGTTTTAAAGTCATGTTAAAATTTCCCGTCCTCCTTACGATTTCCATCCGCAGCCTGTCACTCCCCCTGTACTAACTTTACTCGGTATGTAACGTTAGCTCCGTAATGTTGTACTAACGTTACTCGGTACGTAACGTTAGCTTAGCCCTCACAATGCCTTGTGTTTCTCACTCCCGCTAAGTTATTGTTAAGTTATATCATAAGACGTGACATGAGTGACACATGCAGGTAGGCCAAGGCGAGAAGAGGGAGAAATGCTAACGTTAGCCAACATAGTTATAAAAAAAAAGTCACATTTGAATAGTAATTTCAGCATTCGAATAATATAGATTTTTTTTTAATATTCAAATTATATTTGACTTTCGGTATTCCTTCCAACAGCCCTAGTAACTACTGCTGCTAATGCTTACCACGTGGTTCTTCTGTTGATCCCAAACAAACTGAAACGTAAAACACATGAAGGCCTGTGCAGTGGAGGATTTTTCCAGGGCAAAGGCTTGCAGACACTGGGTGCTGCTTTTCATTAAATTTAAAGTCAGATGCCACAGAGTGAGTCTTCAAGTCAGAATTTCAAGTAGCAAACCTTGGCAGGATTCCTTCCCTGTGAGGTTTCTGAATTGCAGTCATCTTGTGTCACATCAACATGGCAGTACTCACTGTACACTATATCACTATATTATATGTTTAATTCTTCAAAACACACTTATGTTTAAATTTAAGCTCTGCGTTCCCTGACATTTGTGAGAGAAGAAGAGCTGTGGCGCTGCAATGCACATAGTGTAATACAACCTGGCAGCTTTGAATGTCTGACCTTCCACTTCAGGAATACAGAATTAAAACAGCAAATGTAAAAGCTTTTAACTGGATCAATGCAAGATCACTACTGTGTTACATATGTAACAGGGAGAAGCACAACAAACGAGATCAGAGAGTATTTAAGTCACTGAACAAAGATCAGTGAGGCTCTAATGAACTATATATGTGAGAAAGGAAGTAAAGGGCAATTCACTCTATTTAGCACAGACAGTACATAAGGCGACTTTGCAACATTAACATCAATGTTGTTGATGGGCATTTTGTGTGGTTGGACTTGAGTTGCCCACTTCCTAAACAGCAAATAACCATATATCAAATACTTAGAGCTCTCTTACAGAAATAGTTCAACATTTTGGTAAAAAAACAATGCCATTCTCATTAGGGGTGTATTGGAATCGCGATTCAAGCTCTACCGATTCAAAATCGATTCATAGAATTCTTTTTTTTAAAATTGTATGTCTACTGCAATCACATGATAGATTGATACTTTATTGATCCCCAAGGGGAAATTCAAGGTCCCAGTCGCGTACAGACATCACACACAACATATACATACATCATAACAGGATGTTAAAATAACAAATAACAAACATGAGTAATATGGACAATAAAAGATACTAAATAAACTAAATAAAAAATCCACATGAATGTACTAAGGGATGTATAAGATGTATATAGAAAAGTAACTACATTTACATACTGTGAATCGTTTTTTAAATTGAGAATCGTATTTGAATCGAAAAATCGATTTTGAATCGAATCGTGAGCCTAAAAATCGACATTGAATCGTGACATTTTCTGAATCGTACATCCCTAATTCTCATGGTACCTCAGCTGTCTGTCCAGGTGATGGTTAGTTTAGCTTAGCATAGCATAGATGCTGGCAATAGGGGAAACAGACTGGCAACCTCAGGGTGACAACAATAGCCTACTCCTTGAAGTTATATTTGACACATTATTTGTAAAACCACAACTTGTTTTTGTTGCTTTAGAGATACTGGTAGTCATATTTTGTCAACTGTGGACAGAGCTTAACTAGTTGTTTCACACATTTTCCAGTCTTTATTGTTATGCTAAGCTAACCATGTCCTGTTAGTAGTTTCATATTTAAAGACAGATATGAGCATGGTATCGATCTTCTCATATAATTCTCAGCAAGAAAGTAAATGAGAATATTTCCCAAAATGTTGAACTCTTCCTTTAAACCAACAATGATACTGCACAGGAAATGATGATTGACTGTTGAAGATCAGTGTTTAGCTTCCCTCAAGCTTCCCAAACTGACAAGCTGGTTGATGTTGGCCAGGTTTGTCAGGTTGATTGGCTCAAAAACATTTAAGTAAACATGTAAAGGGTTGATGAAGGATTTGTTGGCATTGTCTGGAGAAAACGGATTAGGCATCTTATTGTAGAAATCAGTTTCAGAGGATCCTATTGGTGTATTGATACTGTGGCTGGCTGGTTTATATTCCCGTTGGCTGCTTGCTGCCACTCTGCTCTATCTGTCATCATGATGTCATGGTTTACAGTATCACACTTCAGACCTTCTGTTGCTTTTGACATTAAGGTCACCTGATAGGTTAACCCAGAGTGACTCCCAGTGAGGTAAACATCAGAGCAAACCCCCTTTCCAAGATCAACCTTACAAGCAACTGATCTTAGCGTAAAAGGTCAGCACACTTAAAAATGACTAAAGAATTATTGATTGAGCATTGAATGATGGTAGATCATATAAAAGTGCTGGGAAAACAAATGAGAGCAAGGAAAAAGCAGAAGTAGTACCTGTCTAGACAAATGTGTCCATCCAGCAGGATAAACCTCAGCACCCAGTGACTAACATGTTGGCAGTGAGCGGCTGACTTGTGGGAAGAGGCTCGCTGTAATGTAAAGAAAGGGCTTAGCCACAGAACTACAAACGGTAAAAACAAACTCTGCAAACCAAATCCAGCTACTTTCATCTCATGCCTTTACAAATATTATGATACTGGGACAGTTCACAGTGTGCCGACGGCCATCATTGTCATTTGAAAATTCCATATGAAACGCTGTGCTCTATTTCCAGCCTCTAATCTGACCAGCGCCTCTCTTTGAAATGTCATACAGAACAGCAATCTGTATTTAAATAGCCAGAGTAGACATGTGCATGTATCTGGTCAACAAGCCAGCCAGTTTGGTCTTGTCTGAACTGGATGGACAACCCCCCCGTTACTCCATCCAGTTGAGATGGGAGAGGGCTGGGTATCTGTGCCTGAGAGCGTGTCCATGTGTTGGGCTGGGGTTAGCATTTACAGAGCGCGCCCGTAGACCTCCACTATTTTTGGCGACAGAATGTTACACTGTCTTAGGCCAGAGGCCTACTGTGTGTGTTTTTATGTGTTGTTCTCTTGAGTGTGGTACGAGTTGGTGTGTGTGCGCATGAGTGTGTGTGTGTCAGTATCAGTGTCAGACTATATAATGGTGCCAGCCTTTGTGGACACCGCTAATGAGAGGGTGTGTCTACGCCATTGTGCATTGTTTCACAGTGGTTACCGTGACGCTCCTGTCACTGAGCGCCATGGAAACAGGAAATGGGCAGGACACCTTGCACATCAATGATGGGGGATCCCATTGGCCAGCCAACATTCTGGTTGGCTGTTTGATGTTCCTATTGGCTGCTTGGTTCTGCCCCCGTCCTCCTCTCTGGTCCACAGCATCACACTTCAGACCTGCAGTGACAGTGAGATTGTAGTCATCAGCAGTTATATAAGCTTCAATCCTTATCTCTGAAACGTTATCAGCAGGGGAAGTGTCTGCTTCAACAGCATGCTGATAACAGATGGAGAAGATATTCCTCTGAACCCTACAAGAATCTTGCATTATAGAGAAATTGTCAGTAAACGGTTTATAAAGTATTTTCACTATAGCTCCATCACTGTCAAACACCAAAAGCAGATCCATGGAAGTGAGACATGTCACTCCTCTAAACATGGTGGTGGAAATAATAAAAAAAAAACCTTAGTTAAATCTAAATGCCATCATTTCAAATGTGGGAATCACTGTTAGCACCACCTACAGCCTTTTCCCGAGAGAAGCCTTTACTGTCTGATTGCTATTTTTATTCAAAGGTCACCCATTCTTTTAGCCTTTGGCTTACACAGCTCTGTATACAGTACAGTGAGTCACTCTGCAGTGCTGGCTCTATGGTGTTTTAAGCCCCCAACGTCTCCTTCCAGGCAGCGCTGTGACCGTTGACTTCAAGGCACCTAACCCTAACCCAACCATAACCATAACCATTGCCTAATCAACTTCAAGGCAGCGCTGCGACCGTTGACTTCAAGGCACTTAACCCTAACCCAACCATAACTATTGCCTAATCAATTCAATTCAATTTCATTATAGTGTCAAATCATAATAGGAGTTATCTCAGGACACTTTACAGATAGAGTAGGTCTAGACCACACTCTATAATTTACAAAGACCCAACAATTCCAGGAATTCCTAGTGCCTTTCAGGCAGCGTGCCTGAAAGGAGACGTTGGGGGGTTAAAACACTGATAAAAGCAGTGGTGTTTATCATAAATGCACTTCTAGTCAAATTCAGTAGGAGCATAATAAACCATACATATAAATGTATCCACAGAAGCAAAAACCTGTCAAGTCTCTTATAATCTGCCCAAAGGGCAATAGCAAAACAGTCACTTTAGGATAGAAAAACTTAAAGTATCTTGGCTGACGAGGATACAATGTAAACATTTCCCAGCGTTTGGTGGACAGTTTGTGTGAAACAGGATAAATGTTCTGCACTGCTGAGTCTTATTTAGGCCCGTTATGTCAACTGACATTTTCTTAGTGACAGGTGTGTGTGTGCGTGTGTGTGTGTGTGTGTGTGTGTGTGTGTGTGTGTGTGTGTGTGTGTGTGTGTGTGTGTGTGTGTGTGTGTGTGTGTGTGTGTGTGTGTGTGTGTAGCCAGACAGGTCTAGTTGAAAACCAGACAGGTCCAGTTGTGGGTTGGTAGTGATCTTCTAGGAATAGGAGCACTGGACAGTTCACAGCAGCACAGTCATGTGCCTGGTACTCCCTTTTGAGGAAATGTACTCTGTAACACCCCTTTATTCTGTCAAATATGGATCACTTTTACTACATACACATCACTATTCTGCAAAGAGTACATTTTCCACAACAAGAGAATATCATCATTCATTTCACATCATACCCAACAATCACCAACAGTGATGTTTTTCTTTTCAAATCAGGAGGGTTATACACTCTGAGTCTCACTTAGTTTTACTGAGGAGAAACAGCAGTAGCAGCTTCTGCTGTTCATTCTAGTGCAGCAGGGGGCAGTTTAAGTCACCACTTGTGTGTGGTTTTGATGGATGACTTTGACATATTCCACAAAACAAGCCTCAGAAAGCACGCAATTATTCAAATGAAATCCAAACTGCAATTTCAATTTCATTTTAATAGTGAAAAAAAATGTGTTTTCCATTTAGAAAAAAAGATGTACTGTAGATTTAATTAGCATTGACCTGGTGCCAAAAAACTGAACTGCTTCCAGAAGCTTAATGCCTTTCACAGGCACACTGTGTACTGTTTCAGCCCTCCATACACTTAGAACGACCAACACAACTATAGGCACAGCGTAGACACAAACAAGTGAAACAGTGCGCAGTATGCAGGCTAAGAATACAGACATCATGCGCAAATTGGGTTAATCTGGGTAAGTGATTTCAATTTAATGTTCTCAGTCCTAGACTTCCATTTCCTGGCCATGCTGGACTTAAAATGAATGCTGCATGAAACTACTTTAGAGTTCAATTGAGGGATTGTGGTCAGTCAGCAGACTAACAGCTGCAACTGCTCTGAAGACAAATGAATCAGAGTGGTTCATTGAAAAAAAGAACAAAAAGTGAATCTGGGGATAAAGAGATCATCACATAATGCCCATATTGGTTTGATCCTTTCTCTCCTATCTCTGTACTATCATGAGGTTGTATTCCTCCGCCAACCAGTCAAGTTACAGTTTACATCCATGTCTGTCCAGACTCATATAATATATGTAGTGAATACTTTGAAGCAATTTAATAAAAGGTATTTTGTGTATATTTTTGGCGAAATGTGGATGCTTCGCATCACATCACCAATTCAGTACGTGACCAAATGTCTCCCCTTCTGTTCCTGAGTAATGGCGTTGAATAATGGCCAGAAAAGCTTTTTTGCAGAACATTATGATGTGACAGTGAAGTTGACCTTTGACCTTTTGGGCATGAAATCATTGACCACCAAAATCTAATCAGTTCATCCTGTAGGACGTTTGTGCCAAATTTGAAGACATTCCCTGAACGTGTTCCTGAGAGATTGTGTTCATGAGAATGGGACAGACGGGCGGACACGTGTACTTACGGACATAAAACATAAACGCTACCTGTTAACTTGTAGCTGTTCTGGATGGAATCATTAGCCCAATGCATCAATTAGTAATGAAGGGAATGGATGCTAAAGTCGCCTCTTCGTTAAAATAATTTTGAAAATTTGAAATATGTTACCATAATAATATTGCATCTCTTCAGTTCACCACTGTGACAAGAAACCTGTCAGAAAATGTAAGAGCTACAAAATAGAAAAAGTGTGTCCCTGTCATACAGGAACGCTGGATGTAAGTTTCTATTGTTGCAGCAACTGGTTGTAGTTCATGTTGCAGCCTTCCTTTTATCTACCACTACACCACTATCACTGACTGTATGATTCACTTGTCGGGTAGTCTCTGCATGTTTTTCTCCCAGACTTAATCCTGTTGATTTACTGTAAACTGAAGGGATTCTGGTGTCAGATACCTTGTGGTGAACAGACATGACTTGGGGGTTATTGCCAGTTCAGTGACTACTGTGACCAGATCCTGGACCAAGTGGAGGCATTCTTGAGGTTAAAGCCCCCTGATAAATCTGTCCAAAGTTAAGGTCAGAATCCATTAAGAGTAAAAGCAATAATTAGTTTAGTATTCTGCTGTCGAGGCAGCCTTCAATAGAAGCTGTGATGGCAGGACACAGATTTACCTGCGCTGTCACATTCTAAGCCTGCTGGCACCTCCTTCCTGTCAGGGTTAACACAGAAGGAAGTGGGGGGAGGAGGAGGAGGAGGAGGGGGTTTTCACTGGAACACAGGAACGGAAATGCATGCAACACCCCTAGGGTAACTGACTATAAAACACAGTGGTGTTGTAGGGGAGAGAATGCTCTGCCTGGTGCCACCAAAACACCCTGCCAAAAATTCACACGTGTGTATGTGTGTGTGTATGTGTGTGTGCCCGTGCAAGCGGAAGCAGTTTGTTCAGATTTCTGTGGTGGGAGGGAAACCTTGCCCCGGTGATGGATGACATGGTCAATAACACCCGCCACCCATATATGCTCGTACACATACACATACACTGCTGTGCCACTGCAAGAGAGCGAGGAGGAGTGAAAGGTCAGGAGAGAAATTGAGAAATATAGAGAACAAATAAAGACAGGAGAGAAATGAGACAAAAGATAAGATGCAAAAAGCTGAGAGACAAGAGAAGAGACAAAGAAAGACGGAGAATCTAGACAAGCTTGCTCAGACACATCCTGTCGCCTGAACTGCTTCATAATCTCTAGCTCTCGATTTGAATTTGCTATTCTGAGTGCACATGAAACACAAGCAATGGTCAGTAAGTGGATGAAGGCTAGGGAAAGGGACCAATACCAATTCCACCACTAGATCCTGTTGATATGGTACGTCACCGAGAAGACAAGAAAATGGTGGGTATGCGTATATGTTACTTTTACATGTGATACACCCCCCATGACCACTTAGTGGCAAAGCAAACCAACAGGTCACTGCTGTGAATAAAGAAAGCTGTGATACAATAAAGAAGATATAAGTATAACCAGCATGTAAAATTCCCATTACATTTAAGTAACAAGGTGTCTGAAAGGGGCTTATAACATCACAACATCATGCATCATACAGCACACAGCATATATGAAGTGAAGCCTGTGAGCCAGTTCAGGCAGCCCAACTCGAGTCTGCTGCTACACTCACATGGAAATCTCCTCCTACGGGGCATAAAGTTGGCTGGATTAAACTTTATGCAAATGAGAAGCGGGTGACTCGACGCCCTGCTTCTCCAAAGTCCCTGCGACGCTACCAGAATGCATTGCACGGCTGCTCCCATAGAGATGAATGGGAAGCGGGGAAATGACGCTGACAATAGACACATACCATTACTGCAACACATACCTACTATATACAGCATCCACCTAGAGGCTCTGCTGAGCTGAGCTCGATGTTTGGAGGGCAGAGCCCAGACGCCAAACATTAATGCTGTACATATTCTACATTTACATTATAATCTATTCCACGTGAGTTGGCTGATTAAATTGCCGTTTTAGTACAATGTTTTTCAAACTCAAATGTGTGGTATAATGTGTACAGGGTTGCACACCTTAAATTTAAAAAAAGAACACAAAAGTCTTGTTTTCTCTCTATCTTTCTGTCTCTGTGCTGGTAGCCCGACTCACACTTTATTCTGGGTTTACCTCACTTGTAAGCCTTCGAGGACAACTGGAGAGACACTTGAACTTGCTCAGATTGGTTCACTTGGAAATTGGCGAGCCCTTGTTATGGTGGCACGGCACTTACAAACACATAAAACTGAGTTTCAGTGTAAAGGAAGGGTTTTGTTTGTTTAGGATCCTCATTAGCTCCTGCATTGCATCTTCCTGAGGTCCTTACAACTTTCTTGAAAATGTGGCAATGCAATAATAAATACACATAACAACATAAACGATAAAAAATAAAAGTTATAAGACAAAAACTAAACATACACTATCATTTCATGACACAACTCGTATAAAATAACAAAATACACACACAAGACAAGGACAGACACACAGACAGCTTCACCAGTGCAGTCATCGGGTATTTCTTACATTTAGGTTGAACACATTTTTAAGACCGATATATCCACATACTATCGTCACATAACATCTCTTTTGTCCTCTCTGGACACTTCTCACAACTGAACAAACATACATGTATATTGTTAAACCTCAACAAATGCTGTTTCTATTTGACCCTGAGAATGGTAACCTTACATTTTTAGGCAATGAATTACAGTATTTTAGCAATTTTCCATTCTTGAGGACATAGACATTCACTTAAACTTTTGTTTATAATATGACAGATAACGGGGGCAATTAAGTCTGCAACCAATTTAAGTAGTTTACCGTCAAGGCCATCCACACCTGGCGGTTTATCTTTTCAAGTTTTCAACATATTTCCTACTTTGTACTAGTAGGTAGTAGGAAGTAGTAGGAAGTAGGAAGTGTTCAATTCCAAAGATTTTGTCTGTTTTGTCAGGAAAGACGAGTTCCTCTTTTTACCTCTGTGTGCTGACAAGAGAGGAATGTGCAGTCGTGGAATGCGTACCTTAAGCTTTAACATGTGAAAGAGGCAGCAGAATACATGTAGCCCATGCAACCATGTTGGTGAATACCTATGCTGCTTTTCTTCTTATTTCCTCTGGAAATCAGTGGAGGTTAATAATTTAGTGGAAGCGGAAGCCTGCCAGAAACATGATACTTTGTAAATGATTTAAACTGTATCTGTGTGTGTGTGTGTGTGTGTGTGTGTGTGTGTGTGTGTGTGTGTGTGTGTGTGTGTGTGTGTGTGTGTGTGTGTGTGTGTCCCTGCAGTATTCCTGACCTGGGTGAACTGCTCAAGTGTGCGCTGGGCGACAAGGATCCAGGATGTTTTCACTGTAGGAAAACTCCTCGCTCTAGTACTCATCATCGTGGTAGGACTCGTCCAAATCTGTAGAGGTAAACACACACATACACAGTCCAGTGAGATTAAATCTTCAACATGACAGTCTTTTCTGTGGTTTGGTTTGGAATTAACTATTCATATCTAGATATAGTACATTGATCGTTTGATCACTGATTTTATTTTTATCTCCATTAGGAAACAATTGTTGAAATAACAAATACGGACAAAGATAGGAAAAACTATATAAAATAACAGAGCAAACTGAATACACCACCTATTTTCAACAACAGAACAGGATAATGTAATATGCATTAGTGCCGCCCCCTCTTAGTCGATTAGTTGACTAATCGGTCGTTTTGGTCTTAGTCGACTAAGATTTCTTTAGTCGATAAGTCATTTTATGCTTATTCATGCTTAATTACTCATTTCCAAGCAACTTATGACAACATTTCTGGTGAACACAAGATTTAAAGTGGTGCTTTTGCAGGATTAATTTCGGAGAAACTCAGTTTTACAGATGGTTAATTAACTACATTTATGTTGAGCTTTTCTAGTCTTAACCACCTCTCAAAGAGCACAGCTCTGTCGATTAAATCAACTCATCAATTAGTCGACAAAATCATATAAGTGTTAGTCGACTAAGAATTTCTTTAGTCGAGGACAGCCCTAATATGCATTATAGTCATGTCCAAAATAACAGCTCATTGAGAGAACTAGTTGAGACAGAAAATATGTACAATATGAATGCAATATATCTTATAATTGTTTTTACAGCTTAACTCTGAGCAAGATATAGCCAAGTGTTGCATGTAAATTAATTTGGGTGCAGGTTGCATTTAGATTTAAATAATGCCAAAAACAGATAAAAGATAAATGAAGGGATCTTCTGTATATACTGTATTCACAGAGTAGATTTCATGTTGAACAAGTGTACTCTTGAGAAACCTTTAAACACTTCTGTGTGGTAATATGAAATAACTAATCACTAATGTGATAGCATGTGTTAGAGTAATAATGCTGAAGTTGTACTGTAGTGGAAAACTTAAGGACTGCATTTAGTTCTTTATAATTTGATTTGAATTGTAAACACTGTCATCCTAACCAGAGAGAGGCAATGAAACTGTTGATTTTATAGTTGATATTATATAGGATTTTTTCACTGTTTCATACACACAACCCTCCCTCTCAACTTGTCCAGGTCACTACGATGCCCTACGGCCCAGTGTGGCCTTTGAATTCAGTCAGGATCCCTCAGTGGGACAGATAGCGCTGGCCTTCCTTCAGGCCTCCTTCGCCTACAGCGGCTGGAATTTCCTCAACTATGTTACAGAGGAGATTGTGGAGCCACGCAAGTACGGCATTCACATGCACAGATAGTAATTCATATCGTCAGGTTTTCATATAACATAATGTACATCTCAGTCGCTTAGTTCAGTTATATTTTTACATAATCGTCTTGTTAATGCTCTGTAAAACACTGGAACATCAACATTTAAATTATCTCCATTACTTATATTATTATTTTTATTAGGAACCTACCCCGTGCCATCTACATTTCCATCCCACTGGTGACCCTTGTCTACACTATGACCAACATTGCCTACTTTTCCTCCATGACCCCTGAGGAGCTGCTGGCCTCCAACGCTGTGGCAGTGGTGAGCAGCTCTCTATCTCCATAAATGTACTGTACGTTTCATATGGGAGCTCATAGCAGTTTATATACTGTTTATCATGAGGTTCAGTTGTCTGGAAACTGTAAGTCTGCTGAAGCCGAGAATCCTAGCATGCGACAGACCTCAACCAACCAACCATTTTTTTTAAGATTATTTTTTGGGGCATTTTAGCCTCCAATCACCAGGACAGCATGAAAGGGGAGAGAGAGAGGGGGGGGAAGACATGCAGGAAACTTGCCACAGGTCAGATTCGAACCCTGGGCCTCTGGCTCGAGGAAGAAACCTCTCCACATGGGCGCGCTCCACCAACCGAACCACCTGGGCGCCTGACCAAACTTTTTTTTAACCGGACACAGTCATGAGTTCACTGTGTGACTACTTTTTTTCGACGGACTTGAATTACAAGCAGTGTCTTAGGATATTAAAGGATAAGGCCGTCGTTATTAGAATCTTTAAATCCAAAAATGATCTAAAGAGACTTAAAACAACAGTTTTCTATCTCACACACGCAAGCCTTATATGTGTAGCCATCCGACATAGCTATGCAGTGTGTTCAAATGCACATCGCATCTTTCAGTGAAATGAATACATTAACACATTACTATTAGGGACTGAATGAATAAATCAATAAGTCAATCACATAGTAAAAGTCAATAATCTGACCCATCAGATGTTTTGTTGTTCCAGACATTCGGCGAAAAGCTGCTGGGGATGTTTTCCTGGGTGATGCCGATCTCTGTAGCATTGTCCACCTTTGGAGGAATCAACGGATATCTGTTCACCTCCTCCAGGTAGAACACACACTCCTTGCTTTGCTGCACACTACGTGTCAAGCCTTTTTTTTATGTCCTTTTATGATTGGCTATTACGTCCTAAAAATAAGAACAAGGGTGTCAATAGTTACATACACACATGTGCATATGTGTCTGTACGTTTGTAGATTGTGTTTCTCTGGAGCCAGAGAGGGTCACCTGCCCTATCTGCTGGCGATGATCCACTTAAAGAACTGCACTCCAATCCCTGCCCTGCTGGTCTGCGTGAGTGCTGCACTCACAGTTTTGTCCACTTTGTCGAGCTTCACACGGACGCACAACAGAAGGGGTCGCCACACATAGAAATTGTTTTTTAATATGGAACTATTTAGCATTTTTTTTTGTTTCTTTAATATTTATTTGACCCCTCGAATTTACCTTCATCACCCACAGTGCATGGCCACCATAGTCATCCTGTGCATTGGAGAGACACACAACCTGATCAACTATGTGTCCTTTATCAACTATCTGTCCTATGGGGTAACCATTGCTGGCCTCCTCTACCTCCGCAAGAAGAGACCAAACCTGGTCAGACCCATCAAGGTACAGAAACCTGAGAACCATATGGATTCACTGCAGGAACTACATTAACTTGGGGTGTTTTATGACATGGCCTTGTTAAAGGCATGTTATTTAACTATCAAGTCATAGCTCTCAGTTTACTTCCAATTAACTACCAGTGACCCCTGTGCCAAAACTCCTGGGCTACTGCTTAAATATCAACTTTTCACCTCATCAACTGTAGCCTATCTGGGAAATGTTAAAAAAATATAGGCCTATATGTATTAATGGCAAACATCCAAAGCCAAGAATAAATAACAGAAGAACACAATGAGGACTTCTATTGGAAATACAATGTAAGATAAAAGCTAGAGAGAGATAAAATGCAGTAGGGACACATTGCAATTAACAACAGATGTTAACAGGGCCATACAGACACAAAAACAAAGTGACAAAATGTTCTTTTCTTTTCTCTCTGTGAAATAGAAAGCCTAATGTGCACACAGTAGGCTAATTCTGATACATACAGGACTATAGGACTTGGACCAATTATTTCATTATTATTTACTGAATTGGCAATGTTAGTTAAAATTAGGCTACATGGGATAGTATGAATGTCTTCTTAATTAGGCTGTAAATTAAAATGAGGACAAATATAATGTTAAGGAAGCTTACCTTCACATAAATTCCATATAATGACTATTTTCCCCTTAATAGGCCTACATGTATTCAAAAGGTAGCGTAACGTTGTTAGCATAATTTGGTTTCTCGTTAGCTAACGAGCAGGTGTAGCATAGCCTGAGTTACAAACAAAAATGTATTGGTTGTAAACTACCTTGTAATAATGACACTCCTACTAGCCAGTGCCAGTCATGGTTAGGCCAAGTAAGCTACATTATAAGGCTGGGACAATATATATAATCTTCGACCCAGTCTTAAGGGCCTCAATACGTTTTACAAGCCACCAAATGTCACTTTGTTTAAATCCCCACAGCTTCAGAAAGGTTTTTTTCGGGTCAAAGCCCCAAAGCTTTATCCACCCATCATTAGTAACGTTAACTAATGCATTGCTCTTTAAGCTCATCACCTCAGCTGAGCAGCAGCTTGCTCTATCTGGTTTCCTTAGCAGCTAAATCAGAGAGCTGAGTTGAATACTGTTGTTATGGGGCGGGCCATTAGATGTATGGGAACTACCGGTAGTTTGTGGTCATGTCATAGGTCATATACAGTATTTTGGCACCCCCCGGTGTCTGAAAAGTAAAAGTACAAATGTGTGTGTCTTGATCTTGATAGAATACATGCACTTTTTTTTGTCAAAATATTAAATTATCTATCATTTTGTCTCAGGAATGGATTATTAAAATTATATATGTTCCCAGCCCTATACTTGCAAACAGTGTACTCTAGCCTAATATGTTTTTTTTAGATAGAAGAAATGTAAAAAGTCTAATCTCAATGAATACAATGTGGCAATCACTCTACAGCGGCAAAAACAAGAATTGAAAAAATCCTCAGAATTGTGTGTATTTTTGTCCTGTGCAGGTAAACATGTTGATCCCCATCACCTACTTGGTATTCTGGGCTGTGCTGCTGGGCTTCAGTCTGTATTCTGAACCAGTGGTTTGTGGCCTGGGAATGGTCATCATGCTGACTGGAGTCCCTGTATACTTCCTGGGTGTTCACTGGAAGAACAAACCCAAATGTGTAGACATGCTAGTCGGTGAGTTGGGCTGTGCCACTGTACAGAAGGGTACATATACAAAAGATATTTCTTTTTTTTTTTAGAGAATGTTAGCAATTAGTCCCTGTATTTAAAACGGTTGTCCTTTGCATTGCAGAAAGAGTCACGTACATGGGCCAGAAGGTGTGTTATGTGATGTTTCCTCAGGGAGACCCTTCAGAGACTGAACCCCTCACTGCCTCCAAAGCCATTGACTGAGTCAGGGCAGTCAACCAGGAATTCCCTTTTTACAACAACACAACTTCCAGTTTTTGCGCTACAATTTGTCATATTGGTCAGTTTGTTGATGGTGAAGAGATGGTTTCGTCCATGTTCTTGCACAGGTGCAGCCTGATTGGGGCTGCGATGAAGCTCCAGTATAAAATAAGAGGGGGCATTAGCATGTTAAACCCTAAAGCTGCGGAATATGTTTTTATTTGTTGGATGGTACTGTTCCTCTATTCTCTTTACCAGTATGCCAAGTTTCCTCGTTCATACAGATCTTTATCTCATCTTCTCCCTTCTACTCACTCAAAGAACCTCCATCTGTCATCTTATGCTTCACTTCCAGGATATTCTTCTTTCACGAGTTTAACTAAATCCTTGAGCTAATGTGCCTTATGAAATACATATTTGTTTAGTGGATTGGTTTGTGCGGGTATTTTGATTTTGTAATAACTTTTTTGAGGTAAATATGCAAGCAGTTTCTGCACTTAGCAATACTTCTTTATTACTGCTGCTACCTTCAGCTGTATTTCACTAATTATTGTCATGATGTTTACTGTTTGTCAACTGTGGATGACGATGTTTCTGTCTGTATCTCTGCCTGGCTACAGTATCTGGCCATTCTTTTTACTTTACAATTCTTTATTCTTTATTATATCACTACTTTTTCATGAAAGAGACTGTAGGTACCTTCATATTATTATTAGAGAGATTATCTACCCCACACACCCATCGTTCCTAGCGACATTTACGGCACAGGAGAGACAAGAGGATGGCAGGAAGTTTGTGGTTGTCAGCTGGACTAAGTGCTGCCTCTCAGAATAAAGCTGCATCATTACAACACGTCGACAGGCTGTTCTGCTTCGGAAATAATCTCATTTTTGGGAATGCCACTGTGAACTCTTTCAAAGTGCCTGACCTGCCAAGACAGTTGTTATATTCCAGATTTTGTTTTACCTGACGTTATGATACAGAACCAGAAAAGGTTTATATTTAGGTTTATACAGTGCTTACCATTAACATATTGTCGGATAACATAACCAGAATCCATATTGACAGATAAATGGGTGGCAGGCAGTGGATGTTTACTTGCGCATTGGCCTGCTTCCACTTCCCCAAACGCACATCATTACTGCAATTAGCCCCTGGCCCACTGACTTACTACTATTGACATAATATAGTTGAATTGGTTATAGTCCCATTAGCCTACTATGACCTTATGGACTTTCTGGGAAGATACTGACTTATTACAGCCCCACTAAAATTTGCCTCCAAATGATTATGTCAGATTGATGTCCGTACTAGACTTGTGGTACCACTACACAGTATGCTAATTTACTGTGCTCCATGTGATATGGGTTTTTACAAGTATTTAAGTAATCTCTGATAGCACTTGTCTATCAGCTGTTTATGTTGTACATACAACAGAACATGTGAAGGTTTGTCCCAGTACTTTTTATCATGATGTAAACCAGCAGGTTGGAACTTGAATTGAATATTCAGTCCTTTTCCAGGCCAGCAGATGCTGGGAATTTCCCCCTGCATCAAATCCACTAAAGAGACTCACACTTCTGAACAACAACAATGTCTGAGTGCCATGTCCAGGCGCTGTTAGCTCAGTTGAGATCTGTAAATACTTTGTAAAGAAGAAGAAAAAACTGTTACAAATGCGCCAGCGACTCATACAAAGATCACATTCCTCAGACATGTTGTGACACGCTGTGTGCACCTCTGTGTTTTGTAAAAGAGTGATGGTGTACAAGAATAACAATGTAATTACTTATTAAATATAGCTACATCTAAGATGCATCTTTCTTTTTTCATTATGCGAGTGGTTGTTGTGTCCTCAATAGCATCCCCTAACCTTTCCTCTAGCGCCATCGTCAGGTAAAAGATTGTCACCCCAGCGGTACTTTGTGTTTTGTGCTAATTAGCAAAACATGCTATCACACTAAACTAAGATGGTAAACATGGTAAACATGTTAGCATTGTCACTGTGAACATGTTAGCATGTTGACATTAGCAGTTAGCTAAAAAGCACTGCTGTATGCCCGTGAGTACAGCTTCACAGAGCCGCTGGTGTGGCTGTAGAATCATTGAAAAGGTGACTAATGACTATTCTGTCAAATTATTGACTAAATATTGTGAATACATTTTGTGAATTAATGGCTAGCCATAAACTTCTAGTAGTACTGACAGTACAAATCAAACAAAAAACTGATATCTATTAAATGATTTTTCATACACTGAAATCATTCAGTAAATGATAAAGAGCTTGAAGTTTATTAATTGCAGGCACAGGAAAACAATGACTAATCAGCAGAAGGCTGTACAGGGTTTAGATCAGCAAACCCCACAATGGCATGGTGGCATTTCTTTTTTAGCACAAAATATACAAATATAGTTTTTTAAATAAGAGAAATGCTCTTATACAAACAGTATACACATTGACTTCAGCCTTTGATGTGGAAGAAGCTTCAAAATCAAACAGCAAGGAGAGGGTATGCCATTATCAGACTACCTGGTTCAGTAGCACTTTACTTCCCAGTGGCCTGGATCCAGTGTATTTACCTATGTGTTATCCCATTAAAAATTCCAGTTATCACTCAGTGATTGTAGCATATTGGAAAGGGTTTGTATATACAGTATATGTGTATAAGGTAATGAGACTGACAAAACAGTTTAAAAGATCCTGACGTGGCTCCTGCCCAGCAGTTAATCACAACTTAAACCAGTATAACCCAGGATACAGAACAGAAACTCCACATCTTGGCTGACAGATCATTAAACATCACCTTAGCAGTCAATGTGACAATCTCTCTTTACATTTCAAATGTAATATGTTACCACATCATTCTCTATAATTGGTTGGCTGCAGTCTGAAAACTATCAAAGCATTGGATTTCGCAGAGACTTTTACAGATTATCATTTAAATAAACAGGTAAATACACTGGAATGAGGTTTTTGAAAAACTAATTTTTATTTTCCCTAACTCCCCTGCTATAATAATCCCAGAGATTCCTGATGCAGTAGTGCACTATAACTCCAGAGCAGTTGGTTGCACCAATCCTATATCATATAATTAAAGATGCATCCAGACACACAGATAAATCTAATCTCTTCCAACGTCTATACCACAACTGTGGGGCGTGAAACTGTCCGTGATATTTACAACAGCAAGGAAAAACCATTAAGGCATACTTCTGTACACTTCTGTACACCACAAAGCAAGTAAGGACATACATTCTGCAGATATGGGATTGTTCTCTAAACTAATTAACTAAAGTCAAATGCGGACGGACAGGCTTTGAACTTAAATAAGGTAGAAAAAAAGAGCACAAAATGTGTAAAGCTAGGAATGAGTAAACTGATTTGAAATGGAAACACATCAAATCATTAGGCAGGAATTACTTGTGGACACATCTCTAATGGCACATAACATGTAGCAGCTGTTTATGACAAAACTTCTATAAGAAGGAAGCACATGAGGATAGCAGCATGACACATTCAGCTCACTTAAAGGAAGAACAACAGAAACCTGACACTGCAGCTAAAAATCAACCAGCATTCCTCATACTCTCCCTACTTATACACACCTACTTATATACTGACGTTTCTGTCCAGTATCATATCCTGCAGTAAAAGAGAGTAAAAAATGAAAATGATACATTCTTTAGAGGTCCAACCGCAATTAGGGAGCTTTACAAAAAACATCAGAGACACAGGTGCTCAGGTTCACTCAAGTTCAATAAAGAGAGATACATATAAAGTTGGACTTGTTCAGGTCCCCACTGAAGACTGAAAAATAGAGGCCTTTGTTTTAACATCGTGTCATAGAAAATCCCACAGCATAGATATGAATTTTGAGTGGAATAAACCAGCAGTCCAGGCGTCTGCAGTGACCAGCGTGCAGTGAGCAGCACTGCACAGGTAGCGCTGGGATGAACAGTACTCGACAAACAATCAATATATTGAAGTGAAGCCTCTCTTCCCGACAATTCCTCGACATTTACAAAAAGTCTTCACTGCACTGAATAGAAATCAGAGCAGACACAGTCACATCCATTCAAGTCAGGAAAGGCTTCCTTAAGAGGACAGTTTGGGTTTGATTTGAGGAGGACTAAGGGCTGAGCAGAGTTACAGGCTTTATACTTGGACACACTACTTCAGTCTCCATCCAAGTTTGGCTTTTTGATATATCAAGTTAAAAATGGTGAATTGAAAAATCCACTTGATACAACTTGTTAAGCATAATTAAAAAGTTCTTCATGTTTAAAAGGGGTCACTGAAGAAAAAAAAGCACTGGTAACAAAGCATATATTTTGAATAAATACTGACAAAGGCTTGGCATGATTGAACCGCTGAATGATTCAGTGACACTGCACTGTTAAAGGAATGGCTTGACTTTTTTGGGGGGGAAATGCATATTTGGCTAAGAGTTAGAAGAGAAAAGTAATACCACTCTCATATTCCACATCCTTATAAATAAGACTACAGCCAGCAGACCTGCCCACCAGCACCTCTGAGGCTTACTCGTTACCTTCAGACAGAGCCTGGCTAGCTGTTTCATCCTGTTTCCAGTCTTTGTGCTAAGCTTGGCTAAACTAACTGGCTGCTGAGTGTAGCTTTATGTTTTACAGACACATATGAGATTCGTATCGATCTTCAAATCTATCTTCCATCACTAGAAAGCAAATGAGTGTATTTCCCAATATGTCAAACTTTTGTGGTTCAAAGGTATGTAAAAAGGTAGGTCTGGTGTTATTTTATACTTTTCTTATTGTCAACAAGTCCCATGAAAACACCCAAACCAACAATATATTAATCGACAATGTATTACCCCAACGCCTGATATAGCTTATTCCTCTGTGCCATAGAGCTCCATTATTGTCCAAAACTATTAAGACATCAATGACCAACCCACCACTGGATGTGTCTGGTTTTTGACTAGACCTGTCTGGTTCAACCCCCCACGCCCCCCCCCCCCCCCCCCCCCTCCCCTCAGACTAGAGTAGCATTAATCAGGTAAATTAATATGTGATCACTTTAAGGTGCAGTAGGTAAGCCTTAAAAAAACTAACTTTCTGTCATATTTGCTGAAACTGACCCTATGTTCGAGTAGAACAACATGAAGCAGGTAATAAAACAAATAAAAAAAATCCAGCTCCTCTGGCACCACCTACAGCCTGTAGTGCGATTTGCAAAAATCCACCGCTCCCTGTTCATTTACACCAATCAGGGACAGGTGGGGGGGGGGTCTAACTGTGTGTCATTCTCCCTTGTGGGGGGAGGGGCTTAGAGACCGCTTTGGGCTTCAGTGGAAAGTGGGGAGGGACTGAGAAGTTGTCGATGTTCAAATTGTTTGGCTAAGTCCTGGATCTTCGCAATCCTACCTACAGCACCTTTAACAGGCTTTTATGGTTCACAGTATAGCGGTGCATAATGGCTCTGGGTAACAACACAAAGGCTGCTTTGGCGTTGTAAGATCATGTTGCCAATATTGTATTGGTATTGGTGGCCAAAGTGTTTGATTTTCTGGAACAGGCTCATGATGAGTTTATGTCCAAACACATTAAACAAGGGTGTCTGTTTGCATTTAACTGTGGGAGTCAACATTTAGCTCCTGTTTGACAAAGAGATTTACTGTATTACACAGACCATAAGCACTGCCTAACGCTGGTTTTAATTGCATATGCATCATTTTGTGCGTATGCAGATTTGTATGCACTCAAAGTGTTGAATGGAGCTAACTAGTATGTACGTCCTCCTTGTGGTGGGCTAAGGTACAGGTCTCACCTCTGGATCTGGTCGGGACATATTTAAAGGACACTTTAACGGATAGAGCAGATATTGCTGACACCAGGTCTCAACAGAGTGAGGGGAAGGAGAGTATCTTCCTCAACTCTTCAGCATGATGTTGTCTCCCTCCCTGAATCTCCCCCCTCATCACTGAAGGTCCTGCTGAACCTGCAGAGCCTGCTCTTGCCCTCCCTCCTCCTCTCATCCCTGCTTCTTATTTCTCTGCTTGGCACTTCCACAGTAAAGTGGCTGTTGCTGTCCTCTGCTTTCACAGAAGAAGACAAGGGCTCGAGAGGTGAAGTCACCTCCAGCCCCTGGGAGCGAGGGTGGGTTGGGGTTGTCTGGGAGCTGCTGGGAAGCACAGGGGGTGAGATGGGGGACAAGGGCCCCAAGGGGGAGTAACGTCTCAAGGAAACACCCTTTAGGTTAACAGCGAGCTCCAGGACTAGTTTCCTAGATGCCCGGGTGTGGCAAGGGGGCACAGAGGCTTCCTGGGCTGAAGAGTCACTCTGAACAGGGGTGGGGGGCTCAGACTGTGGAGCCCTACTGCTTCCCCTGCTGACAGGCGAGAGTTCCTCCTCCTCTGGACTGTCCGCTGACTGCGATGAGAGAGGGGATGCAGGGCTCTCTGGCGTGCATGACTGCAGGTCCATGGTGGCTGAGCAGCAGGAGCCAGACATACCCATTACACCAGCGTCATCCCGCACCCCAGCTCCAGACCTGGCCCTTGCCAGGGACCCCTGCACACCCACAGTTCGGTAGCTGTGGAGCCCCAATGTGATCTGTGTTGGTCCAGGGGAGTCAAGCAGCGGGGCGTGGCCTCTGGTTCGCCCCGCACTGTGAAACAGGCGAGTCCACAGATGCCCGAGACGCCGCCGAGAGGAGGAGGTGGTGGAGCGCCGTGTCGAGTGACGTCTGATCTGTCTGCGCATTGCCAACCGCAGATTCTGCAACACGGAGGCCTGGAGGAGAGGATGGGAAAACAGAGAGGAAGACACAGAGAAACTATAATTCTGTTTATATCAAACTATCAAGTAGATAGCAAGCAAAGCAAACAATATATAATGTGTTAATTTGTGATCTTTAAATGTGCTCACAGGCAGATCTTGTTACCGTATCAGCCAGTATTTTAAGTGAAATGGCTACTGGCTATAGCTTGATATTTACCATAAAGATATCAGAATGGCACTGATATCTGACTCCCAACAAGAAAAGAAGCTTATTTCCCAAAATGTTATTACTTTGAGTAAATAACAAAATGAGGCACGAGATAGTAATAATGGAAACACATTTTACAATAGCTTTTGCTTCAATGCACATGTACTTTTGGTCATTAAAAGACAGGAATTTCAGTGTTTGCTGAAACAGAAATTGAATTCAAAAAGAGATTGTGACTGATGTGGTCTGTGGCAGGATTGCACTACTGCTGCTGGCTACCAAAATGGCAAACAAGAGTTGGTCACATCAGTATGCTCAAATCCTGATTTTCAGAGGCCCAGAATGTACTACTATGTGTAAATGCACTACCTGGGTGGGGTTGTACACTGGGAAATCCTCCACCGGAGGGATGAGACCCTGGGCGATTAACTGACCATACGAAGGGGGAGCTTCTCTTTGAACAAACTCGGCCTCCATGCGAGTCATCTGAGTCTCGAAAGCTCTGCGAGGGAGAGAGAAAGAGAAGAAGGAAGAGACAGCAGGACAGAAGAAAGGAGAAAGAATTGAAGAGACTGAAACCTTGTTAGTAAAACACAGAGTGTGTGGCATCTGCACCACCAACAGCACTAAGATGCACTTACAAACTCTGTGGACTGACCTAGGAGAAAAAAACATGCAAAAGTGATGTAAGAGGGGGGGGGGGGTAGGGCAGTAATACATGCTGGCTATAGAAATAGACTGAGGCGTTGTGTCCCCACCTGTACTCTCTGTTCCTGAGGGAGTGGAGTTTGAGGGCACAGCCGAGGGCAATGACTAGCAGGAGACTACAGACCAGACTGCCGATCAGGGCGGCCGTGATCACTTTCCTGGGCACTGCTGCCAGGCAGTCCCTCTCATCGCTCCCGTCTAGGCAGTCCTCCTGGCCGTCACAACGCCACGTCTCAAAGATGCACAGGTTAGTCCCACAGTGGAAGTTTCCAGGTTGGCAGTCGTAGCAGTTCTTCTCGTCCGACCCATCCGGGCACCTCTTCTGGTTGTTGCAGCGCTCAGAGGCTGGGTAGCACACTCCAGTACCACCCTCGCAGGGGAACTCCCCGCCTGGGCACGTTGGGCAGGCCTCCTCGTCACGGCCAGATGGGCAGTGCCAGTAGCCGTCGCAGCGTTGGCGTTCAGAGTAGCAGCCCTGATCGCTGCCACAGGGACGCTCGCCGGGAAAACAGTAACCTTTGACCTGGGAGGGCGGAGGAGAAATACATCACTGTCTACACACTGAGGGGACGACTTTCTTTACTTGATAAACATTGATCCCTGCAACAAGAGAACAGCTACTCTATATTTCAACTATACTAGTAACCAGAAAAGTGTTGATTCTTAAATGTAGACAGAAATGGTGAAAGGAACCCAAAAGAAGACGTTTGAAATATTCAGAATTGAGAGGGAGAAGCTTAGGGAAGGAGGTTTTAAATGTAAGTTATGTAGATGAATGAAGGGTATAAATCTGGAGATGTTTTATGAAAACAGAATGCAGTATTCCCAGTTTGCAGTACCTGGTATGTGGCGTTGAAGCCATGTCCAGGGCTGTGAGGCTGGGCCATGTACAAAACACTCATCTGTCCCCGACTGGACTCCAGCAGCGCTGGGCGCCTGTTGTTATGATACGACAACACCTGTAAGAGGTGCTCTGCATGCTGGAGCAGGCCATCGTAGACATGCAGCGAGTCTCCGGGCGCCAGCTGCAGGTCCAGCTGTAGCACGATGGGCTTGGGGTCCTGAGTGTCCAGCGACCACGAACACCTCAGCTCCGCCACAGCAGTCCTGTTAGCCCGGAAAAAATCTGGGGAAGCAAAGGAGCCGTAGAAGTTGCCCAGATGTTTGCCACAGGTGGTGTCGGGGCAACCCAGCTCATCGGTGCCATCGGGACAGTCCCGGGCTCTGTTGCAGCGCAGGGCGGCAGGCAGACAGCGGGTGGACTGGGCCTCAGTGCACGGGAGGGAGCCGAAGGGGCAGGGGCCAGGCCGGGCCTCAGTGGGAGGGGGGGAGCAGTTGCGTTCGTCTGTGGCATCGCCGCATTCATCCTGACCGTTGCACTTCCAGGAGCGAGGGAGACACTTCCCATTCCCACACAGGAATTCATCGGACTGACAGCTGCTCTGACCCAGGTGACCTACAGAGAAAATAAAGTGACAGATTGCAACACCAGCTTCTAACACTCAAGAGAAAGATTCACACAGAACGTAACACAAACTGTCTGCATGATAGCATTTAGCTGAGTGAAACAACAGAATGCATTTTGAATCCACACACACAAGCAATAGCGATCTCCATCATAAACAGAGGCACTTCATTATGACTACTGTAAGGCCAATCACTGCCTAACGGGTTTAGTTTATTTCAGAACAGTCTGGCAGCTAGTTCCCCCTTGTTAATTTGAATACTCTTTGTCTGAATTCATATAAATCCTGATCCGGCGTCCCAGGCCTCAGTCGTAATTTGCTGGGCCATACTGAAAGCCACTTGTGAAAGCAGCATTTCTTTTTTTTTTTTTAATAAAAAAAAAATGCTGCTTTCACAAAATTCTAAAGGAACAATTTGTGTATAATGATACAGCTCAGTACCCTAAGTACTGTGTGTTCTCTAGTAAGGGCGGGATAAGCTCAGAGATGGGTACAAAATACATCAACAAGTTTCTTGTTACAAATTACAAATACGTGCTAATCAAATGCATCAACAATAATATACAAAATACTGGATTGCTTCATCTTTACTGACAATTTAATTATTTATATTTCAAATTGTGTACATTTTACACATTCTAAAATTACAAATTCATATTCACTCAGGTTAAGGATTGAACAAAAGATAACCTTAAAGGTGCTCTAAGCGATGTTGGGTGACGTTACTTCTTGTTGACGTTCGAAGTATTGTCAAACAAAACAAGACTAGCTTGCCCCGCCCTCCTTCTCATCCCCCCAACCCCCACCCCCAAATCCTTCTTGTCGGTTATTGGCTGGAACACTGGAAGACTGATATTTATGCTTCCGTGGTCCAGGTTGGCCAGTTTGTTATTGTTGCCGTGTGTGGAGCCTGGGCTGTCTACAGAGACTGCGTTTTTTGACAGTGTGTTCAGGTGACAGGCAGCTTGCGTGAGTGAGGAGATGTTTGCTGTATGTGACAAAAAATGTTGTAAGCTAAAAAACGCGTGACATCGCTTAGATCACCTTTAATATCCTCCCTGGTCCAGCTTACCTCTGATGTAGGACAGGCGAAAGCCCTGGGCTTGCCCCGAGCTGTTGGCCTGAGAGTGGAAATAGAGCCAAACACGCCCCCTGGTGGAGATGAAGGGCGGAGGCAGCATGGAGCCACACAGCCTGGATTCCCCATTCCTCGTTGGTGTCAGCAGGAGCCAGTCTCCCAAACACTTCCCTGACTCCGCTACGTCAAAGTTACGGAAACTAGAGCAGAGCATTGATGGTTTCAGGTGCTTACTCCACAACGAATGTCGTGTGTGTATACTGAATGTGTGAGGGATTGTACCTGATGGTAAGGACCTCTCCCTGACCGCCCTGGATATGCCAGCTGCAGTTGACACCAGGGGGGTAATTTAAAGGCCACGAGGGGCTGTAGATCACACCCCTCCGCTCAGTATGGACCTCCACCCGCTCACTGCAGCCTGCTAGGTGACAGGGGGAGATTGGAACACACACATTAGTGTATATATATATATATATTTTTTTTTTGCTTAAAGATGCCATATTATGCCCATTTTCAGGTTCATAATTGGATTTTAAGGTTGTACCAGAATATGTTTACATGGTTTAATATATTTTTGTTGTACAGCACATCTCTCTCTCACTGCTGCAGCTCCTCTTTTCACCTTGTGTTCAGGTCTCTGTTTTAGCTACAGAGTGAATCATCTTTTCTTCTGTACTATCTTTGATTCCACTCGCACATGAGCAGTAGCTCAGATGGTAGATCATGTCAGTTAGCTCCATAGACAGTAAAAGAAAGGTTGTTTCTCCAACTTTGGTCAGTTACAAGGCAGGATTAGCCGGGAGACTTCTTCTAAAGGAGGGTGCACATGGAAGTACTTCTTTTGTAGATTATGGTGAACTTGTGTGTGTTGTAGCAGTGCTTTGCCATTGAGAACGAGCTAGCATGCTAACGCTAGCGCTAGCATGCTAACGCTAGCGCTAGCATGCTAACGGCCCATCGTTTCGGCTAGTTACGTAACAAGCCCTGCAGATTTTGACCAGAAAGTTTGTATGCGTGTGGAAGCACCAGAGACACAAAATAACACCACAAATCCCAGAAAAAGTGATTTTTTCATAATATGGGCACTTTAACCTCTTTAAACAGCTGGGCACTGCGGTTTTTGGCAAACATTACTCAAACGATTAAATAGTGTGTTTGTTGTGGACTTTTTTCAGCTGCAGATTGATACCGATTTTGTTGCTAGTGAGTATTTCTGGCTGTAATACTCCCAGTGCAAATGTGTTTCTCATGATGTGTTTCTAAGTTTTTGGACAATAGAGCTCCATGGCATGGAATAGTAAGATAGATCAGGCTTCACGGTAACTACACAGAAAATACTTGTTACTAGGATCAATTCATTGCTGGTTTTGGTCTTTTCAAGGGATTTGTTAACAAGAGGCTACAGAACATCACCAGACTTTATATATTTATTGTATCATATATTTATACATATATATATTTCATATATGTACATTCTGTGACCTTTCTCTTACAGAGCATTTTATGTAACCATAAGGCATCCTTATCATCTTAATGTCCTAAGAGGGAAACTATACCACTTTTCACAGGAGAGATAGGGTCTGTTCCTTTATTCATGATCAACTAAGAATTATGCATGCTCAGCAGGATCCATACTGCTACTGCCAGAATATACCCCCCCCACACACACACACACACACACACACACACACACACACACACACACACACACACACCACTCACTCACATTAGTTCCTTTATTCAAACTCCTGCGCAGAATTTGTCATGACCTTAGCATACCAGGAACATAATGCATTAAAGGACGGACGTTACCACAGTTCTGCTGCATTCTACAAAAATGTATACTGATCAATTAGATTCTCATCTATTGTCTCGGATCGGTGCAGAAACCTTAAAACAATTCATTCGACAAGACAAATGACCTTATTGCCTTTCAGGGGAGCTCTGTGCTGATCACATGGGGGCTAAAAGAGAAGCAGCAGCAGTCAAACTGGCAGCCAAGGCAACAGCATCGCCGGCTGCCATCGCACCATTGCTCCAGGGAACAACATGCAGTGTGAGGTGGCCAAGACTGAGGAGCACTTGGAATAAGACACAAACCTCTACGGAGTGCAGGCAAACAGTGCTATTGTTTATAATAATACTTTCTGAAGAGTTTGTCTCACAGTTGTTTTAAAACCGGAAGAATTGATGCCATAGGAGAGTGATGTATGAATAAGTTAAATTGTGACGCAAATGATACATCAGTGGGGAGGATTTCATTCCTTTTTTGTTGTTGTTGCTGAGAACAAGAATATAAAGCTGCTATGTTTAATCATCTCATTACTGCTCAATACGCAGTCGGAATGGCACACGTGCAAAAAGAAGCTGTCGAACAAGCCTCTTAATTGACCAGAACCACAGAGACAGAACATTAGCTGACCTGCTTAACAAATGATTATTCAACATCGTCACACAGCAGAGAATCAGCTCAGCATTGCTGATGGTGTGCGTTTGTTTCAGGGTTTTCTTGATCAGTTAAGTCAGCAAAGTGAAACAATCTCAGTGATGGATATCGACTACCTGGACACAGCTACTTTAAGCGCACGCACGCACGCACGCACGCACGCACGCACAAAAGTGAACTAAGTAGCCTAATCTGTAAAGTAGAGCTGCATAATGTTGCTGTTCGTGCAACGAGTTTTCGATCAGTTTTGACTGTTTTTCACAACTGCGATCCTAAAAATATAGGCTATATATTTTTATAATTATCAATAAATGTATTGACCATTCTGTATGATTGATTGCTGCTGGAGTTTCCCCTGTCTTCTAAGTCAAAGGTTGCCGAAATAACCTGATAGTGTTAGGTTGGAGATGTCAGCACGGCGTAAATCTTCAGGCTGTTCTGGAGTTCGCCGGTGTTTAGTTTCATCTTCATGTTCATATGTAGCATCAGAGGCAAAATAGGGTTTATAGAGCTTCTGTTTTTTGTTTCTAGCAAACCTAAGCTTAAATTCATATTGTTTTAACTTTGTCGTACCTTGCTGCTGATCTGTCAACTGTTTCAAATCGGATCACAGCAACAGCTACTGTAGAGAAAAAGAAATTGCAGTTTCTCTACCATAGTAGCCTCAACTGATCAGAATGCAGCTACAAGACAAGACAGTAGTAGGCCTAGAAGTTCTGAAGACTGGGTGCAACTCTAGCTTTTTTTCTTAACTGAAGATTGGTCTTTGCTCTTATGGTGTGCTGTTAATTTGTTTGGTATTTTCAACCAGAAACCTGATGCAATAAGTTGCATTGTTTATATTGTATCAATCAATGGTGGATGTTTTCAGACAGTAAAAGTACCAATACAACAATAAAAGTACAGACGTACCATCAGCAAAATATAAAAAAAAGTGATGTAGAAAAATGTTCCCTGTGTGTGATATATTATAATTATATGTGACATTATCAAATTGTTAATGTTAACTGCATCACTCCTCCTGTTTTTTAGGTAAAATCTTAAACTCAAAAGCAGCTAGAAATAAATATAGCTGTTAATTAATTGTAATGGAAGTATAAAGTAACAAACTAGAAAAACTCAAGTTAAGTACAAGAACCTCAAAATGGTACTTAAGTAGAGTATGCTAAGTAAATGTACCTAGTTACATTCCACCACTGATACCAGTACATACCTGAGGGAGGAACAGGTGGATGGTGGATGTGTTGCAGTATTAATCCCTTCAACTTTTCATCTGTGTTGTTTGCAAAAACAAAATGTAATATCTAAGCTCTACAACTGGTTAGAAAATGCTGTGTGTGTGTGTGTGTGTGTGTGTGTGTGTGTGTGTGTGTGTGTGTGTGTGTGTGTGTGTGTGTGTGTGTGTGTGTGTGTGTGTGTGTGTGTGTGTGTGTGTGCGTGAGAAAGAGAGATAGGGAGACAGGCTGTCAGCGACACAGACAGGTGGAGACAGAGCAACACTTCATGCTACAATGTAGCACATGTAAAGAAATAAATGAAATGAAATAAAATGAAGTGTAAACTCACCGATTTGAATATAGGCTACTCTTTGACCAGACTAAAATGCAACATCTACTTGAAGAAAATAGTGTCATAGACGCAGCAAGATATGTGAGTGATGTCATAGCCTGAGAGACAACCAGCACAACACAAAACATCTGTAACTAATCTCCTTCTCCTCACAGCTCACTCTTACCTGCTCCTCCACTTCATGTGTTTTGTTTTCTTTCTCTTCTTACGTTTGACATTTGATACTTACGTATGATTTTATATTAATATGTATTTGTTTCCCTACGATTTTCTAGTTCTTTTTATGTATTTATTTATTTTAGTTTACTTAATGAATTGTATGTATTTTCTTATTTTCTTATTATTGAATTGTATAGTCCCTGTAGCTTTGGCAATGTTGTTTTCCTGACATTAATGCCAATAAAGCATTTTTGAATTTGAATTTGAATTTGAAAGAGAGAGAGAGAGAGAGAGAGAGAGAGAGAGAGAGAGAGAGAGAGAGAGACTTGTACTTTGTGTGTGAAAAGGTATCAAAACTACTGTAAAAGTACTGACAGTGTTTGAGAGTGTGTTTGATGGGATGGTGTGTGTGTGTGTGTGTGTGTGTGTGTGTGTGTGTGTGTGTGTGTGTGTGTGTGTCCCTCACACACCTCTACAAATGTCAAACAGTTTGATCCCTGTCTCTCGGTGTGGCAGCCTTCTTTATTTCCATGCCAATAACGTGCAGGATATGATGAGAGAGAGAGAGAGAGAGAGAGAGAGAGAGAGAGAGAGAGAGAGAGAGAGAGAGAGAGAGAGAGAGAGAGAGAGAGAGGGGAGGATGGGGGGGCGGCTGGCTGCAGACAAGCAGTGATGTAATGCTGATAGCAGCATTACATTTGTGAAAGAGCATCCATGTTTCCACACTAACCCTGATCATTTACCCACCGCAGATCAATACCCCCGCAGGTTTCTGCAGAAAACGATAGCCTCATCTTCTCACTCCACCCGATCACAACAATGAACACACTAGAGTGTCTTCATCTACCATACTGTATCACTTTAGCAGAGTGACACAGGACTCAGAGCAGCAGGCACAATAACATCCACTCTTCTATCCGGGTGTGAACATCAGGTTTAAAGGAGTGCTCTGCTGTGATAGTGATGTAATGATGTTAGGAGCTTTACGAGACCTCCAATGATGATAAACAGGCATAATAATAACCACCAACAAACCAAATCTAGCATATTCACTGAATGTGCTTGGTAATTTGAATGTCTTGGATGCAATTATATATTTCCAGTTGGATTAACAGCACGGATAAATCAAATATGTATACATATTTCCATCTAAACATAATGTAGCCTAGATGCATTGTTGTTTTTCACCTGCACAGAGCAGAGCAGAGCGGAACCACAGCAGCGCGAGCAGCAGCTCCGTCAGTCCCATGGTCCAGCGGGGACTTGTGCTATTATCTCGGACACAATGTCCACGGTTTGCTCGACATCTGTGTCCTTCAGCGAAGTACGCTCCCGCATCTGTTTTCAGCCCGGACACACCAAAAGCTCCTCACTATGGAAATGCATTGTGTCCTTCGCAGTGGTAGCGAAACACGTCAAGGTAGTTACGGCAAACCACACGATTTCCGTTCAACGTCTTCAAAATAAAAGCCACATGACGTTGAATCATTCATTTTGTACGAATTGGAGAAACACCAAACTTTTACAATAGGCAGTTGCGGCTCTAGACCATTTCAAATGGAGGGTCCAGGCTGGGGCCACATGCGATTTTAGGGGTACTAAATATATTAAGCCCAAGCCCAAGCTCACTTACCACCGACCAACCCTCCAGGTTTTGTTCTACACAAGACTAACATACCATAATAATAATAAACACAAGAATCTTCAATTATGTGTAAACCAACATTTTCTTTATCACTGCACGTGAATAATAGCTCCTTTTTGGGTATAAAGGTGGCGTTATAAATGTATGAAAATATTTGCCCCAGTTAGGGGGGTCGAGGCTTAATATTACAGGGGCACTGGCCGCCCTGTACCTGCTTTGCACATGGTAAGAGATTAATTTTGTTGTTGTTGATCATCAGTGTCTGTGTGTATATATATATATATATATATATATATATATATATATATATATATATATATATTACATGGCTTGGTTGAAGTCTAATGTAGAAGCTTGGCGGCATGCTATTTTCTTGATAACAGACCGTTGCTAAGTATAACCATAGACAGTTAATGAGTATAACCAAGGGGGTAAGCCTGCCTCCACAGAAATATCTCAGTTATGTAGGATTTTGTCTGAAGGTTTATAAAGCTTTAAGTTATAAGCAATGCATGGTGCATATGACGTATATTGGTGATATGTGTTTTTTAAGACTTTCCAGGTCTTATTTTGAAGACATAACAATCTAATGTCCGCTCTTCGGTGGCCCACTCTGTGTTCAACTTGCCACATCTAACAGGACATGAAAGTGGTCCTCATTATTCTTTGTTTATATGTGTTCTTTCCTCCTCACACCCGGATTGAATGTAACACATAGTTGGATATAAACGGTAGTCATCGTCCTGAGGTATAAATTACACCATGTAAACTGCGTTTGCAAGAGTAGATCCAAGTTACATTTGCTACATAATTTTCTTCACCCTTATCCCCCGGATTGTTAGCCTGACAAGCCAGACCCACATCAAGATGTTGAGCATAGCTGCAAATTAAATTTGCTGCCGCTAGGGTGCGTCTAGATTTCTAGGCTACCGGATTGTTGGTTCAGAAGGTCGTTTCACTGTCACCCCCGAGTGGCCAGATGGGTGTACTACAAACCCTTCTGAAAAAAGGGAATATGGTTGAACATTTACATTCAATTTCGGAATATTCCCAGACGCCACAGGACGTGTTTCTAGAGAACAGAAACTGCCTGAACCTATTGTAATTTATAGAGACATTAGTAAGTGTTGAACAACAAATGACAAGAAGTACCCGGACAGTGGCGAGAAGCAGAATAAAAGGCACCGCTGGGATTCGAACCCAGGATCTCCTGTTTACTAGACAGGCGCTTTAACCAACTAAGCCACGGCGCCGATGCTAACCTCGGGAGAAATGGGCATTTATAAAAGCACTCAAACAGATGATGACGAAATATTTTTAGCCGTAGAATTCTCATGTGTCTCTCGAAACAGCGTTAAAGACTCACTGCCATTGATTTAAATATGGGGGGTGGGAACTAAAAGATTGCTAATTACACGTAAATTACCTTCAAACATTGCCTGGATACGGATAACGTTAACGTGCCACATGCAAGTCAAAACTTTGACTCACGGAGGGTTTAAAAAATACCAACCCTAGCTTATTTCTCCTATTGCCATTATGGGGCCCAGCCCATTTTTCATATCTATGCTCTAGCTATACATCCATGGAACAAACATGGCTACATGTGGTTGCAGTTGAGCTTGAGGCTCCACTTTCATTAAAAAGTGGCATTATGAAATAAAACTGTGCGTAATCTGGAAAATTGCCATAATAAAAATAAAAACACTTGAAAAGGGCATTTTGAAATAAATGTGATGAAATACATTTCACAAGAAGTTGAGATTTAATAATTTCTTTAAATTTCTTTCATATTTATTTATTTAATGTTGAAGATTTTGAAATAAAGCCTATTTTGTAGCAAAAGAATTGCCTGCATGTACTGTAGAATCTGTCTGATCCATCCATCTGATGACTTTGTGAAAACCTTTTGAGGTTTAAAATAAATGTTCTAACCCTAAACCTCAGCTGATCAGTGTAATCTTGCCTGACAATTTGAGGAAATATAGAAGGGTGACTTACCAAAATGACATGGGCAAACAGGTAGGATGGTTAAAGTGCATGAAACCACTAGAGGCAAGTGAAAAAATAGTGTTGCTCTTCCAACCCATGTACATTTAATGTGGGAAAAAACGGACCTACAAACTTGAGTTCTGTAGTAATATTGCATAATCCCTATATAACTTGCCTACTGACACAACTAAATTAGTTACATTTTTGTGAGTGAAATCTGCCCACAAATTCTAATGAAACAGCATTTAAAAGTTGACTGCCATGGCATCATGACACCTGACTTCAACAGAAGCTATTGGTGAACATGGTTTGTAAATCTTTCCATTTAGTCAGATTGCATTGGGGATTGAGTGTGATCTCATTCACTTTAAATGGGGGGACTGACTGATGATGGAAACTTTGGATCCATCTAAAAAGAGCATCAAGGCATTTTGGTCAGGTGGTATTTGCAGCTATTATTGAGAACAGTTGGCAATTGACCCTGACCGTGTCTGTGGATTAGCACTAGGCGCTGACACATTGTTTCTGGAAAGAACAGTTGATTATTTTCCAGTGAAATGTGTTGAGGCTCTGAGCACCACAAACCAAATACATAGGTTAGATACAACTAGAGTAAAGAGAATAAAGAAAAAACAAAGCATCACACTCAGCACATGATGTTTCAACAATTTATTCAACAACTTCATAGACATTTTCTTAAGAAGTGTGCTGCTTTATTGGATGTTTGAAGTGCGGGAACCAAAGCTTTTTACATGCACATGGTCTCAGCACAGATACGTGCTATACGTTTTTACAATTCCACTTCGTCATTTCTTTTTAAATCACACAGCAGCTGATGAATCTTGCCAACAACCAGTTCAATGAATGATATACACAATAACCAATTTTCTGTTTTAATTAAAATATAAAGGGGAAAAAAAACAAGTAAAAACCTACAAAGAAAATAAAGCTGTAAAAATCAGAAACAAATCCTACGAATGGTGCCGAGTAGATGAATCCATGAGTCCAAGGATCTGCACGTCACATTGCTCAGCTGCTTTGTATGTGTATGCACATTGGTTAGTTCTTAAATTAATTATTGTAAATACTATGAAAACAAAATGCAAGTCACACACTCAGCAAACAAGAAACACTCCTTTCTTCGACTGATCTGGAGTTCCCATTAGTGGAGGGAGGGGAGTGGACTTTAACGGGTGACAGTAGAGGGCTGAGGGATTCACCTAGAACACCAGATCAAAGTCCTACCTTTCACGGCATTCACAGGGGCAACCATTTCTTTTGATACTTCTTAAATATATTATACGACTTCTACCTTTCAGGTGCAGTGTAATATGTCTTTGGCTGCCCCAGTGTGAGTTCTTCAGACAAAGATCAAAATAATCCTAGCACACAAACCAATACATTAATCAACAATTCCAGGTGCCATGATTCAATGTTTATTTGACCCGTGTCTGAGGAACAACCAAGCCTTTTCAGTCTGACCTACCTCCTTGTTTACTCTGCAACTCATACATTTTCTCCCCAAGTACAACGTGGGTCATGTGTGTGTGTGTGTGTGTGTATGTATGGATGGGAGAGAGCACGAGGCTACTGGTGGGCACACTGTACCCCTGGCCCGTGGTGGCCACCCTCTTCGTCGGAGCTGTCGTTGTAGGCCTCTCTGCGGTTACCCGACGCCGAGCTCTGGCTGACGTCATAATCCTGCAGGTCCACCTCCTCCGTGTCTCCAGTGATGATGGGCGGCTCTGACCGTGAGGGCAGCATGTCCTCCAGCTCCTACACATGGAAAACAGTCAGTCAGTCATAATGCAGCTGAAACAGTTGGGAGGCCAACAGCGCAGTGATGCAGAAGGAATTTAGCGCTTACTGAGAAACAACAAATCAACTCCATTCAGAGTGCAACATTTTCAGGGAGAATAACAAGTCTTACCACGTGCATGTACGTGCTCAATAAGTAGGGTTGGGTATCGCTTGGTGCTAAAGTGATACTTTTAAACCGTGTCTGTGCCTAAACGGTGCCAGAACCGATACTTTCAACAACAACAACAACAAAAAGAAGTAAAATAGCACAAAACGACAGTCTGCAACATTAAAGAACGGCTTGTTTATTGCTAAGGGCATATGGTCAAAATTAAATGATTTATTATTAATGTAATAACATTAACTTATAACAACTTATTTCACCAGTAAATTGCTGCTAAATGACAAACATAACCACCAGATGAGAAAAGGGTGTTTTACAATAACTTTGAATGCACCACAAGGTTTAGGCTACCAGTTTCAAGTGAACTTTTTTCAAGTGTCTGTGTTGTTTTTCCGACAACGGCGTATTAACACCGGGTTTCGGTACCCAACCCTATCAAAAAAGTAGCCAATTTATCCCATTTTTATTGGAGCTTTGTACTGGCAAGAATCTAGCGATACAATGCGTATCACAATACATGGGTCATGATTCAATATATTGCAATATATTTCGATACTGTGCGTAAGGCAATATATTACTTTTTTTTAAAGTATAATTTTAGAAAAACTAATATTTACAAAAAGACATGATGTGCATACAAGTCAAAGAAGTTTACTTTAGGTAAACAATTCAGTACATAGAAAATGAAACTGCCAGTTTGAGATTGTGGTTCACAGGTTCTTAGTGAGTGTTGAAGCCATTTTTATGGAAGTAATAATGTTTTGAGTTTATTTTGTAAGACCTGAGAAAACAGGTGTTGCATATGGAACAGTTGACCAGTGATCTAGAATAATGTAATTTCATTAGCTGTTAGATTTAGTATAAAATAAATAGTACCCTGTGAAACGGCCAAAAGCCGCTGGACTTTGGAGCAACAGTCTTTTGACCTACACGGAACCACAGTTAATTTATAAGAAAAGTAATGATCCTAAGTTTTTATACTTTATGTTTTGAAAGTAAACAGTAAAATGAAGAACTTTGGATTCAAGACTTATTTACTGATGTTTTGTGTTGAGTACAAAAGAACGTTGAGGTAGTTAAAGCTAGTGAGTAGTGCTGGGCGGTATGACCAAAAATTTATATCACGGTATTTTTTAACATTCTGGCGGTTTCACGGTATTTTCTTTTTCTTGACTGGGCCTTTATATAGGTTTATAATGGCTTATTTTACTGTCAGGAGTACATAGAATATCACAAACACATTTTAATATCATGTTTACCAAAAGCTTTGATTAATAAAGGGTTTGCTTGGCTCCACAACATTATATAATAACATTATACAATAACGTTATATGAAGGAGAATGCATGAAACTGTTACAGAATCTAGTTTTATTGTGCAAACTGCAAAGTAAGAACAAAAACTTCAAATGACATAACTTTAACATGGTTTTCCTTTCAAAACAAAATAGTTGTAAGATAGTTGTATAAACACTACCTTGGCCACAGGTAAGTTAGGTTGTTGTAGAAAAGTGAACGTAGCTCCGCTGTCAGCCTGCTTCACTGTTTGACGTTAATAACGTTAGTAGGTTGGCGGACGTATTTCAGCGAGGCGAGACATCTTAAATCCAGTGTTTTAATCATTGCTCTGAACCGTCTTTCTCAACGGTCTGTAGTGGGGCCGTAGGTGGATTGTTATGGATAGGTTATGTTCATTACGTTGCTCTGCTGCATGCTTGAGGTGACAGGTGTAACATTAGCGCGACGACTAACAGTAAGCACGATTTAAAAAAAAATAATAATAATAAAAAAAAAAAACTCCAAACAACAGACACGGCTCCCCTTTTTGGCACAAGTTCTTCTGTGTCATCATGTTCTACTAGTTCTGCAGCTTCGATTTCGGAACTTTCAATGTCTATCCTGTCCATCTTCACCGTAAGGTAACACCAGAGAACTACTGTTTACCCTCACCACGCCTCCAGCATGGCCTCTAGTCGCACCATGCGGGTTACATTGAAAAGGGTCCGTCTGAAACAGTGTGGTGCAGCGTAGTGTTCCGAACGTTTTGTAATCAAATACACCGGTGGGGCGGTATATTAAAAATTCATATCGTAACGAAAATATACACCGGTATTAGGTGTGAACCGGTATACCGCCCAGCACTACTAGTGAGTCAGCTTGATGCACTCACATCAAAGTCAAAAGACTGCTCGACATGGTCAAAATATCGAGCAAATTCAGAAGACTGCTCGAAGAAGATGAAAGACAAGCCTCGTTAGAAGACTGCTAAAGAAGAAGCCAACCACTCATGAGGACGGCTAGCTAATGACGACGAGCTAATCGACTGGGCTGAGCTGAGGAAACCTGCTAGCGGCTTCTATCGAAGAAAACAGACCAAGACGGCCGAAAACTACGTCGCAGCTCAAGAACACAGAAAGAAAGCCAGAGGTAGCCTACCTTGAGTGTGAGTCGTCGGATGAATGAAGCTTTATCTGGAACAGGTCTGGTATTCTCTTCTTGACTATTAGCCTCCTGACGATGCTAACGCTAACCATCGTCTAAAGTGACACCAAGTGTCCACTAGATATTCGGTTCTGAAAGTCAGAGCTGTACTTGAAGAAATCCTACATCACAACTTTTTTCACAAGTGTTTGTGAATGCATAAGAAGAGTAGAAGCTGCGGACAATTCAAGGAATGTTTTGTGTGAAGATTTTCGAGTGACATGACATGGCAGATGAAAGCGCAGCTGCGCGTTTTGACCAAAAGAGGGCGCCAAAGCCCACAGAAAAGGCTGTAGAGGAGAAAATACAAAAGCTGAAAGGAGAACGCAAAGGAAAGTTGGCACAAGTAACCAAACAGAAGAATGACTTAGCCAAACTAAAGGAAAATGAACACAATGTAAATGTCATTAAAGATGAAGCATTGCTAAAGTTTGAAAGATACTTAGGACAGTATGTAAGGGATAATGTAGAGCGAGGGTGATCAGGACCCCTCCGCTTCGCGGTCCTGATCACCCTGTCGGGGTTGTATTCGCTATAACAACCGCCTCGCTCTACATTATCCCACTTATTACATGGCTACTTTCCAAATAAATCAATAATTTGACACAAAATATTGATTTAAAAAAGGAGTTTATTGATTTAAATACGATTGAATTGCTTCCGCTAAAGAAAATAGTCCGTTCCGTCTCTACGGTTGGAATCCTGCGTCCATAGCAACGTAAACTCTGTATCTAATGCAACCCTTCATCTACTACTCAACACCACCTTACGGGCTGTGGTAGTAGCCGTATATATCATGGGGTGCTGCCGTGGTGGTATTACCCAGCTGCTGTTTTAATCAGTGCAGGAATTGACACGACATTAGCTGACGCGTTGTAGTGAGCTAGTGGGCTATCGGCTGCTCGTATTTACATTAAACTGAACATTTCCGTTGACGGTAAAGTGAGACGAGGTAAATGGCTTCATGTCCTCATTCATCTCGTTTCCTTTTTGCACAGCCGCTGCATGTTGACACACCTAAACGTGCAATGTAAGCTAACTAATTAGCTTTGTTGTCCCTACGGCTGAAGTTACTGCGTAGCGATCATAAACCGTATATAAAGATGTAGCGATCATAGACCGTATATAAAGATGTAGCGATCATAGACCGTATATAAAGATGTAGAGATCATAGACCGTATATAAAGATGTAGCGATCATAGACCGTATATAAAGATGTAGCGATCATAGACCGTATATAAAGATGTAGCGATGGCGAGTTGTGTGAGTTAAAATATGAAGATGATAAGAAAGCGGATCAGGATGCTTATGAGAACAGATATTCGGAATTTACGCAGTTTATAGAAAACACAAACAAATGGATTGCAGATGTCTTAAAAGATCAGGAAGATGATATTAGGCCACATGATAGTGTATCCAAAGTTAACTCTGTGGTAAGCCACACTTCCAGTACTAATTCTGCAATGCTGAGAATTAGAGCTGAACGTGAAGCGCTGTTGGCAAGAACTGCAGCAATGAAAAAGAGAGAAGCAATAGAACAGGGAGAAATTCGCTTGAGAATTAGAAAAGAGCAATTGGAGCTTGAAACTGAGCTTGCTGCTTCAGATGCCAAATTAAAAAGGTGTATGAAGAATTTGAAGATGCTCATGAATCTATCAATGATTTAATAGAGCCACCTTCAAGATCCAGATTTGAACCCCTGACGCGTAGACAAGAAAAAACACAATGTTGATGATTATGAGCGTTCAGTAGGAATACAGAATTCTTTCAAGAGTACAAGGCTTTTATGGACAACATACTGGAAAAAGGCTACGCAGCAAGGATTCCAGAAGAACAGTTGAGTCAGTGATGAAAGAGTATGGTTCATCCCACACCATGGGGTGTACCATCCAAAAAAGAGGAAACTGAGTCGTCTTTGACTGTGCGGCAACTTACCAAGGTGTGTCGCTAAATGACCAGTTGTTGCAAGGGCCTGACCTAACACCCTCATCAGAGTGTTGCTGAGATTCAGACAGGAGCCTGTCGCCATGATGGCAGATATCAAGTCCATATTCTACCAGGTGTAGATTCCAAACACGGACACAGATATGCTACGCTTTCTCTGGTGGCCAGATGGCAATCTGAATGTGGAAGCAGAAGAGTACAGAATGTGTGTGCATCTTTTCGGTGCTACATCATCCCCTAGTTGTGCATCATATGCATTGAGAAGAACGGCGGAAGATGCAGCATCAAAGAGCACCTCAGAAGCCACACAGACACTTCTCAAGAACTTCTATGTGGATGACTGAAGTCAGTAGCCACAGAAGACAAAGCCGTTGCTCTTGTGAGGGAGCTGAGAACGTGTGCTAGTGGTGGCTTCCATTTGACCAGGTGGGTCAGCAACAGCAGAGCCCTGCTGGGCTCCATTCGTGACCACGAACGAGCGGCTGACGTCAAAGATCTTGATTTGGAGCATGATGAGTTACCAGTGGAACGGGCATTAGGCATGCAGTGGTGCACAAGTTCCGACAGCTTCAGGTTCAAGATACAGCTGCCGGACAAGGCATGCACATGACGGGGCATTTTATCTGTAGTCAGTTCGGTCTATGACCCAATGGGGTTTTTGGCACCACACCTGCTACCGGTCAAGCTCATTTTAAGAGATCTCTGCCAAGAGAAGAAAGGTTGGGACGAAGAGATCCACAAAAAGTAATGCCGGACATGGATGAAGTGGCTGACAGACAAGATTTCAGAACTCAGTCTGAATAGATGCTTCAAACCTCCTGCATTTGGGCACACAAATGCTGCTCAAATACCCAATTTCTTAGACGCTAGCTAAGATGTATATGGCGTTGTGTCGTATCTCTTGCTGACAAATGACCAGGGTGAGAAACATGCATCATTCTTGATGGGAAAGTCCAGAGTCGCTCCACTCAAACAGATCACGAGCCCGAGCATGGAGTTGACAGCAGAAATGGTTGCAGTCAAGATCGATCGGATGTTGAAAGAAGAACTTGAAGTTCCCCTGATGGAGTCGGTCTTCTGGACAGATAGTACAACAGTACTAAAGTACATTGAAAACGATGCCCTTCTTTTCAAGACGTTTGTGGCAAACGGTGTCTTTCATTAGAGAAGCGACTACATCTTCTCAGTGGAAGTAAATCAACACCTCACAAAACCCAGCAGATCAGGCTTCAAGAGGTTTGAAGATCAAGAGCTTCATGGAAAGTAAGAGCTGGTTTCAGGGGCCTAGTTTCCTGCAAAAAGAAGTTGAATGGCCAGAACAGCCTGAACAGTGTACTTACCTAACTGAAGATGATGTTGAGGTAAAGACATCCGCTGCAGTGTCATGCACAAACCCAAACGTGTGCACAGATTCATTGAACCAGCTCGTTGAGTATTACTCCAGCTGGCATAAGCTAAAAAAGGCAGCAGCCTGGATTTTGCACTTGAGAGGTAAGTTGCGGCACCTGAGCGAGAAAAGAAATGAGTTTGTGTAGAACATACAGCAGAATGACAATGATCCAGAGAAACGCAGATCCATAGTTGAACAGCAAATGGTGATGTGCTAGAAGAACCTAGAAAAAGGAATACTTACCGTGGAAGATCTATCCAGAGCTGAAATGAAACTGGTTAAATACGGTCAGAGACAAGCTTACACGGAGCAAATACAAGCCTTGCAGCCGGGAGGCTCCCGTGTGAAAAAGAACAGTTCTATCTTCAAACTGGATCCATACTTGCAAGATGATGTGTTGAGAGTAGGAGGACATCTGAACAGATCGGCGATGCCTGAAGAGGCCAAGCATCCTGCCATTCTGCATAAACAGCACAGAATAGCCCACCTCATTCTCCACCACATCCATCAAGAGTGTGGACATGGAGGTAGGAACCACATTTTAGCCATATTGCGACAACGGTATTGGATACCAAGAGCCAATGCAGCAGCAGATTTTAGAGTGCAACCTATGCAGAAGACTGCATGCAAAGGCAGGAGAGCAGAAAATGGCAGATCTGCCGCAAGACCTTCTGCTCCCTGACAAACCACCCTTCACCAACACGGGTGTGGATTATTTTGGACCTTTCGAGGTCAGAAGAGGACGTGCAAAGGTCAAGCGTTATGGAGTGCTCTTCACATGTTTAACCGTCAGGGCAGTGCATATAGAAGTAGCTCATTCTCTTGACACCGATTCATGTATTAATGCCATATTGCTTTTTCAAGCCAGAAGAGTCCAAGTGTCAACCATTCGTTCCGACAATGGCACACATTTTGTCGGCGCTGAACGAGAGCTGTGTGAGGCCTTAGCAGAACTGGATCAGTCTCTTATCAATGAAGTCATGATGAGAAAGGGTGTGGAATGGATTTTCAACCCGCCTGCTGCGTCCCATCACGGCGGCATCTGGGAGCGTCAAATCCGCACAGTGAGAAAAGTGCTGAGCTTTGTTGTAAAGCAACAGCTCTTAGAATATGAAGAACTACACACTCTCCTATGCGAAGTTGAGAGCATCATCAATGGGAGACCCTTAACCACAAACACAGATCACCCCAATGACTACAGTGAGCAAATTTGTATATGCTAAAGTAGGCCAAAGTTCAGCCATAGCTACGTTGTTAGCTTCTAGCAAAAAGTCAGGCACTGCTAGGTACTGTTAGGTGAGGACACTAGTGGTGCGTCTCAGCATAGCCATCTAACGGTAGGGGGTTTAAACACATTAGAAACGTGAACCACCGTCTTACATGAATATTTTGCAAGAAAAAAAAAAAGAAGAAAAAATTGATACAGTATTGCAAAATAAAACATCGCGATACTCAAGTGTTTTTTTCTTACACCCCTAATTTTTATTAACTCTAATCCGTGAATGGAATTACTGGTATAGATTTAGCTGCAGATTCTTACTTATGGAGACATAAAGCTTCTCATTGAAAACATGCAAGTTTACTCGCTTTAGTTGATCTACACTGTAGCACAATTATGAACTAACAGGAATCAATATACACATTTCTACAACATTGTTTAGAAAATCTTTGTAAATGACATGTTCGTTGTTCGTAAAAAATATTTCCCAAAACAAAAGACATTCGCATTATGGCTTTAGCTAACGATTGTTTTCGTTATACTTTAAATGTACACACTACTTTTTTCTCGATAAATTCCAATAATCATTTGGTCTGAAGAATTTTAGCTATTTACTTTTACAGATTACTAAGTACTAAGTAAATAGAAAAAGGAGCAATTTGTTTTCTAGCCATATTTTGTCCTTGCCTACATCAATTGTTTTTTAGCCAAGATGTTTGAACGAGCTAGCATCCACCAGGGAAAAGTCCACTTAATGATAACATTATGTAGGCCAGACAGCTACTGTAGATAAGATCAAATGGAACTGTATTTATCCTGAGGCAAATTGTTACAGCAGTAGCACTAGTAAGCTGAAGCTGTTTAAAAACCTTAAAACCCCAAACTTGGTGCATTGGTTATTTAAGATGAATAAATAATAATCTGCTAAAAAATAATTCTTAATCTGATCTGAATTCAGAATCAAAAACACATTGTCACTGTCATAATCAACACTGTTTGAGTATGAAGCACTAGTTAGTTCGGGCCAATAGCTGTTCTGAAATGTATTTTGTATCTTCACTGTAATAAACAAAAGAATACCATTAGATGATAATTCAGAAAAAAATAACTAAAAAGAGTAACATGTCATACCACAAGTTTCTCAGGGCTGATCCAGTTGTTGTCTGGGAACTGGACATCAAACTTGACAAACAGATCTCCTTTCTCAAAAGGGTTTCGGTACTGTGGCATGCCCTCTCCTCGCACCACCCTGACTGAGCCTGGAAAAGATGCACGTTAGAAAAACAAGGTTTATTCACAACTTACTTTTATAAAAAGGTCAGACTTCCAAAGACGTGTAGTCCTACGTTTATAGGCATGTAAATGGACGATAAGTCTTAAGAAGAACGATGGTAAAAGGAACGCATTTCACTAATAACCTTTGAGAGTCTTTGCACTGAGGATGCTGATGACCCCCTCCCTTCCCTTAGCAGGTACTGTGGATGTGTCCTTAAATCCAGCACCAAAGTCCAACATCACTGGAGCTGCTTAGTGCCTTCTACAAAGGTGCCTCCTTGTTGTATTCAGCTCTCAGACGGAACCCAGCGTGATATCATTTTACTTGCAAACGTGTAATAAAAAATCTGCCTGGTCCAATTAAATATTAACACTCATCACACACATGCAGGAGGAATCCAGCTAGCCATGACTTGTTGTATTGATGCACAGAGATAACATTCTTTGCACAAACGTTTAAGCACTACAGCACAAAAGCTAGTCTGGAGTGTGCTCAGGTGTGAGGGCATGATAATGTAGCACATTCTGTTGTCCTGTAACTAGGTTATCAGAGCTTTCACTTTATTTATATACATTGGTGAATGAAAGTATATATATAATAAAATGGAGAGAAGAGAAACAGATGAAAGTATTAAGGGAGTTAACCTGGTTCAATAACTTTGCCAGCAGGGTACTTCACAACGATCTGTCTTCCGTCTAAGTGTTTCAGCATAAACTGGAAGCCGCACAGCGCCTCCACCAGCCCAAGTTTGTGGTTCATGAACAGGTCATTGCCATCTCGCCGGAATGTCTGAAAATAGAGAGAAAGAGGTTGTTAAAAATATTGGTTGATGACGTTTTTCCTACCAACATCATGGGTCATTTGTCTTTTGTCAAAAAATAGCTTTAGGTTTGTCAATTATCAAAGGAATTAAATGACTCTGTGACAGCAGCCTTCACCCAACAACAAACCTATAGCATCTGCTGGTTAAAAGCAGCATTGCAGGCACTGACAGCTGTGGCAGTGACACAAGCATGATCTGGAAAACTGATTACATTTGTGCAATTTACACAGAGGCTTCATGTTAGGGCTGGGTGATATAGACAAAAAATCTGATCTCTGTATTTTTAGGCTTAATGGTGATACACAACACAATATACTGTATATCCACACAAAGTGGGCTAAATGCTCCGTTGTAAGTCAAAGCCACACGTGAGACGTCACAAGCACTTTCATTAGACAGACTGCACATAAAATGCAATAACAGGGTTTTCTTTCCGTTTGAAAATATACAGCTGCAAAACATGCAAATGAAAAATTATCTAAACTAAAGAGCCATTATTACATAAAAACAGGCCCATCTCTGAGAAAGCTCCTTTCAGTTGTCTTATCCCAAATCTCTTGCTCATCTTCGGTTACTGAATGCACAGAGAAGCCCATAAACATGCCATTTAACACAACTACTATTTCTTTTTCATGGTTTCTACCTTATTATTACGTATTAATCATAGGTGTGGCATCCACATTACTTATCAATGTGTGTTGCTGTAGCCAGTCGTAGAAACAGATTTTGCTTCCGCATTCCACGAACATCTTCTGAAATAAATGATAGATGCCTCCTGAGAGAAAGAGCCTGTGGCATTGCTACAGCTCTGCCTGCTGTTCCAGTTAAGCCTAAATCACTTTTTACTGTCAAGAGGCAACCTGACCTGTTCAAGTCAGCATTCCCTGCTGAGAAAACCCAATTAAGACAGGGATGGGCAGCTAGCTGTGACGACTGAGTCAACCGCTTATCATTAATCAACTTATACTTTCAAGTGCAATGTCATCACAGGGATTTGGCAGCAATTTCCAGAAATGCTATACACTTGTGAGACTGCTGTGTCTCCCTGTTCCGTTTGTCTCATTATTTTACAGGGTTGAGGTGTGGACATTTTGTAGGATTTCGTGACACTGCGGCGGGTGGACCTTTGGACTATCTAGGAGGGTACGGGGGCATGCTGTCTTTGGAGAAAAAAAATGTAGAGCACTTTAAATTGCACGTTGAGAGCTAAATTAAGAGGCTAGATTTATGAAGAACTTTGTGCTCTTGTTGACAATTGTGCTCAAGCAAACAATCTATCCATAAACACATTGGTTGTATAGATATTAATGGTTATGGACACCAAAAAATGTCACACCCACATAGCACGGTAAACAAAAGGTTAAACAAGTTTAACGCAGTACACAAATGGTCAAAACACAAAATTGACATGCATTCAGTCTTAGCCAGAAAAAACTGCTGGTGTTAGCTGGGAACTTAGTTGAATTTACCAATCTCTACATCACCTCAGATGTTTAGAAATGTAGCCATTTCAAGGTACAACTGTGGAACTTTATTACGTGGGTTTAATTCTGACAATTCTCCAAATGTCAATGACAACATTTAATTGAATTCAAAATAGAAATTCTTGATTTTGTGACTGTATATAGTCTGAGTTGAACTTGATTGAAATTAAGTCTGTCAGGATTAATTTCCCAGAAACCCAAAATCAAAGAACAAAGTATTTTCCCTCACAATTTAGTGGGATATCTTGATTTATAAAATGGACACAGGTAACATGATTTATACTTCCTGTGAAGATAATCCAGTGTTTCCGCTAGGATTCTTTACAGCAGCAGGGAGTTTTTTTCTTTTTTTAAGCAACACAACAAAATTAATTGTGTATTTTGGATGTTGTCTGTTGGTGATGTGTCTCTGTTTTTGTTCTGGTGCTGCCTGCTCTTATTTCCCCGGCTTTCTGGCGCTCTGTGCAAAGCTGTTTGGTCAAATATGTGCTGTTTTGATGGCTAATTGCAAATTTTGTCCGACTGTGTTGGAGTTCAGAGGCTGGTGCTGCCTGGGTTGCTGCCTCACCGCCCAGCCGGCAGCCAGCAGCGCTCCATACTCGCGCAAAGTCACCGTTTCTGGAATACTGGACTACTAAATTCTGAGGCTTTGATGGAGCTCCAAGGCCTGCAGCTCACACAGTGTAAATATATGATAGTTATACCGAAATTGGAGTGGCGATCTTTCCATAGGATTGAATGGGACACATAGCTACTAGCAGCTCCTCCTAAATAGACCCCTCATATTCAGAAAAATGCATTAAATTGAAATCGGACACTAGTGTTAGCTTTGTAAAACCATAAGGTAACTGTGATATAAGTGGCGTGATAAAAGTGTAAATATACTATAATTATGTCGACAGCCGGCCAGGTCCATGGAGCTCCCGAGTCCCGGTAGTCCAGTAATCCAGAAACGGTGACTTTTTTCTGGGTATGGAGCGCAGCGGGCTGCCACTGTCTCGTCAGACTGTGGAGGATCTTAAGTCCGACGCGTCCTACCAAATTTGCAATTAGCCATACATTTTCGTAAAACGGCCCATATGTGAGCTTTATATAGTTAATTTCTCGCATAAAAAAACTCTCAGAAGTGAATTTAGTAAGCTAAATAGTCTGTGTCTGAAATATGAGACCTGCTGTCTCGTCTCCAATGTATGTGTATTTTGGTGCTCAACCAATCAGCGCACAGCTCATCTAAATATTCATGGAGCATACCATATTTCTCGTGTCAAATAGAGCCGTTGCACAGAGATGCAAAAGGACCCACAGAAAATCACCCGGGACATTTTCTGCCCAACCAATGTTACATACCCTATAAGGAGACCTTAAGGAACAGTGTGAAATACCCAATATAATCATTCTATCACCCCTTTAAAAGTAAAATAAAGCAGCTATAATATAAAAACTAAACAAAAAACAAACAAAACAGAAGCTACAAACAAGGTCTTTCTCTCCTGCACAGGTCCCGGCGATCGCCGGCAGACATCCTTTTTTTGGCACGCACACACACACACAGACTGCTTGAACGTGTGCACGTGCACAGTGTGTGTCACAAATGGTCACTCAAGACGCATTTGGAGACACATTCTACTGCCAGGTGTAAACTTAAGAGATACGTAAGAGATGTGCACTTGTGATCGGATCACTGAGGACGGATTTTAAAACCAGATTGAAACTCACTCAAGGACAGCCCAACCGCTCATGAATGACATGCCTCTGAAGTATACTGGGTGTGCTGGTTATCAAGGCAGCCCCAGACAAAAGCCACACCACCCAAGTTTGAGGTGTTAAGAAAACTCAGTCAAAATGCATTGGTGCATCTGTTGCTCATTCAACTACTGTGGATCACATCACTCCAGTACAGAAGTCTTTACACTGGCTTCCTATGCCTCAAAGAATTAATTTCAAAATACTTCTGCTGGTTTATAAATCACTAAACGGTTTAGGGCCAAAATACATTTCTGATCTCCTACTACACTATGACACAGACCTCTCAGGTCGTCTGGGACAGGTCTGCTTTCTGTCCCCAGAGTCAGAACTAAACAGGGAGAAGCAGTGTTCAGTTTTTATGCTCCACATATCTAGAACAAACTTCCAGAAAACTGCAGGTCCGCCACAACTCTGTTCTTTTACATCAAGGCTGCAGACCTTTTTAGATGTTGCCTTTCTTTAATTTCTTATACTGCACTTTGAATTTTATTCTCGTATTTTAGGTTTTTAATTTTGTATTCATTTTTAACTGCTCTTTAAGGTTTTATGTAAAGCACTTTGAATTGCCCTGTAGCTGAAATGTGCTTACAAATAAAGCTGCCTTGTCTTAGTGTAGTGCAAAGTTGAAACTAACCTATGTCTGTACAAGGTCTGACAACACAGCACTGTCAAGACAATCTGGTTCTTAGCATGAGAGGTTTGAAGCTCCTCCAGCTGGACCCGACTGCTGTGACAAACTGCTCATTGAACTCTGTCACAGAAATTGTATTCAGTCATTTTGACCTGCACAAGGAAAATCTGATTTATAATGAAAGTGGTTATGCAAAATCCCCGAATGGAAAAACCTTATGCATTCGGGCGAATCAACACACTTTTCGGAGTCAAAGCACAGTTGCACTGACATTCCAAAATACAAACACAATGCTAATCCCCAATGTGTTAATTTACAGAGGCAGACTAGCCTCCGGCTGGCCAATCCACTACATTATCACTCCCCTAGTCAGACCTATCTCCACAGTGCTGGAGTATGGTCTGCCTACACCACTTATCTATTCTGGGATAGGGGAAAAAAAGGCAATGGCTGGTGTGTCATTCTTTAAACCAATCACAACCGTCCTGGGCAGCGCTAAGCCAGCGATAGTGTCTTCACAAAATAGATAGCCGAAAGGGGAGCAACAGGCTTTATCACAGCAATGTACATCCCGTGAGCCAGACTAGCACACCCATGTACACACACTTGCAGATGAAGAAACTGAACACACAATGGACAGGTCACCTATCTGCTGTATCGTCCTAGGCTTTCTTACCTGAGCAAACACATATGTAGGATGTGTGTGCAGGCTGTGAAAACTCTTCTAAAAAAAAAGGTTATCCTTTAATTCCTTCCCAATGTTATATATATATATATATATATATATATATATATATATATATATATATATATATATATATATATATATATATATATATATATATATATATATATATCATTTTTTATTTCATCAAAAGACAAAACCTACTTGACAGACCGGTATTTTGACTGTTCTTTTCGATAACTATGCACAACCTGTCACACCAGTGCTTCCCCTACCAAAACAAATTAACAAAATATTTTAATTTACCTAATTTATGTCCACTCATTTCATTTCAGCTCAGCGTGCAAGTCTTTACTGCGTTTTGCTATCATCAACGGCCATGCTTAGGCCTGTCACAATAACAAAGTTTGCTGGACAATAAAATGTCCCAGAAATGATTGGGATAAACGATAATATTGTCGTTCTGAGACCATTTTCATCTAATATAATGATAATGGCATAATAATGCAGGTACATCTTTTCAAAGATCAATAAACTTGTATTTCTAAAGAATATTTAACACTGGAACTAGAAGATATTTTAAATATCCACAATTAAATTAACAAAACAATCAAAAACAATAAATGGAAATTTTTCAGGCAGCGATAATTTCCATTTAAAAATGATCAAGCTCATTTTTATTTATCATGCGATTAATTGATTTACTGCATATTGCGACAGGCCTAGCCATGCTATTTTCTCTCCTTTGATCTCCGTGTTTTACCATGGGCATGGCTGTGCACACACCCACGGCGCGCAGTGCAGAGAGAGAACATTCAAATACTCTGCAGTCCGCTAACTTGTTGATCTGGTACCAATATAAACTGCTCCGTTTCAACACGGTTATGCTGAAAAAATGTGCATGCCAGATGAACTTCAACCATGGTGTTCTGTCAGGATGTGTGCTGTGACTTAAACCAAGTAAGACCAAATGGACTATGAGTAATGTTAAGCTGTAAGTCACTTAGAGAAAAGGTCTGCTAGCCCCTAGGCTAATTTATGCAGTGTAGAATGCCAAGCTAATAAAGGTTTTACACAACGCTGACTTGGCAAATTTCAATGCTACAAAAACTTTAACCGCCCTCCATAACTTTGTTTTATTAATCTAAGACAGTCCATTTAATTTTTGTATCAGTAGCCCATTAAGAAACATGATTAACCTATTCCAAAATGTTTTTTTTGGATGTATGAAAAACAAACTACACTCCTACACAGCTGCCTTGTACAGCAGGTGTACAAGGTTGACACTTGTGCACCAACATGCCTGTGTATGATGTAGCAGCAAAAAACACAAATGGAGGTTTCCAGGCATACATTTTCCAGACATCACGTTATGCATATAGAGAACTTCACAGGCACAGTGCAACCAAAGCTCACAAAACACTAGAACCTCAACATAATCTATCAGTAGGACATTGTGACAAGGTGAGGGTAGTTGGCTCACCTTTGTGTAGGCAGGAAATAATTAGTAACTGACAAAAAACTATAACATAAGCAAAACAGTGACCTAAATAAATTATAAAAAAGAACTCCCTCTATGGAAAAGAGTGCATATGTGAAATAGAGGGCAGGTTAAGAGGAGTATGGCTACAATATTAAAAGGGACTGGCCCTCTTACCTCATTCTCTTTTTCCTGCAGGACAAGGACTATATCCCCAGGCTCGACGCCAGGTGCCTGGTCAGCCTCCCCCCCAAAGGTAATTTTCTGGCCGTGCTTCATGCCTTTGTCAACATGTACCTCCAGAATCTTGACCTCTTTCACGACTTTCTTGCCCTCACATTTTTTACAGCGGTCTTTCTCACTGATAACTTCACCTGGAGTGGGTTAAAAGCAGACAGGGTAAGGGATATGTGCAGGCCAGGCCACAATGATACACAGATGAAATGCTTGATCACAGATGGTTTGGATCACTGTGCCCCTTACCTTCTCCATTACAATCAGTACACACAGACTGCATCTGTTGGACCATTCCGGGGGCCAGCTGTCTGATCATGATGCGCATGCCACGCCCCCTACATGTCGTACATTTTTGTACAGCGCCCGTCTTACCTCCCTGTCTGCACACATACACACCCAGAGATGGATTCGTTGTTAGAAACGGACAAAACGTCACCACTGCAGTAGACTAAATAATCAAGAAGACATTAATATGGACTATAGCACCATGTTGCTTGTACAACTTACCCATTACACGTGCTACACAGTACATTCTTGCTAAGTTGCAGTTTAGTCGTTTTCCCATTGTAAACGTCCTCCAGTGACACCCTGTAGAAAAAGAGAGTGATGTTAAGATACCGTTTAGTTCTACAAGACAGAAGATTTGGAAGTATACCAATGGATTGTACTGAAGAACATGGACTTTAACCAATTCCAATACAAACTCATTTTTGCACATAAGTACAAACATGTTACTCAAGTAGCCTATATGTGAATAAGCTTTGTCTTACTTGAGTGGATGGACCATGTCCTCTCCTCTCCTCCGCCCTCCGTTCCTGGAGCGACTGCCCTGACCACCCATGAATCCAAAAAGTCCACCGCCAAAGATGTGGGAGAAGATATCGTCCATCCCCGGGCCACCCCCACCTCCTTCCCGCAAGCCTTGTTCTCCATAGCGGTCATAAAGTTCCTTCTTTTCAGGGTTGGTCAGCACCTCATAGGCAAAACTGATTTCTTTGAACTATATTTTGAGAGGACAGACAATACAAAAATGTAATAAAGATGTAATTCCAACGACTGTCCCACGTGTCTTCTGACAGCAAATTAACCACAGCTCAGGACCTAGTAAGATTTCCATTAATCTTTCACTTCAGCACTGGTGGTAACAAAAGTGATGTCATTCCCAGGCAAAGCATGCCTCAGCTTGCAATATCCTTAGATAAGGGTCATTCCACACCTAATCACATGCCCCGTCACTCAACATCGAATATAACCCTTCAGCACAAGTAACATTTTTACATATTACACCACCTAATTTGAACAAGACATTTCATAAATGTTTTAAAGTGTTAAGCATGTAGGCAAAAAATTTCACAATCACGGTAGTATTACATTTGAAAATTAAAAATGTAAGGCAATTCAACAGGATGCAGAAATACTACAATCAGAAACATTACTGCAGATTGGAATCAGCCCCTCTCTGACAGTGGGAGGTCTGTGATGATGGGCTAATGTTCAAAAACAAATTAAACAGTGACATAACCTTATACCAAGGCTTTAGCCTAAATAGAAAGGAAAAGTCAAACTAAAATGGAAAGTTATTTTATACAATACAAAACAGTTTTGTAAATGACCACCTTGCCATCCCCCTCTCACACCAAATAGAGATTTATTTATTATTTTATTAACCATACTGGACATGGATGACTATCTATAACCCCTTGAAAACAGCTTAAAGCTAAAGACAAGCATTAGGGAGGGATAAAACTTGTATTCAACCCCTCAAAAAAAAAACACCCTCTTTAAACCCTTTTTGATAGGGGGAACATGGTCATACATACAGCTACAATCAACATCCTTCTACTCGTACATATTCTTGTTTATCCCCTATTTCATTTACATCACACCCATGATAACTAACTTCAGTCAAAATATATATCAGAGGGGACTGTCCCTATATGTCTTACCTTGTCACCAGCATTAGGGTTCTTGTCAGGGTGGTATTCTTTTGCCAGTTTTCTGTAAGACTAAAAGAAAACAAAAGAGGGAGCCTTATAAGCTAATATTCTCATTGTAGACACGCATGGATTACTGGAATCACACACCTGCATGACTCAAACTCATATGAAGGAACCTTATTTACCGTAAGTCTACGCAATCACACGTGCCTCCCTGACAAACCAGATGTTCCAGCGGCAACACACTAACGTTAGCTAAGTTACCTGTAACGTTGATGAATAATATGTAACGTTAGTTTATGCTCAATGGTTTACTGAGCAATGGGCTACCAGCTACATTCAATTACGACAGTTACTTAGCAACGATACTTTGAACTATATTATACCAGTAAGTTAGCAACGTTATTACCATTTTGTCAACAATGACAGTTCAAAATGTCTGACAACCTGGCTAATCACTAACGTTTGCGCATGCTAGTTAGCTATGGCACATCTTGCTAACGCTAACCACAGATAGCGTCACGATCTCAATATGGTTATCAAATATGACAAGCGCTTGTTTGTTTTCTCGTCTAAGGTTAATACAGTTCATTAAAAGCCCACCAATAAATGGTAGCCAACTAATGGACCCCAACGTAAAACCTTAAAGTGATATCGCTAGCTAGCTAACAGGGTTAGCTCACGAGAAGATGGTTGAAATGAAACGCAATGTGTCATGTTACTTTGGTCAACTAGCTACAGTTAACGTTATCTATAAGTTGTAAACTGGCCCGAGGTGATAAAAACATTCAGGGCCCACTACAAGTGGCAGTGACAGTAAAATATGACCCTTCATGCACACACGTTAACAGTAACGCGCATCCACAGAATAAAACAAACTCAATTTGATTTCTTCTTGTGATCATTGTGCCACACTCTCTAAACACACGTTGTTAGTAGTTTCCAGCCTTTGGGAAACACACATAAAACGTTAATGTTACCTCTTATTACCAGAACCTTCGACAGGCTCAACGTTAGCTAGCTGAAGTTAACCTTACATGACAAACACAGCTAACGTGGGGTCAATCGCTTGACTCGTAACGTCATAAGAGAAGGTAACTCAACCTAGCTTTTGGTTCATTTTAACGTTACCCACGTCAACTGTACTATTTAAGACTGTATAAAATCCACTTTGGCTATAGCTTAAATCACCCGATTTCACATAAACGTCACATGAACAGCCAGGCCAGTAAGCTTGTTAGCAGACTAGCCCAGCCCCACAGCTAGCTAACTAGCTAGTTAGCTAGCTAGCTGCGCATAGCAACGCATTTCCTTATTGTAACGTTAGCAGTATTCACATTTTCAAACTCAAAAGAGAAACGTAATGTAATTTCGTAGTCTATTCAGCCTTTCTTGTGTAATTACCTTCTTCAGTTCGTTCTCAGTTGCGGATGGAGACA